>JADDOH010001740.1:0-199551 GCA_016648135.1 Agrypnia vestita | reverse complement strand
TGGATGAAGACCTGTCGATGATCAACATTAGAACCTTTTTCCCATCATTACATTCGCAAATATATTAATGTATTTACAAATAACTAAATGTATAGACGACTTTGTTGTATCCTATATTAAATTGGTACTACTTCAGGATATAAAAATTCTTATATTCTTGGACAAAAAATATAACCATAATGATACTAGAGAGAAAAAAAATCTAAACAATATATATATATATATATTTTTAATCTGTTTTCGAAAACAAAAAAAATCTGTACAAATTACGAAGCAGACAAAAATAATCTTTCTCGATAACCCTCCACTCCCGATTTGTACCACTTCCCCTAATGCCCGGGGGGAAGTGTGGGCAATGCGGCACACCACATCACAAAAAACACAATTGAATCATTGATTTTTACGCGAGTGTGAACTCTGGCGCTTTCCGTATCCCTTTTTTTGCCTCCTACTCCATCTCCCCTTCTTGTTCCACGCCCGTACCTTCGGGTGTAACACCTCCTCTCCGGTACTTATGCGCTCTTGTTACTGTTTGCATTTGAAAATGTTTTTAATTAAAACGCTTGGTTTCATTTGATTTGTTCCTTTGTCGTATGTCTTTTTTATGCAACGTTTCTTTTGCAATGTTCTAAAAAATTTTAACATTAAATTATATCGAAAATAATCTAGGATAAAAGTTGAACATTACAGAAAAATGAAAAATGTATACTAATTTGAAAAAGGTAGGCGATGTAAGCTGGTGAGAGGAAGGAAAAAAGATATACAATATACATCAAGAGACGAAAAATCATGGATAGTGTGAATGTGATTGTGTCAACACAAAATAGTGAGGAGCTCAATCCTCTCTATTTACCCCTGCGGGGAAGCAGCTTGACGATAAGTTAGATAATTAGTCCAAAAAAATTACAGCATTCAGTATGAAAAACTCTATTCGTTAGCCTTTCAGAAAGTTATTTATATATAACTTAATATATACTACATATATCAAAATCGACTTTCAAAAATTTCCTTTATATGCTCGCTTGTAATATTTTTTAAGCACAGTTTTTTTTTTAAGTTATATCCTCTCAAATATTTTTAGATTTGGCGAAATTAGATGAAATACGTATCACATCAATATTGTTAAGTTACTAACCATCACGCCAAAATAAGCAGAAAGGATAGAACACCATAATTTTCTATTCTAGCACCACTTTTGCTTCGACCGCATTCAAACATCTTCCCATGCACGCTCTTCGAATATTGAAGCTTTTAACAGGGACATCCTATAATACTGGCTGTAGCGTATAAGATAGAATAAATTAAGGATCGCTGAGATGGTTTGGTCATGTGGAACGTATGAGCGTGAAGAGGATGGTTAAGACATTTGTGCTCTGAAAATAGAACGAACTTGGTGGTCATCTGAAATAAGATTCGACAACTTGATTACAAGACATGTTTACCTATTACCATTAGACCATCGATCACAAAATTGAATTTAATCTATTTGGATAGAATCAACATTTTAAAAGTATATAATTTTTTCCATCCATTCCAATGTCGTATGGATGTTCATAAAAATGAATATTTCAGTATTAGCAGCTACGCAGTATAATATATTCTTCCTCAGATACAAGTTACAGTTGAAAACACTGAGTGAAAAACAAAAGGTGGTGTTCATGGCTTTTCACAACATGTTATTTTTAAAAGTGAAGCGATAAAAGGTTTACAATAACAGGAAAACGGGGAAAGCCAGCAGAAAAAACAAAACCTTGATGTTTTGCGAATAAACATTAGTTGAATGAATAAGCACATTGGACATATAATACGGCTTTCAATATTTTTCCACCCGACTTCATTTTTCATGCACTTCTAAAGGTTGAACTTTGGAACACAATAAAATACTGAAATTATTTATATACAGTATACCACTGAATATAAGGATGGTAGATTTTCTATTATAGGTGGTAAAACGCTGTTAGGTATAGGTACTGATGAGGGAAAGAAGAGAGGGGATTTAAGATAAACAGATCCAAAATCTTGATCGTTAATCGAATTGGATTGTATGAAGGTCATGAATGACTTCATTTATCATGGGTCCTATATAACTGATAATAGTGGCTAAGAGAAAATCAGAATGAAAAAAAAACGAAAAAGAAAGTGATTTGTCATGTCAATTTTTGTATTCTCAGAAGTTAATTAGGCATGAGCAAGTGAGAGAAATAAATTTGAGGCCTTTGAAACGTGACAAAAATGCCGTTTAACTATTTAGGATCCAAGATAGTATGTTCGCAGTCTGTTGCGGACGCATCCTCTATTTTTTCAGACACACCACTCAGAGACGATGATGACATGTAAAAACGGGTGGTAACGTGTTCAACTTGATGGATGGTCCAGATGAAGGACGCTATCCTAGGACAAGCAGCGAGCTACAAAAAAGAAATATAATAATAATTTCATCAACTCCTGCGTCTTGATGTATTATTTTCTTCACTCAAATCTCTGCATAACCTGTTCTACCACACTGTGAAGAGGGATGGTAATTTTACAGCAAGCACGTGCAATCAATACATTAATCTTGGATTGTACCTAAGAAAATATGTTGGAAAAAATCTCAACTAAGTATTTAATCTGAGAGAATATTACAATACGTATGATACGACATGAAAATACATGATTCTGTATTTAAGAATTTTCGTCACTAACGCTATCAGATGGCGCAAATTATGATGAGGTATATATATATATATATATATATATATATATATATAAAACAATGAGGTGTAAAATAAACATAATAATTCTATATATAACGACGTCTTTCACTACCGCTAACGAATAATGATGAGGTATAAAAGCTATATAACAATTTCTGTCAATCAATTCTCGTTAACTGCAATTTAATTCAAAATATTCATAGCACATCGTATATATATATTTACAGAACATAGATTCGCAAAAAATATCTACCTTAACATCATGCCTAGGCTACCGGGATAGACTTACTTATATGAATATGTTCGATTGATGATAAATGAATGCCGATTTATCGGAAATTTACTGAACTTACCTTTAAGTAAGAATAAAAAAATGAGCTGAATTCTTTCAAAGTGTAGAACGTCCACTCTTCAATTTAATTTTTACGATCACGCGGCCACAAATCAAAATAAAGACCACCTCCCCGGGGCTCCCCTTTTCACACAGAACGCGTGTTCGCTGGAAATTGTTCACCGTTTCGAAAATAAAATCAGCGGCTGAATAGCGGAATCATTTCAATAATGATGAATATTAATAATGGAGGCAGATAGCCCCGAGCTCCCCGATATCGAGATCCTCTATCACTTTTTTCGCCTATTGTGTTCGTGAAATTAAATATTTCCGAGTTGGCACACACCGTCTCATTGTTGCGGGGCAGGTTGTTACATTTATATCCCGTTTCACCAAAAAGGAAACATTGGGACTCCAACATCTTTTTCCAAGACTGACAAAAAATCCGATCTAAATTTATTATTTTGTCTAATATCTACCCCAACATGTTTTTCCTTATCGGTCTAAGTATTAAATTAAGTAAATGAATCAAGGTGTTGTAGGTAAACCTCAAAATTTTTAACGTACTCTCTTAACTTATATTAAATGTTAACATGAGTACTGTCATTTTTATTAAAATTTTAAAATACTCGCCAAAATAAATCAAATTGATATATATTTTTCAGTTCCACAATATATTGTATTTGATTTTACCTTACATTTATTATTCTATTTAATTACAGATCTGTTTTTATGGCAGAGGCATTCAAAAATTTGCAGAACATTGGCAAAAAGTTGTGAATCATAAAAGAGAAAACTAATTCCTGACAATTTGGTGTAATTTTTTTATTGTATCCTCTCAATTTAGAAAAAATGAACAAAATATCCAATATGTTATAAAATATTGTGTACATTAAATTCATATTCACTAATATTTCATTGAAAATTTCTAAAATAAATCAAAGCTGCGTGAAAGCAAGTAGCCAAAAAACACAGTAGATCTTATTGAATATTTCAAAGTTTCATATCGCATAGCGGAAAGCTGAAAATAGCCGCGTTGGTCTACAAATTCCAGACAGAATAAGCTGTCTAAATATTACGACGCCAGAACGTACCGTTCGAATGTTCAATGAACAAACTTTCCATCTATCGTTACAAAGGATTATTTTTCTGTTCCAAATGCAAAAGTAACCTAATCTCTATGACATTAAAAATTGATAATATATTATTTTTTTAATAAAATGTCTTAAATATTTTGTCAAAATTGAACTAATCAAAGTAAATAAATACCTACAATTAGTCTTGACGATTGGACCTTCAATGGGACCCAAAAATTGTGCTATAAAGATCGGAAACAAACGCGTCATAGGTCAAAAAACTGAAAATTGAGAACATTTTTACAATGTAAATTACCTATTCTAATAGGGAATTTCTTTAAAAAAATAGGTGACGAGACATTACATGTTTCTCTCAAAAATTAATGATAATGAGTTTTTTCTAAAATATAATAAATTCGTGTTTTTTTTCATGTAAGCAAAAAATAATCCAACCCTGCGTATTTTAAAATAAAAGCGGCCGGAACAAAACGCCGCTACCAGGGCATGATACGTTGTCAGGGGGGTGACCGCGAGACTTGTGTTAATATTTCACTTCACAATTTGATATTCAATCACGGACGCGCTCGTGGAGCCCTGGTAAACGTCGACGGGCTAACAAAAGGTTCAGCCGCGGGCCGCAGCCCCCTCGCGTCTTATTATTCTCGGTTAATTATGTCTCAGAGATCAGCGACTTTCTGCCACCCTCGTCCTCGAGAGCGAACCCCCGATAACTCGCTTTCCAGTCAGACGGGCAGCGGCATGTTTCACGCTCTTTTTGGTGGATTTTCGTATTAGCAAAGTGCAGCGACAGTGCTTTTGACAAGATTATATAATAAAATAAAGTGAATGTAAAACGAAAAAAATTATATCCGGGGCTAAGAATGGGCCGAAATGCCTATTTCGTATTATTTATGTAAAAGTATTATTTATTTTACTTAATTCAATCTATTTATTTTTGATTAGAAATAGTAATCAACCGCACCCGAATCAAACAGGAATTAGTAAACACCCAAAAGGTTTAACAAAATCAATTAATGAAATAATTGTCTTCACTTTTTGAGTCATAAATCAATTCTTGTAGGATATTTTAATCTTATTAAAGAAGATGACATTATGTTATCCACATCATACACAAAATTTATGGGCAAATCGTGCCCATTTTTGAGGTAAATTAAATAAATAAAATTATATAAAATAAAAAATTTAATATCAGTATTTTTTATTAGATGTCCCTAAACAAAAAATATATTTTTTTTAATTGTAGAATAAAAACTAAGGTGAAGCAATAATGTCCTAAATGATTTATCCGTCTTAGTAATCCTTTAAATAATAAGTAACGAGAATAAGATCCAATAGAGATAGATGGCGGTGGGAACCAAGATAAAACTAAAGTACTATTCAATCTGTCAGTTGTATTGCAAATGTATATGTAGGTTACATATACATTACACATACACACAAATACATTCTGATCAAAAATAAGTGTACAATTTCTAAAATCGTCTGTCGCTCCGGTTCAAAACACATTAGATTAATAAATAAAATAAAATCATTTCATATCTGTATCAATGACACGCCAGTAAATAAGAGCATCAAATTATGAATTCATATATTTTATACTACATTGAACTACATTATTTTTTAGAATATTGATGTGACATATTTTCTATGTTATTCTCGTATCCCAATTATAAAAATTTCGTTGTCTGTGCGTCCGTCCGTCGTAACCTTGTGTAACCTTCGTAACTTCTTTATAATAATTTTATTCTTCTTTTTCTTTTTTCTTACCCCAATTATAATAATTTCGTTGTCTGTCTGTCCGTCCGTCGTAACTTCGTATAATGTCCTTTAACGATTTTTTTCTTTATATGTAATATTTTTTTCCTTTTTTCTTCTTCTTTATAGATTTTTTTCTTTTTTTTGTAAATAAATAAATACTTATTCCTTAATAAAATGTAAAAGTATCGTCATTTTTGACGGATTACAGCTAGTTTTTCTTATTATAGAAGTTAAGATAGTTTTGAAACAAATCTTTCAATGTTTCATCCAATTTTTCTTAATAAAATCTGATTGATTCAAATATTTCGCAAACGCAACAATTCGCAATGCAGAGTACCAGGAGGTCAGAGTACGTGGGGGGGCGCTCCCGGGATGCAAGGGATAGCCTTTGTAGTACTGCGGTTACTGCGGGGGATGATAGGTAATACGCCCTTATCCTATTATTATTTAGCCGGGGTTGATGGCTGTGTGGATAATCTCATATCCCCGCAAAAGGCGTATCGTGGAAGCTTGCACAAATTCAAATATTATTTTGTGTAGTCATTTTATCAGTGAACACAAATCCCGACTAATACATTGTGCTGTTACATTATAATACATACAATTGATTTGTATTTTATTGGAAGAATGAGATGGGAATGATAATCTGTTTTTATGTCGGTTTACCATTCGTTTTCATAGGTATATGTATTTTACTTTCTAACTGAGAATCATTGCAGGTAAAGATAAAATGTTAAAAGTTTAAAATATACTGTTTATTTGTACACGGTAGATTGGAGTGAGTAGCAAATACTGTTGACAGATCCGAAGCCGGAGCGGAAATTGCGAGCTTAACGGCGCATGCGGCCAGTGCATCATGGTAACCGCTAGAAGATGGTAAGTGTACGCAATAGGCTATTTATTTGAATTTGCAAATATACAATAATCAATAAGAAGTTAGTGTCATTAAAATTCCGTCCACCCTCCGTCACTGACGGTTTGCCCTTGAGTAAGATGGAATCGTTAGAGAAAGGATTATAACGCTTATTATTAAATTAATGACCGCTGAAGTTATGTGCGATTTCATTCCAAGAGAATCCCCCTCTCTCTCAGATTCTATTGTGATTCATATATGCAAATCTATTGCAGATAATAAAAGTATTGAAACACTACTTAATCTCGTATTGTATCCATTCAATAACTACGTAGCTTGATTTCCCATCAAAAATGACAATGAGATTTTCCAGAGAGGGAAATTTTTTTCAATTGGCATTTTTCAGTCGGCAGTTTAAATCACTAATGTCTTATCATAATTATATTCAAACAAAAAGGAAAATAAAAATATTTCTTTCCAAAATGAAAAATAAATCTGTAATCAGAAATCGAGCCCTGGACCTTTGGGGATAGATAGGTATATTAGTGGTGTCGCCATTACATAAACGATACATAATTTTTTCGCAATATTTAAGGTACCTACCATATTTGTAATATGAATTATTTCTCAGATATAACTTTAAACGAAACCTTCCTCAGTATTATAATACAACGAATTATTTTGACATAAATAATCGCTGGTGAATAAATAAAATATATTAAGAACTTTGTTTATAAACTTCTTGAGGTTATAATATTTAACGAAACATTTTTTGCTAACAATTTTCTTCATCAGGGTGATAAAAGGATTACATAAAAGTATAAAATATTTATTTCAAAAACTTATCGATTAAATATTTATATGAACTCAAGTGGTTATATAATAAAAGAATTTCATTAGAGTGAATAATCACAGTGCATTCGAGTTATGTATTGAAAATAAATAAGATATTTTAACTTCAAAATTTCTTTTTTCCTTTTAATATCTTTCGTAGTCTAATTAGAAACAATATCGTAAAGGAAAATTACGAGTGAAATATTTGATAGTAGCTAACGCAATCTCATTACTAAAATATTATTAAACAGGTAGTAGGTACCTAATACTGGTCACGTGAATATTTGATAATTGTTTTTTTCTTAATTATGTAAATTAATGTTTTAACTAGTTAAGTAAACGGTATATAACTAAAATTGCAATATATTAAGTTTGCAAATTTTAACAAAATTATGTTACGTTATTTGATCAAATCGGAAAAGCGAGACCAAACATGGCATGTGAGGAAACACGAGGGTGCTTTGGCTTCTAGTGTGGATGGAGGATGTGTAGTGTGGATGAGGGCCTGTCAGTCAGATTTAAGTATACAGTTGCGATTTCGGCACGTGTTAAATTAACTTGACAGTCATTGTGGACCGTTATTACCAGGAGAGCACAAATTATATATGGTCTTTCATAAAATAAAATGAAATAACGTGATTTTGTTCAATAATGCACAATTAAATATATTGCGAGTCGGTTTTATTTATAATCTCATATTTTATCTGTAAACGATTAAAATCACAAATATAAAAAATATTTTCGTTTTTACGACGTATCAACATTTAATAGCGTATGTACATACGCACATTTTGAATACAATGATCATATAATCGTCTAGCACTCTGTCTCTTGACTGGATAGAAAAAAATATCTCCCACTGGTAGTTTCATTTTTCAAATGATTTAACTGTGCTATGCGTATCTAACCTAGGTAAGAAAGTACAGGTAGTTTTTCCATGTGCTAAATAATTTAATTCACTAATATAAGGAATTCATCTACCAATAGTTATATACGTATATTTGATAAACGAGATTATACGTATAATTATCGACGGGACATAGTGAGTAACAAATGAGGAAAAAATGAATGATCTAAAAGTGTAAATAATAAATTAATAATAATTTTAAGATGAGATTTTAGAACCAAGGTTACCGGTACTGGGGATTGAAAAAAAGATGAATATGACAAATATAGGAAGTCCATAAAGATCAAATAAAATCTGGCGTGAACAAAACAATCTACAATATATTATGATTGCGCTAAATACGCATTGAATAATACGTTTTTTCCATTGCTAGCTTCAAAATTAATTAATTAAAACGTTTTTTTTAATCGAAGTATGCAGAATATTTTTAAATAAATTTAGATATTATTAAATGTGTAAAATATTATATATACATTATTTAACATTCTAGTCACTTTAAGGCGAGAAACATCGAAAATTGTATTTTCTTACGTAATTTTTTTTTTGTGTGTGGTCAATTATATTTAAGACGTTAATACATATCTACACAGTGACATACCACATACATTATGATTGCTTCAAAGACGCAGTATACAGTGCGTGGTTTGGCCATTATCAGTTCCAAAAAATAACCAAATCGTATGAAAAGTAGCAGGCAATGGGCAAAGTTAATCGCAGACACTAATAGCTGCGGAGTGGCAACAATCGGCCGCTTAGTAGCCAGTGCAACTAATAGCTAATTGCAGGTGCCAATGGTCGCGTAGCGGGTACTAATGGCCGCCCAGCGACCTCTTGCGGCCGCGCTGCGGCCATTATAGCCGCTCGCAGGACCTAGAAGCAACTGCTTAACTGCTAGTAATTTTGATTGGCAACTCGTAGCCACAAATTCCAAATAAATGGCGTAGGAGAGAAGTGAATATTATTTTATTACATATTTAACTAATATCATGATCTTTTGGTTGGCTAGTAGTGCATTATTAAATATTGATTTTACAACCTCGAGCTGTACCATGAGCCCGAGGTCATAAAATATATTAAAATACAACAACTTTGATGAGCTTTTTATCTGCTTGGATAGAAGAGTTTTTACCACGTGCTCACTTAACATTTCATAAACGTGAGGGGAGATTGACCACGAGTCCTTTGGCCAGATAAGCTCCAGAGAGATCTATATGCTCTCGAGTAGGAAATTCAATCCATGGGATCCCAGATTCCTTGGCTCCAGCCCAGTTAAGAGTATTTGTGAATCCCGGAATCTGTTTTGGGATACGAAAATAAGATCATGTCTAAATTGCATAATTTTCTATGGTTTTGTTCTTGCTTTGGGAATATTCAAATTTGTTATTTTTTATTCTCGAATTATTATTTGCGTTACTGTTTATTCAAAAATTTTTCGTGATATGAATCGCAATTTTCCTTGCTCGCCTTTACATAATGTTATTTGTATAACTTTGCTGTCTTAGGATTTGGACACACTGAACTGGAGAACTAAGGGGGCAGTATATATATAAAGTGAATGGATTTTTTAGTTGCGACCATATTATCTTAGATGATGACAATTAAGTTTTATTACATATTTTCACACTATTTTTTTTTACATTATTTATTTCGTCAGATTCGCTCACAGTCCATTCTTAAAATTATTAGGAAAATGAGAGAGTTAATGGTATACGGCTTGAGGCTAAAGTGAATACATTTCACGACTTTCAAGCGGCCCTGCTTCTATGGAGATCCTACAGCACGAAAGCGGATTCCGTCCGCAGATATAATTTAAACGAATGCATTCAACAGGGGTAATTGAAGCATGCTACCCTGGTACTCACCCACCCACGGCGAGGAGCGCATGAATGAGTAACATGTAGCGAGCAGCGGCGGTCGGACCTTCATGCATATTCATCAGGGCCACTCTTGCATACATCTGGTATCGGGAGCGCAGGAGGATCGGAGAGGTTACGCGATAAATGGAAAATGCGGAAGCGGGAATTTTAGTTTGCCGGATCGGGGGCGGCGGCGATTCCAGAATTTCTCCGACAGACTTTTGCACAAGGTGTCGGGAGAGCAGGAGGTTGGGGAGTTTACGCTCTAAAAATGGGAACCGATGGCCAGCGGTCGTACGACGCTGCAAGCATATTTTGCATACATCTGGTATCAGGAGTGCAGGAATATCGAGGATGTATTGAAATAGACATTGGTAATTTGAATATAATTTTTTTTATTTAAATTTTAAATATTTTTATTGTTATTATTTAAATAAATTTATTTCTTAATATTAAAAGCAGCGCAAAATAATGCACATTAAATTTGACTTGTATAACTGAGAAAATCATAAAAGAGTAAAACTCAAAAAATGTAAATTGGGTTTAGCCATATTGGTTAACAAAAATTATTTTTACAACCTGAAAAAATGCAATAAATGTATCAAACGTATGCATCCATACCACATCTACTACTGACTGACATATCGACTCGTCTAAATGGAGTTTGTAAGGAAGTCTGCGGCTTCCGTAAACTAAGCGTAAAGATGTTATTCATCAAAAATTTCAAAATAATTTATTTCTTCATACTCGTAGAGAAAACCCTAAAATCGTGTGAAAAACCCAAAAAAGTGGTTTCGTATTAAAAGATACGTGTGTAGGTACCATTAAACATACATGTGAATGTATATCGTATAAAACAGTCTTATATTTGGAAAATAGACAAATTAATAGATTTTATTTATATTCCTTCCTTAACAAATATTAAATCGCTTCATTTCTAATTCTTTTACAACAAAATATTTATTTGTCAGAATCAATAAAATGTATGTTGTAGGTACATTATTTTTGTGGAACAGTTTTTTAACCAAAATTATCCAGAGATATTAGAAATCAAAATTCAACATAACCCTAATTTGACATTTTCTTCCGACGTCAAATGTCAAAGTTGAATATGCCGAGTAAAATTAATAAATTCGAAATTGGAACAGTTTTTCATTCTTACTTCCTATTACGCAATTCCGTCGTCGCAATCATGAAAATACTCCCATAAACCGAGCGTAAAGATGTTACACATCAATATTAAACTTAAGCTGTCTGTAAGAGTCCAAAGCACTTCACAAATTTCCAAAATTCTTTACAACAGTTAAAGCATTTATTATATATCTGACGGACAACAAAAAAGTTGAAATCATGATAAACTCAGATAGAATCGGCAAATCTTTTACAGGCACTTACATCACTAAGTATCAGGAAAACATAAAGTACCCGGACGAATTGGTAACATAAATTGCAAATGGAAAGGCAATAATAAACTAAGATTACTTTCTTCACCGCATCGCGCCAGTGAGACTAGCACAAGTGCTAACTACCAGTTTTATTAAACACCTTTCCCGACCACATTATTATTGTGATTTCAAAAGACAATAAATAATCGTGCATACATTACATTACACATACGATGTGGAGTGTCCGCGTTCTTAAAGATGGCGCATAACGAATGAAATCGTATTTAAAATTTACTGTGCGGTTGTAACAGGATAGCAGCAAATGAATCAGGTATAAAATGCATTCGGTTATTTGAGAATGATAGAACAATGGCTTGTAAAAGCCATAAATGTTTGGACACTGAAAACTTCACGCGTTCCACGCCTTACTTAATAATACAGGTCAGACATTCGCTTTTCGCGGTCGTAAGAACACTACCTTTACTTTATATATGGTTTAAATGAGCTTCCACTCTTCCTATGACTTCTTTGATCCTGGAAATATAAAATCCTTAAAAGAAAATCTTTATCCCTTTGATGAGATTTACAGTCAAATAATTGATGAATGGTTTATAATTTTTAGCCTTTTTTACTATTACAAAAATAAACTAAATTCTTGCTACAATGAATCCTAGAATAAAAAAAATATGAAAGAAAAACACTTTAATATGTTTAAGGGGCTTTTCTTGGGTAATAATAATTTAAATGTGAATATTAAGTGTTCGAGGATTTTAAATTATTTCAAAAAAGTGTATAGATTAAGGGAAAAAAACACTATTTAATTAATAGAATCCTCATTTCCGTGTCGATTTATATCAACTTCATTCAACCATACGTTTTTTGTAATTGAAAATGGGTCACGGTAAATATTTTAAGGATAAACAACTCGATTAGTTTCTCTAAGTAGAAAATTTAAAATCCAGCGGTGGCTAATTCAAAGCCGACTTAAGTTGAATTTTATAAATTGGCAACCCAAATGTTTACTCGTTTTTTTTGATTCAAGAAAATAAATTAAGAATTTTATGTCAATTTTTTCAAATGAATATGCAAAAATTACTTGAGCACACTTGCGGTAGGTGATGTAATATTATGTAGTCTAATTTCCAAAGTCGAGGGTGAAGGGGGCGACTTTCCCCTTTGCCAGCAGTGACCTAAGAATAAATTATAAAATTTTCAATTTGTCGCGATAGTTGCTGACCATATTTGAATATACATACATCCCACATGCGGGTTAATGACAGAAGGGTTGAAATTTTCTTTAAAGCTTTTTAATATATTATGTTAGTAATTTCTGCATTTTCAAGAACCACATTAGGATTTAGGTTAGTAACCTTACCAATGGAGGTTATACATTTGTTATTACTCAGCGGTGCAACAAATACATATCTATATGAATATTTAAATAACTTTCTTATCCATGCACCAATGTCATCACTGCACTTAAAAAAATTATGTTTATAAAGTAAAATTTTGCAATGCTTTTAAATTATTTATATCTAAAATTAATCAATCAAAACTACAATAATTTTTCAAGCACAAGGAAGTGTTATCTGCAACACGTTATATTTTATAACACTTTACTGTTATAAAATTTTATTGTCATACGAAGACTAGGATAATCTGTATATTAAAAAATAAGATTAACATCACAACGCTACATTACTCGCTGGAATCAAGCTGGAATTACAACAACAACACTGATGATGACTAATGCGGCCCGGACGCTCGAGTGTGATACGAGTATATAATCAGCGCGTGGTTCAGGTTACACGAACGGGTCGTTTTTTAATTATTATTATGCCCCGTGATTTTTCACGGGTTTAGGGCTAGTAATACAATATTTTGATACGGAAAATTTTGATGTTCATAATGTAATAGATTTTTTTTATATATGTACCTATATAATTTACGCTGGCATTATTAAAACCATTTTCATTATTTTGAGAAGATGATATATAATTTTTTTTGATATTAATTAATGAATATTAAAAATTTTAAATTATACAGCAATCGTATTATTTTACAGTCTGGCATAAATTCTAGTCAGTGGAACAAATTCGAATTTTATTGTTTGGATTAGTTAATCCTTTCGCCGCGGATGGCGAGGGTGGTGGGTTAGGAAAACATTTGGTTTGTGACTGATAACTATTGGGGTCGCACCAACCCCACCTAACAGAAAGAGACATGTAGCTATGTATATATATATACATGTGTATTGCGAAAATTCTTTCACTTACTCATGTTTGGGGGATGCTAAATATTCGAATATTTATGACATTCAGATTTGTAGAAAAAAAATTAGAAAAATGTTTGTGTTAAATATTTGAGAAAAACGGGTTAATTTCACTTATGTAGCAACAAATTGCCGAGCCCTCTCTACTAGGAACACATGCCATTTCACTTATTTCTTCTTTTTTTAAAAATTAACATTATTTACATTATATTATTTTTTATGTTTAATGTATTTAAAATACTTCTAAAGTTATACTTAAATGGATTAATCTTGTTGTTATTGTTGTACTCAAATGTTTAGATGTATGTACCTAAAAATTAAAATATGTACTTAAACTTACACAGTATAAATTTTATTAATTTATAAATTCATCATTGATCTTTTATTATATGCGTGCTTCTTATGTCAATATCAATTTTATTTATATACTTATTACTTATTACTCTTATGGGAAAAATTAGTAAATATTAAAATAAGTTTAAAAATGTGTAATAATTTATTTATTAAGTATGTTATTTTAAATACTTAAGTTACAATATTTTGACATTTACGTTTGACATCTGACAGATGTATATTTTATAGTATAAACATATAGATTTGTATGAACTTGCATATTTATGCACTTATAAATATTTAAATTTATATATTATTTATTCATTAATAGTCAAATCACCGCGACATTGTTAACTCGTTTGTAATTTTTTTATAAATTATAACTATAATGCTACCATGGTTTATTTATGCTTGTACTATCCAAAAACCATCCAACAAATAAATAAATACATATCAAAAGTTTTGTACTCTTAATATGGTAAACATATTGAAATACTTTATTAAAAAAAATAACAAAGTCCAATATCGTTGACAAACTGAACATCAGTTCAAAAGTGACCCCATCGAACTTATTGTATGTCAGAGTTGATTACGTGTATGAATAAATTCACCATCCCTTTGAAAGTTCTGTTTGCCTGGTTTCACGTAATGAGCAAATATCAAATCCAATATTTGTACTGAATGGAAATTACACAGCATCAAAGCGAACATGCACCGACGTCATGTTACCCTGATAACAACATATTTTTAATGCGTAATATTTATATACCTCTTTATAAACCAAAATCAAGTTTTTTTATTGTGTAAAACTGAGATTTGTGAACGAGGCAAAGAGGTTAGCTGTTAGAGGGATAGATTAATAATCCCAATTATAATAATTTCGTAGTCTGTCTGTCCGTCCCGTGTCAGTCCGTCCGTCTGTCTGTCTGTCTGTCCCTTGTCTGTAAATTCGTATAATGTCCATAACTTCATTATAGTAAAATATATATATATTTTTACGAAAACTTTTTTAGAATTTTTTAAGAATTTTTTTTTACGAAAAATTTTTTTCCCGAAAAGTTTTATTTTTCAGATTTTTTTTAATTCATAATTTTTGACGGGTTACAGCTAGTAATAATGATAAATAATAACAATTGTAAATTTTTTTCAGAGTAAACAGGTTGAATTGTGCAAACCTGGTCCACCATATAAATTACAATTTAATTATACGTGCAAAATAATACACGATATTAAGATAACTAAGATAAAAAGAAAGAAGCTATTATTATATATGAGTTCCAAGGCCCTTAAATAATAAATACCTAATTAAAAATAATATTTAATATAAATACACAATAAATAATGTTATTGCTAGTATCACGCAAATGCGTAATTATTCATATAAATTTCGTGAATTTAAAAAGACGTCAATTCACGTCTTAACGGTATCATTTTCAAGAATCAATCTCTAATACTCGTATTAAACACATGGTTAACATTAGTCAATTGAGTACATACTCAATCGACTAATGTTAATCATGTATGAAAACCGAGCACGTTTTCGATGCATCCTTACCATAAAAATAATCTGACACCGTGAGATTCGACTTAAGTTCCCTCCCCTTCACGTTTCTGCGAAAACATCAACCAAACATCTGAACCATTATGCGCTCCTGTTCCCAATTCCGGTAATAAAGCGTGCACCATGGTACGTTTGTGTATCCCATCCGGCTTCAAGGATTGAATTATTAGAATTTTGACGAATTTACGAGTAGAAAGAATGTCTATATTCTCAAATTCAGGTCTTTAAAATTAATTCTTTGACCATTTCAAATTCTTCATCTTTCACACATTTTTCACTTGGGTTCTATCTGGCTCAGAGATCAACCATTGACCAACTAACTGGCTTCATTGACTGCAGCAATGAATGAATACAGTGAATTTTTAGATAAAGTTCATGAAGCTTTTTTTTACTATATTTAAGTGAAACAAACTATAGATTTTGGGATGTGAATAGTTCAATGGTGACAAATTTTTATTATCAAATAAAAAATTGTGTATATGAAAATATAATGAATTTTTGCTAAATAACGTATATTTTATTCACTACATATCGAAAATCGCATTAGTCAAAATTTAATTAATTCCATCCGTCTAAAGAGAAAGCATTAGTACTCTAAGAAAATATAGTAGTAATAACATTAACAACTATGATTGGTATTCGATTGTTAGTTAACCTGCGATTTAAAGGTTTAATGTACTGGTGATTGTTCGCCAAATTACTAATAATCAGTTGCCAATCATAAACACAATCGAACACCAATCACACGAAAACAGTCGCCATTACACTATATTGCATCACGTATGCTCAGGTATGTTGCGCTTTGCATAAGAAGTAAAGTTATATAACTCGCGTTCACTAGACATTAATCGAAAAACATAATCTAAAATAATTTATTTAATTTGTAAGAGGCATATCACACCCATGAGTCATTCCATTTTTTAAAATAAATAAATTAAAAAAAACATTCGTAATTATTTTACTTGAAAGGGTGACTTTAGTATTATCATAAAATGTGGCCTCAATCTGACCGCTTCACTTTGACTTATCTACAAAGAAGAGACAGGGTACACAAAAATAATTTATATCACAGCACAATAATAATGAATACACCGGGGGTGTAGAAATCCCTTAAGCTCAAAGCCAAAGGGTTAAAAGGTAACTGAGTTAGGGGTGGGGGGTGTTTTAGTCACGGTCGTAATGAAATCCTTCTTATTTTACAGGGGAAAGATAGCAGGCCGAGAAGGGTTAAAAATTTGCCCAGGCTTTTGGCGAAGATGTAAAGAAAATATTTTTGTTGGCACATAAAATTTTAAACCTAACGTCCCTTCAAACCTTAAATACTTGAGTGTTTCCATTATATTCATACAAAACAAAATCATAAATGAATAAAAATCAAGAGATTTTCCCTTGGGTTGGCCGTGCTTGTAATTTTACATATTTTGTTTCACAAAACACAACATTAATAATCAAACAATAAATACAAAAAATTGGCAAAAAAATGTTTGCTCAAACTCCTTCATGTGGTATATTTTAAAAGCTTATTGGATGTACTTAAATAATTGATTTAAAGATCAAATCGTTGCAGTAATTACCATGTTATAATTAAAATAATAAACACGTCTCTTTTACTGTCAAGGAATCATGCGTAGTGACTTGTCTGTCTGTAACTTCGTGTAATGTCTGTAATTTTATTCAAATTTACGGCTAAAAAACGAAATTAAACGGCCGAAGAGGGGGTTTGAAACCCGGGCGAGCAAACCCGAACCGGCCGATACTTAGCGATGTTGCTACCGCCGAGCTAAAACACATGCAAAATATATTATAAGTATTTATGACTTGGCAAAGACGCGAACCATTTTATGATCCACCTAGCATAATCACCAGGGTTTAAAATAATACCATAAACTGCTGACAGGGGAAATATAAAAAAAATGTTCGATTATTTTGATAAAAGTCGTTATTACTATGTCATGGGTGTCGGCTGTAAATAAGTAGATACTTATTTTTTAGGAACCGGCATGTAAAAGTGCCGTCATTTTTAATGGGTTACAGCTAGTATATACACAAATAATATATAATAATAACAAACCTTTGGCGCTGTCAATAGTTTAATTAACATTGAAATATTTCACATAAATGTCACTGAATAGTTTTATTATAGTATACATTATACAGGGTGTAACGGGGTTAGTTCCCAATACTCAAAGGGTAGATTTCTGCCTTAATTATGAGTCGAAATTTTAACATCAATGTGTTAATAAAGTTATGGAGATAAATGACTTCAAAGTAATCTATATTTCAATATTTCTGACATATTTTCTGTAAAACGTTCGACATTCTTCAAATGAATTTAATTGAATAATCAAATTTTATAAATTCATTCACTTTTAAGTCAAATAAAATAATTAAAATCTTGACAAAATGTAGGACTTTTAGCCCACTCAGCCACAGGTATGACATACCTGTCGATATTAGAGTACAATAAATTATTTTAAACGTACATATATACATCACCATACATGGAGCGGAGCGAATCATAAAAACATAATCTATACAGTGGTATGATACGCGTATCTGTTTTTTTAATGTTAATAATTAATTATTTTAACAGGTCATTGGTCTTATAATCAGCATTATATTCTTATACGACTTTTTACTCCCTTTATATTAACTCGTGGCGTCTGCTTGCTTGATTGCCGGCTTGCCGTCGAAAAAACTTTGGATCAATTTTTGACCCTTTTCCCGTAATCCAATCGAGCTGAAACTTTGCAAGCAGACTCGTGGCGACGATAAGGAGATCTATCAAATTTTCGTTAAAAAAATTAATAATTATAGTATAATTTCGGATTTTTAGAAATTTTATTGGTTTTTTCAAATTGGAATCATTAGAAAAGTTTGATTAGCAACGGCGGCCCGATAACGTCGCTGAATATTTTCTAAATTTGAATTACTCCGTCGGTATACATAATAGGTACTTCACTACGAATGTCGAAAATCTAAATTGACTGACAAATGTTTTTAGAATTTAATCTTCAAAGCATGAAATGTCTTATCAAAGCTCAAAACATCTGATATTTTAGAAATATATTAAATTACTGTAAGTATAGTGTTATGTTATATGTTTTAATTCGTCTTTAATTGTTGTTATATTTTACAAAGAAAGGGAGTATAATAAAATCTTGGTTTTTATGGGTTACTTTTTTTAAATAAAATTGTTAGGACGACGTCTAGCGAATGTCATTTCAATTATATTAACTTTATTGACACCTGACGTATTCTCAATAATTTGTAAAATTAAGGCAGAGGCAAGGTAGAAGCAATAAGTAGTGAAAAGAGAGAGGTGTCTGTTATTTCACAAAAGCGTTCAAAAGCGAGTAAAAATTTTACAAAAATTAATTGACTTCTAACGCCGTTTTCGAGTAAAATTTTAGCAAGGGAGCTTCTAAAAAAACACATTCAGAATTTAATAATTATATTTACTCAGCTTTTACCAGTATGCCCGATTAATTAGACAGCGATGATCAATTCCGCGACGCGGCCATCTAGAGTTGCGAATGCACATTAAAGTGATTTGCACCCGACTGAACAAATGCATAAACTTGTACGGCTGTAGGAAACACACATAAGAGTACTAACTACACTACGGGAGGCAGTAAATCTTGGCGTGTACTGTACCGGACCCACCCTCTCGCTGTTTTGCGACTTTACGTTCCCTGCCTCTCTCTGTTTGCTCGCTTTCTCGCTCTGGACACGTAGCATTGGTTTCGGAGCAAGAACAATATCTGCGACCTATTTTTTTTATTGTTTGCCAAATAAATGAAGAAAATTTGACTTTGTTTCATTTCAATTTTAATAAAATATAGCGAAATATGATAAGAAAATATTTTATCGTCTACTGTGAGCAATTAATTTTTTTAGATTATATTTTTTAACCATATCCTGGTTATTTTCCAAGATCTTCTGTGTTAAAATAGCCTAATTGTAATATTATTGATTGAAATGCCAGTTACGCTGCGTTGCAACATGATTATTTAATTTTATAATAAATTAAACTTCATAATACACGTTATTATTTTGTCACTGCTATAGTTTCGAGAGGAGAAGTCCTCCTAACCATCAGGTGTAATTAATAATGTACTCAAAAATTTATTAAGTAAATCTGTTGACGAGGGGGACTGTTCCCTCGAAACTACAGTAGTTACAAAATAAATCAACGTATGTATTATAAAGATTCATTTTGTTAAGATATATATTATAGATGTCTCATAGAGTGATCACTTAAGCCAGCCGCGTACCGCGACCGTAGTAGGACCGTAGTAGTCGTAAGCCCTATGAGCACTCAAAAAGACTTCCATTTCTATAAAAAAAAGCTTTTCTCTATGAAACACCTATAATAAATTTCTTGATTAATGATAGAAGCCTATAAATCACCCTTGAAGCATCTTTCATATAAAATTGGCGCAATAAAAATTATCATAAACATTGAAAAATTTGAACATTCAAAAACAAGTGGAAACTTCTCAGTGCCAAAAATGAGCACTAAATTGGGCAAAGATTTTTTTTATTCTGTGCTCCAAGAATATACAAAAACTTGCCATTAGATGTAAAGGGTCTTAAAGTGTTAAAAAATTTCAAGCAAAAAATAACGAAATGGCTCTCTGATGTAGGTAGGTCTAAAAAT
The DNA here is from genome assembly GCA_016648135.1 of Agrypnia vestita. Taxonomy (NCBI): domain Eukaryota; kingdom Metazoa; phylum Arthropoda; class Insecta; order Trichoptera; family Phryganeidae; genus Agrypnia; species Agrypnia vestita. The sequence continues at coordinate 179,005 of JADDOH010001740.1, read as the reverse complement.
GAGAGCAATGTGTCATCCATACATACTAATTAATATAGCTTAGAAGTTTTTTTTGTCCCCATTTTGTATTAACTTAATTAAGTTTAATTAGTATATTTCTGTATCAAGTTCAATTACATAATTTTTATTTCTTATGTGCAATTTTTAAGATTATATTTCTAATATGTAGTCATTTCTTTTGTCAATACCTTAAAAAAACAGGTAGTTGCTTCAGAACTGACCTTTTCTAGTGAAGCAACTACCTTCGTATGTAGGTATAATTTCATATGACATAAAATCGTAAGACCTGTCAAACGGTGTAGATTTGTATATTAAATATATCGTGGGGAGAGGGTTGGGTAAAAAAAAACAAAAATTTTTTTTTTTTAAATCGATTAAAAATATGTTTTTTTTTAAGTTACGGACCTTACAGGAAGATACGGGCAGGACTTTTTGGATGATATTTTAATTAGCGACGGGCCGAGTCGTATTTTTTTTAACTCGAGTACCTCGAGTAGAAATGTTGATAGACTCGAGCCGCAACTCGAGTTGACTCGGTGTCTATTTGAGAGTTGATACTGCCAGATCGTTACGTACGAACGCCATATCACTGTACGGGTACGTCTTACGTACCTATACTCAACTCGATGTCGCAAACTCGTTAGTCAATCAACTAGAGTCAAATAAAGTTTTAGAAAAATAATATAAATAAGGAAAGATAAGGATAAGTAATGTTGTATTAATTAAGAGATAAGTACTCAACAATATGTTTTTTCTTCAAGTGATGTTACCTATATCTTTATAATTACAGGCACATAATATGCATTTGACTATGTTGTCATTATTATTTTTGGAAAAAAACACCCATGCGACGCTCTTATTCTTTTCAGGGGGCAAATTAACTGCAAATACGCATCACTATTACTATAGTATATACAGATAATGAAATTATTATTATTGAATGATGGGATACGAACGTAACGTTTCAATATTACAAAATATCTTCGGTTCGCTATCTCTGTCATGTTGATGGTACTCGCCTAGTCGTATATAGTACGTTAGAACATCGCTGACATTAGAAAAGTCAAACCAAACTTGGATTCTGCCTTCCTGGCTGTACTGTGCACCAAGTTTTGTACACCGAAGACACTGCATCACGAATTCTGCATCAGCAAATAATGTAGACTCTAACACTACCGCTTCTGTTTGCGACAGTCGGCCATTAGCCGTAGAAATTGGGTTTGTACGCGGGAAATTTGTATTATTTGTTTAAAGCATCTTGCACTGTTAGGTTATTGTATAAAATACAGGGTTATTTGGAAAACATTAATAACCTCGTAGGACTATATTCTTGCCTTGCCTTGATAATGAATTGAAAATGTTCAAGCAGCCATGACCTAATCAATAATTATGGAGGTATGCGACATCAAAGTTTACATTTTTTTCTATATTCTTTATTTTTTTAAAACGTTTGACTATCATTACAGAAACTTATATGGAATATGAAAAATTCATTCCCTTTATAAAAGTCATATAAAATTATAAAAATCTTACAATTTCAATTAGAAAATATTCCAATTAGAATTTTTTCAGGGTTTTTATCATTTTATTTAACTTGTATTGAAACGAATTAATGAAATTCGTAAGCGATATAAGTAACTGTAATGATAGTTCAAGGTTTTACAAAAAATGAGTCAGAAATATTGAAAAAAAATTCAAACTTTGATGTCGAATATTTCAACATCCATGGTCATGGTTGCTAGAACATTTTAGAACTGCGAGGTTATTAATGTTTTAGAAAAAACCTTGTGTAAACATTAATAATAAATTATATTTAGATAGATTATATATAAAGAATAAAAGTCCCGTGACCCCTTCCCTATTAAATTAGGTACCACCCTTTCCATTTTTGCACTAATGCTCTTTAGGATTCAGCGCAAAACATAATATAAAACTTTTTATAATGGACTTTCAGAGTGGACAACGGCTATATATTACCCCGTTAAAATAAAAGGGCTTTTTGTGGTGACCTATTTTACAAATAAAATCGACGAAAAAGTGGTCGAGCGATGGGTTTTTTACGAACGCTACCTTAACGGTAAGAGTTATTTAAATACTTTCTATAGAGAAGTTGTAGAACTCAAAAAGTTTTATAAAAAGTCCGCAAGGACATATATCTTTATGTTAAGGTTAAATAAAATATATCTATATTTTTATAATAAGCTGGTTATTTATTAGGTCCTTACATATGAAATTGGCGTTTTGCCGTACTGGCAAATTTGATCTCAAATATCTTCTCTTTGGTTAGGAATTCCAAATCCAAATTTATACATCTATTTACTCATGTATTTGTGTTTTGAAAATTATAATTCATTTGTTTTTTCCTCAATTATTTTTTTCTTTGCGTCACTCAGTTTACAAAATGAAAAACTTGAAATATCGCGTTATTTACGAGTACGAGTTCCACCGTGGCACCAGTGCTGCACAAACGGCTCGAAGGATTAATGATGTGTATGGCGACGGTGCCGCAAAAGAAAACACAGTGCGTTTTTGGTTCCAACGTTTTCGTTCTGGAAATTTTGACCTGCAGAACAAGCCCCGTGGACGGCCGGAGACCAAAGTTGATAATGAAGAATTGAAGGCTATTGTGGAAGCGGATCCATCGCAAACCAAATCCGAGTTAGCTGCAGGCTGCGGTGTTAGTGATAAAACTGTTTTAATCCACTTGAAGCAAATTGGTAAGGGGAAAAAGCTTGAAAGGTGGGTACCTCACGAATTGAGTGAAGCAAATCAACAAACGCGCGTTGACTGCTGCGTTGCATTACTCAACCGGCACAATAATGAAGGGATTTTAAATCGAATCATTACCTGTGATGAAAAGTGGATCCTGTACGATAATCGGAAGCGCTCATCGCAATGGCTGAACCCTGCCGAACCAGCCAAACCATGCCCCAAGCGAAAATTGACTCCAAAACAGTTACTTGTGAGCGTTTGGTGGACTAGTGCTGGTGTCGTTCACTACAGCTTTCTTAAATCTGGCCAGACGATTACGGCAGATGTCTATGGTCAGCAACTGCAAACCATGATGAAAAAGCTAGCTGCTAAACAACCGAGGCTGGTTAATCGCTCTAGGCCACTGCTGCTTCATGATAACGCTAGACCACACACTGCACAACAGACGGCTACCAAATAAGAGGAGCTTCAATTGGAATGTCTAAGACATCCACCGTACTCTCCGGACCTTGCCCCAACAGTTTACCATCGTTTTCGAAATTTAGATAACTTCTTGCAAAGGAAAAAATTCAACTCCGATGGGGCAGTCCAAACCGCCTTCAAAGATTTTATTGATTCCCGTCCGAATGTTTTTTTTAGTAAAGGGATCGATGAACTACCTATGAGATGGCAAAAGTACATAGATAGCAATGGTACATACCTTGATTAAAAAAAAATATTATAATAAAAAAAATCGGCTTTATGTTCCTCCCATACTAAACGCCAATTTCATATGTAAGGACCTAATATATAGTTATTTCGGAATCATTTATCATAAACACTCAACGATTAATTAGTGTTCGACATCATAACGAATTTAAAACATGACATCACGAAACAATTCTTGTTAAAATAAAGTGTCCCAAATTATTGTGCAGCAAGACATGTGGTCATATCGTCATCTGTTTTTCATTATTCATCTTGCATTGCTGTAATCAAATGTCTAAACGATCCCAATTGAAGTGTCCTTCGTTGACAATCTGTCGTCGTGGAACATCATTACGGAAAGGAATGATGAAGATAAGTTAGGATTCTGTAATAACCTTCACAACATGGTTTACAACACATCTATTAATTTAGCGTTGTCTTAAATCTAGAGACTCGTCCATGTTTCTTTTACGACGTTGCACGTCCGAAAATAATGCCCGTTTTAAACCTTTCATTGCAATAGGACATAAATGAAATAAACGACTTAATTTATCAAAAGTAAAAACTCGTGTATTATACGTATTTTTGTCAACGAAACACACTATTCTTTCAGAAATTGTAAAAAGGAAAAAAATAACAATAAAAAATTATCACTTCAATATAGAATAGAATCAAAAATAAGTATTTTATTTCGTTATAATGTGGGGTATAAAAGCAAAGGCAGCAATATCAAAAAAAAAATGCAATCATTAGATTATTATGTTAGAATTTACCGATAATAGTATATATTATATTATTATATCATATATATATTATAATTCATTATATATATCGTATAAATTTATAGGAAACATGATTTTGGAAGGGATAGATAGAATTTTCTGAATTATACATAGAATCTATAATTCAGTACTTTCTAAATTAGTAATCCTTAGTGACTGCAGTCAAAACTTTTGTGATTTAGAAATTCTACAAACTTACCTTGGGAACAGTTAAAAACTTTAAAATGTTAATAAAATCAATTTTATTTAAATTATCAGATAAAATAGATTTTTGTTCTTCAATTTGATACACTTCTGATTAGCGATAAAGTCACCGCAGAAATAACAATTAAAATAAATTTAAAAAATTGAATTACGGCCACCCCATTCCAGTCAAAAAGCATAAGTTGGTTTTTGGTTCCGCGTCCCGTTGAAAGTAAGGAAAAGGAAATGTTTTAGCAAGTGCAACTGTTGGAATAACGGGAAGGGGAACGGTAAATAAATCACCCTGTACGTGCGTCGGATAAAATATTAAGATGCGGCCCTGGACAGGGGCGGCGGCAGCGGGCGGGGGTTAAAAAATTGGGTGAGGAGAAAAAATGGACCGAATGTGGGGGTGCATAACTTGAGGGAAAGTCTTTTACTTAGCTTTCTCAGTACACATGTAATAGGGCGTGAACCCCGTGAAATATTGCGCGCAAAGCGGCTAGAATAAGTCTGACGCTCTCCACCACTCAGCTTGTGAAATTCTCTCGCATAATTATTTGTATGTTTCTGGATTATCTCACGTATGGTGCTTTTTACTTCCTTTCTTTTAACTCGTGGCGTCTGCTTGCTTGCCGGCTTGCCGTCGAAAAAACTTTGGATCGATTTTTAACCCTTTTCCGTGGATCCAATCGAGCAGAAACTTTGCAAGTAGACTCGTGGCGACGATCAAAAAGATCTATCAAATTTTCGTTAAAAAAATTAATAATTGTAGTATACTTTGGATTTTTAGAAATTTTAATGGTTTTTTCAAATTGAAATCATTACAAAAGTTTGATTACTAGCAACGGCGGCCCGATAACGTCGCGGAATATTTTCTAAATTTGAATTACTCCGTCGGCATACATAATAGATACTTCACTACGAATTTCGAAAATCTAAATTGACTGAATTGATGAATTTAATTTTCAAAGCATGAAGTGTCTTGTCAAAGCTCAAAACATCTGACATTTTGGAAATATATTTAATTAGTGAAAGTTTAGTGTTATGTTATATGTTTTAATTCGTCTTTAATTGTTGTTATATTTTACAAAGAAAGGGAATATAATAAAAACTTGATTTTTATGGGTTAGTTTTTTACTTTTTGTATTTATGTTATACTAATATTGCTTTTTTTATTTTGGCGACAAATTTCCTACAGTTATATATTTTATATGTACTCCGCATACTCAAATTATTAATGCTCTGGAAAATATAAAATAAAAAAATTAAAAAGAATTAGAATGAGTGCTATCTTACGTTACCATGTATTTGGGACTTTGTTTTAAAATATTTTGGGGGTTTTGTTGCTTATTTACTTCTCTACCACGCCATTTCTCTAACTGGGTAGGCAGAGATGATGAAGCGCCACACTCTTCTGCCCCGAAACACAACTCTCGCCTCATCCACATTCGTACATCTTCGCATACAAGCTCGAAGATTATTGGGGCTCCTGACAGGACCATCTTCCAATATTTGGTTAATCCAATAGTGCCACGTCTTTCGCGGCCGCCCTCTCTCTCTAGCGCCGTCAACACTTGCGTCATTGTTACCATTCATTCGCTTAACATGTCCAAACAACCTGAGCGGCCTTTTTTAATTCTTTTCACTATGATTAGATCAGCTTAACTTCAATCAAACATAATAATTATATTTCATAGACGTACGTTTAAGTGATCGGATTTCTACTACATTCATTCTACTTTCACTACTGTTATGGTGAAAATCATCCAAAACAACTAGAAAATGATGTTGGACTTTTGTGGACATTGTAAAAAATTTCTTCCCTAATGTAAAAAAAAACATTATGGAAGCGGTGAATAATAAAGCACATCTAATAAATAATCAAATCAATTTTCCATACAGCCCTTTGTTTAATTTAACTTTCACAAAAGATTTGGTAGCACCCACTTTAAACCCCGCCCCCTCTCACTCTCTCTCCCTCGTAGATTCCTGATCGTTCTGTAGGCAAGTTAGTGCATGCTTGTCTTCGACAAGTTTAACATGCATGTGATAAATATTGGTGATAGGTTAAAAATACTATGATTGTTGTGTATAGTGTTGTGAACATAGTAGTGTTGTGTTGGTCTCGAAACCGGTAGACCTTAAATCTGGTAGTGGTTTAGACTAATTAAACTAACACTCTGTTATAATGTCTAACCACAAAGTTATTGCTTAAAATATTAATAATATTAATAATGCAACAATTTAGCTCTGATGATGAACTATGTAATGCAAATAATACGTGACCAGCAATGTAACCCACTAAACACAGAAGATACTAAATGATTAATTCTACCGGAAATATATTCGACCATAAACAGGTATGAAAGTCAACAGTCTGCAGTCTTTAAACTTCACACAGGTCAATATCACCTCACAGGTAATTTCACGTGATTTTTACTCGGTCTCACGCACGCACTCGACTGACGCTCACCGTTTACTTAACGAATTAAATTTATTCCTCGTGACGAACCGGGAACCTTATTTTTCATCTCGGGCGGTTAACTCCCATTTTATCTTTATGCCCCGTTTAAATGATCATAAGTTTAGTTTTATACGCGCTTCGGTGCGCCGCGGACAATTTATGATTAGTTTAATTCACTTAAAAAGCGGACTAAATCGAACAACGAGGTGTGGCGAGCGGTCACCCAAACAGTCCTGGACGTAGGACGCATTTAAAATGCGTATTTTATGACGCCGACTCAAAGCGGTGTTGTAATTCGACTCTACCATATCGTGAACTCGATCCGTGTTGGGGTTTTATTCATTTTTTATTTACAAATCGGGCTCGTTGTTGATAAGGTCGAAGAAGGAGAGAGAAATTCACTTACCGGGCGAGCCTCCAGCCGTTTCGATTATATTAATGACCTTTATAGGCACACGCATTAACAGGTATGGGTATGCGTAATTGATCGGATGGAGAAAGGTGCGCTTTGGTAGGTCAATCGGCCATGTGGAAGGAATTTCCGAAGTGAGGATAGCTGCAATTCCTAATATAGTATGGACAGTACAAGTCAAAAGAGACCAGGTTATCAAGTACGGCGTAAGAAGCTTTTAACTGCAAGCGTTTAGAATAATTGCATTTATACGCGCCTAAAGCAGTCTATGAATGTCATCAATTATTTTTTTATTTTGTTTATTTATTATTCCCTACAGGGCATTTACAAACAAATAGGTAAAGTGTACATTTATAGAATAGGTTTAAAAAAAATAAAGTAAATAAAGTAAAAAAAAATAAACATAAAGTGGAAAGAAAATACTTCAAATACAGATACAAATGTATAAAGATAAATATAATTAATTAAGTAAAAAGCAAATATATAACAAGCAGAAGCATAAGGAAAACATAATATTATAAAAATTCAAAAACAAAAAAATAGTAATAATATAGAATGAAAAGCAATAGCACAAGCTTATAAAGTCATAACATAATAAAAAATTTACATAACAGTTAGTTATCTCAATCAACCAACAATCAAAACAAATACAAATTAATTATTTAAATCCAATTTGACAAATACTAGTAATCTTTCAATAAACCTTTTAAAATATGTATTATTAGTAATGTACAATTAGTAAAATATAATTCGAATAGGATATTTTGCTTATTTTGCTCTCAGCAGCTCCAAATAATCGGATTTACCGAAACACTCTTCAGCCAGGATTTCCTTAATGAATTTTACTTTTTTAATGATGAGATGTAAGATCGAGTACTTCTCTGGAGGTATCAGGATATGTCAAAATATTGCGATTTTTGGGTTCGAATTTTTTTTTTATAAAAATAGAGATGTGAACACGAAATACGTATCACATCAATATTCTTACTATTTTCAAACTAAGCTAAACTCTTGTGCTATGAAAATAGGACTAACTTGCTGGTCTGGAGTGAGATTCGAACCTGCGACCTTTGAATCACGAGGCGAGAGCTTAACCACAAGATCGACAAGTTATTCATTTTAAGGATTTATTTTTCCCGCCGCTTTCGAATCATAACACTATCATTTGTAACAAGTCAGTCTAGCATTATTCCAGTGTGTCCATGGTTCTATCACAAGCATAATAATTTCGTTATCCGTCCATCCGTCCGTCCTTCTGTTGGTTAGTCCTCGTAACATCCGTAATTTAAAAAACGAAATTAAACGGCCGGAGATGGGGCTTGAAACCCGGGCGTTGAACGCTTGTTCCTACGACCGCCTTTCCGTGGAGCACCAAAAAGATGCTATAAATATATAGGTACTAGGGCTTAGCAAAGACGCGAAATAATGTTCCGTTATTTTTGACGAGTCGCACCTAGTTACATATAAAATTACAGCAAACATATGACATCGCATCATTCTCTTTCGCAAATTTAAGTTTAGGTCATGGCTGCACAAATACATTCCATAATACCAATCGTAAGTACCTCAGTCATCATATTCATTAAATCATCATATTCAGTCTGCTGTCATTCTACTGCTGACTGAATATGATGATTGAACGGAAAATTCTTTCTGTCTTCAGTCTTTCTCCTATCATATCTCTCCCTCCGTTCATATCTCATTCCCCCATAAAGCTTGAGAACGGCCAACACTTATTCTACCAAAGTGAGGCCTCTTTCTGCATCGTCCATCATCTCTTCCACACAAATATTCATCCCTTTGCCCTTTTATCATTTTACTCATTCGCAATTCACTTTTACACACCTTTCACCGATCTGCTCACTTTTAAATAAAATGAACTGTCCCCTTGTAAGGTTAAAAAAAATACACTTAAAGCAAACCTTTTATGCTCATAAATACCAATGAAAATGTTTAAGCTGCTGTTTATATTTTAAGCTCTTGAAGTAAAACTTTTATGAAAGTGTTACTGAATAAATTACCTATCAAATATTATTGTTATTAATAAAAATAAAATGTACAGCTTTTAGCTGTTCACATATATTTTAAACATTTTTTACTGTCACAAACAAATCGATAACAATCAAAACATTATCAATTCACTCATATATAATTAGCTTTCACATATTTTTCATCGATCTGCTCACTTTTGAGGCAAATGTCCACCTGCAAGATCCAACTTTATCGTAGTCATATAGATAATAATAAAAAGTAAAAACATTATTAAAAGTTATGTTTTTCTCATCTGCTAAGTGGGAATGAACATTTCGGGAATGTGCCACGAAACTATAATATTTTTTCTTCCGGCGTAGACCGGTATTTAACAATACATTTCATATGAGATAAAAGTTTATTTTAGAATCACCCAAGGCGGCAAAGTGTTTTCTAATGTTTTATAAATATATAACAACGTACCCAGAGAACTCCTATATAAAAGTCTTTTTTATTACAAGTTATGGGGTAATAATACCGAGCCGACTACAAATTTGAATTTATTTCCGAGGCTCGGACGCAGCTCGCCTTTGAGCAAGATTTCCGTTTCACTAAAGATTTGAGTGCTTTTAAATTGATAAATAAATTGATTGTTTTTTGGTTTTCGTATTATTTTATTTTAATCAGCTTTTATGCTTTATTTTAATCTGCGAAATATGTGATTTTGATAGTTTCGCACGCGAACTTTCTGCCTTAGTAAATGTGAAAACAGAATTACTTGAAATTAAAATTTCTTATAAAATATTTATAGTTATTATCATTGGTTCTTTGAATTGATTCAATGAAAAAATATACTGGAATACTGTAATTAAAATGTTTACTTATGTTTATAGCGTGGTTATGTTATATTGGTGGAAAGACATAATTATTAATTTAGAAAATAACTATCACTTCGATTTTCCTAACGAAGATACTTCCAGTGGTATAAAAGCTAGTTGAAGTCAAATCAATCAAAGAACTTCTTATGGAAGTTATTTATATCCTTTTTTTTAATTTTATGGTACTTAATAATGAGGTTTTACAAAGTAAATATTATTTATTCTATAGAAATCACATTTAATTTACAAATTTTCATAACTTATTATGCACCTGATTGACAATGAAGACACATAAGATGAATAACTTAATTAAATGTAGACAAAAATATATTCAACATATATGTTTGATTCCGTCTACATATGTTACCACTGTATTAGTATAAATATGGCTTAATTAATATATTTAATTTGTTTTATACGCTTAAAATACAGTCACATAGGCTTAGTTGACCTTGAAATTCGCGCACTCTATGCTTGTGCGATGATTAACTTGTGCAAGCTTTATGCTTGTGCGGGGCATAACTTGTTGATTTATTATTAACAACCATTTTATTCTGTATTGTATTATATTATATCAATGTTATTTAGTATTGTTTCCCTAATTGTCAAAATATTTTATCGCTGTATTTAATACAGTAATACTGTATATTAGAATCATTAACGAAGTTTTGATTAAAAAATTACTTTCTGTTTCACGTTTTTAAATAAAAAAATATTAATATTCCGCCAATATTATCGCCGATTTTAGAAACAACATGTACGTACATATATTAAAATATATCTATTGGACACCTAAGAAATATAATGAAAAATATTTTAATAACAATGTGGTTTCGAATTATTATGTTTACCTTAGTAAAAAACGAAATAAAATGTCGTTATTTTATGTATGTTTGTCTCTATAAATTAATAAAAATTATTCTGGAATCCAAAACGTTAGAGAATATACAAATATTTGTGAATTTAATTGTAGTATTAGCCTACAAACATAATTATGGCTTTGAAATTTTCCACGAAACCGAAGCAACATGTTTATCATGGGCGATTATCATTCTTTATTATCAATTCGAATCTTTATTTCATCGAAACGGTATAAATATTCAAAAGATGGCGCGTTAATCGTACACCAATCGAAAAAAATCGTGGGGCGCCGTGAAATAAATATATAAAGTTATAAAAATGAAAATGAATAAAGAAATAAAGATACAATAAAATGCGCACACTTGGGCGTTATATTAACTTAAACGGTCTTCTATGTTGGATTTTATTATGGTCGTTAAAGCAGATCAGATAAACTAATTAACTGCCCTAAAACTATCAACATCTAACATTAACTGTGTTATTATGTTAAACTCGGTTTAAAGATTTGAAAAGGTAAAAGTTTAAGTGTAGATGTTGTTGTAGACACTTGTCCACTCATCTTTGTCTGTGGAAAACTTATTTTGATATTTTGCATATTTTGACCTTTGAAAATTGGTGTGGAAGTAATAAAAAAATCACCTCTCTTTTTAGTATTTTTAAAATTATTTTAACGTATCAAAATTAAGTAACCGAATCGAATGAGGAGTATTTTTAATATAAGAGATAGACTAAAGAAAGAGTCACTGAGATGATTTTGACATGTTAAACATAAGAGCGAGGAGAAAATGGTATAAAAATATATGTCGCAAGTATCAACCTTGGCACGATCAGATAAGCCAGACACTGGAGGATGGTTCTGTTAGAAACTTCAATAATCGACAAGTGTTTAGACAGGATAGAGGAGTATAGTATGCTCTCTGCCTACTTAGATGCCAAGTTAATAACTTAAGCTACGACGATACCTTAAAAAACCTTTGTTCTTACATATTGTCAAAAATCATCTCTTTACACGATTAAAAAGCATTTTCAAATCATCAAAAAGCGTAAATTTACAAAATTTATAACTTTATTTATATTGAACATTTCTTAATTACGTTAATACAGCATTTTCATCACAAGGCTAGCTTTGTAGTGTAAGAAAATATATTCTGCGTAACATAAATATTCAAAATCTATTGATTTTTTCTAACACACTGGAAAAGAATTTCATGACCGCGACCTAAGGATTAATGCTTATATTTTCTTAATTATTAAAAATAATGTTCAGTTTATTACTTTTGTATAAGAACAAAGGTTTTTTCTAAGTCATCATTCTAAAAACATTGTAATCTTGCATGAAATTTCTGATGTAAATGGATAATAAAAAGCTACATTTTTGAAGAAAAAAAACGAAATATGCATTTGCAGTGAATGTCCAATGTCCAGCCATAAAAAAAGCTTCAGTCGATACATTGTCTGTTTTATTGACAGAAATAAAATAATAACTAATGCAGATTATTGACAGCAATAAAATAATAACTAATAAGTAATTTATATTTAAAATGTTTTGAAACAATTTCAGTGAAACTTCATTCCAGAATACAATTCAGATTCAAAATCATAAATCGGTACAGCGAGGTTTAAATATTTTAAGGTATATTTTACATAGATAAGAATGTACAACCCTCCATATTTATGCTGTATTTTACGACTACTTAATATTCTATATCCATAAATTGTAGTCTGTGCGTGAACCCGGCAGATCCAAATGATTTTCCCAGTACAAAGGCACATTGTAATAATATAGGTTTATCGTCGAATCGTCAGATATAAAAAATATTCACCTTTCAATGTATTTCGGTGATTTTAAATTTATAGTTTAGAGGTCGTGAAATTGTGGTCCATATTTATAGGAGGTTAAAAAGCAATATTCTGACCTGACAAACGCCTGCGAAACAGATACGGGAGGGTTACGTGCTTATAAGGGTCTCTAGGAAATTTCTGCACTACGCACAAAGAACAATAACAGCGAATATAAGCTCGCTCCGCGATGACTTCTGTGCAATAAATGAAAATATTTTTTATTATATTTCCGGCAAAACTTGCTATTATAATTAGAATAATTATCATGTAAACACGGTCAGATAACACTCGTAGAAATGAATTTACAATATTATTATGATATATATTATTTATACACCTACTTAATTACATTTAATTAAGTTTTTTATTAGTAAAATTTTTACCAGTAGTAACATTATTAAACGGTATTATTTTTAAAATATTTAATAATTATTATTTTAATTTTAACTTATTTGAATTGATAGATCTTCTATAGTAAAAATGTTTCAAACCAAATTTGATTTCCGAATATGAATTGAATGAATTGCATTCTTTCATTTCAAATTTCTCGTTGCATTTTTGCACATCGTTCAAGATAATAAATTTTGGAGTCGTCAAGTCTATCAGAATTCAATAATCATCAATTATATACTAATTTTGAATAAATATTCTGTTTTTAAAAATTATATTTGTCTTCCTTCCTTCCTAATATTTTACTTCGCACTACATTTGATGATTCTGTGATCCTGAAGGGTTTTAAGATTGTTATAGGAATAATATTTTGCATTCCGAAACCGGAGCCATATATTTATGCTACAATCTTATCTGTCAATAAAGTTAAAATACTTTTATTTTTTAATAAACTAAATTTTGTATTACGCGCCCAATTGTTTATATGTAAAGATATAGTTGAGTATTCCCAACAAAGATAACAACCCCCCCTCCCCCACCCACCCGACCATCTTAACGTTTAATTTAATTGTCATTTGCAATTTAATGAAAAATATTTTTTGCAATACTAATTATTTGCCATGTCAATTGCGTAAACAAAATATTTTTTTTTGTTAATATCTATAGTAACATATTTATAATGATTTTATAACGTCATCACCAGCTAAACATTAAAATTTTACTTTTTGTATATAAATGATAAATACATAAAAAAATACTTTGAAGTCAAGTCAATAAATCAACATGAAATATTTATTTTACTCTCGCATAAATACAATTAGGCATAAAGATATTCGTTATTAATTATTTCATAGACTTAAAAATATAAAAATCGTGTTCATTAGTAAGAAATAACAATTACCGCCTCCCTAAATCAAAGCGATTGTGTAATTAATAACTGTGAATCGTGTTAATTTTATAGCTTTTTTTACGAATGCCCGAATGATTTATTGCACAATTAAAATGCACGCGGTTATAAAACTAATCGCCTTTCTAACACGAATTAACTTGTTTCTCTATAATTATGCCCACAAAGCAAAATATTCCCATATCACAATACATTGTTGGTATGTTAAATACAGATGTATGAATTTAAAACGGTACACGTTATATTGGTCGAAGAAACTCGATAGGTGGTTTACTGATGACTCGCCCATTTCTTCTCAGTCGACCTGCTTGTACAAATCTAAATGCTTGTCACTGCTCTTCGCGATCCTATACATCCAGATATTTTATAAAAAACATAAAAAAACAACAAAAAAGTTTTATAAAAGAAGTTTCGGACGTTACGGAAAGTTAAGGACAGAGAGTCAAAAATAACGTACTTTTACATGTCGGTGACGTACTTTTACACGCTGGAGAATAAGTATTTATTTATTTTAAATAATAAAAAAGAGGAAAAAAAAAAAGTTTTTGTAAAATAAGTTAAGTTAAAGAAGAAGAAGAAAACAGACAATCAACGAAATTATTTTAACTGAAATATTAAGAAAATTAGTCCCAATTACCAACTCCATCTCTTCTAGCAATATGCCCAAAATACCCAAAATTATTTTCCCGTATCTTGTGGAAAGTCTTTCTTTAGAGCTTCAGAAAGAATGAAGTGTTTTTTTCATCACACACATCATGGTATTGTTGTAAATTATCGATTTTTATTCACAACTTTCATTCGTAACCAGTAGTCGCAGAAGTCTAGTTCACATGTGACCAGATTCAGTATAAATTAAATTCAATATTATTCGTAGACTAACCATGAAACGGTCCTATTATGTTGATCATCCACGATTACAGGATGATCTGAAACAATGGAACCAAGTAAAATAGTGAAACCTTTTTTCTGAATGACACAGGGAACGATATAATTGTGGAGAATTGGATGGAACCATGAACCGCAATTTTCGTACGACCGACCGGGTATCGAGGCTACAATGGAAATAGCATGACTTCACTAAGCTGAGCATGACCAAAGTATCTTCGGTCATGTTCTGCCTTTATTCTTCCATACTCTATTCTATTTTTATTCTCTATACCTTCTACGACGAATGCATCAGCAATGCCAAAGGATGTGACCGCGGGAAAGACCACAAAAAACATGGGGCGACAACATCAGAAGACAAAGATCCTAAATGAATTTTATTTATATGATTGTGATGTCAGGAAGATAATCTAAATATTATATAGACTGTTTCATTTAATTTCCTCCCAAAACGCAATTTAATAAATGAAAAAGTTTTCATTGAATTTTTAATAAAGACAGAGCTTTACTATTAAAATGATTTAAAAAAACTCATCTATTTTAATGCTTATCAATTATTAAATATAAAAATAAAAATTATTCATACTTTCTATCCTGAGAATTTGAGAAATTCCACAACAATCCGAGACACCTGTTCGGGCGATCATTAAATATTCAAGACAAATTAGCATCAACCACGATTTTTCAGCAAAAGCGCATAAAAATACCGAACAGCTATTAACTTTCTCATGCCTACTTCTGAATCCCGGATGACTAACACGAGAGCTGGTAAGGTTCTCGAGAACCGGTTTGTTTTAAGGGTCTCGGGTCAGCTGCACGAGATTTAATAAATATATTATTTAACAAGTGATAAATACCGCAATTTCGGATCGGTATATTTAAACACCAAATATTATTCTCATGCGTATTGCTAAGCAACATTTACAAGTATCTGTACACAATATTATTTTGACTGGAACATACCTACTTATACAGGGTGTAACAGAGCTAGTCGACAATACTTTACAGGGGGATTCCTGCCTCGATTATAAGTCGAAAATATTCAAGTAACCATGACCGTCAATAATTATGAAGTTATGGAATATCAAAGTTGTCATTTTTTTAAAACATTTGTATTCTAAATAGATTTGGAATTGGATTTGTAATTGGAAGGCTTTTATCATTTAATTTAATTTAAATTAAAGGTAATGAATTTTTCACATTTGATATAAGGTACTGTAATTAGAGTCCAACGCTTTTCAAAAAATAAGTCAAAAATATTTAAACAAAAATGCAAAGTTTGATGTCGCATATCTTCATTAAGTAATGATAATAGGTCATGGTTGCTCAAACACTATCGCCTTCTAATTAAAGCAGGAATTCACCTGTAAAGTATTGTGGGCTAGTTCTGTTATACCCTGTATATTCCTTTGGAATTAATAAATTAATCTAAAAATCAGACTATATCCTACTCATCCTTGAACTCCACATTAAATATATTTAATCTACGGAATAAAATCCTTTTTTTTATCAATTAGATAAAGGTTTGTATATTAGAAAGTTCGCTAATTGAATGTCCGCATATTGCTGTACCGTACTGTTGATTGGATGCAAAGCACAAGAGCTGCGATAAAACTAAAACACATTCAATTCTAGATGTAGATCGGCAGAAAAATAATAATTAATGTCTATACGAATTTTAAGAGACCATTGGCCCCAAAACATGTTGATAATTCAATAAATAATGGTTTATAGAAAGTTTATATATTTTATAATAGTTTATACAAGGTTTATACAAAATACGAGTTCAATTATAATGCTTCCCTGTCCATCTCATCTTAGGACAAATAAAATACTAGTTATATTAATAAATGCAAATATCATCCCAATATTGTTTTGTAATTATACTCTTAACTAAATATTAAGAAGCTAAATTCTATTAGGCATGTAATAATCGCCTTAAAATACACATAATAATTAATATATTATTATATTTGCCTATGTACCTCTAATAATATGCTATCTCACCTTTAACCCCGAGAGCGGGATCCAATCACTGATTGATACCTGGTAGTCAATACGCGGCGCTAGGCTATTGGCTGAACCATATCGAGAACAAAGGTGAGATTAATACTATCAACTTCTTCCAATCTTTCACAAACTTTGAATGTAATTAAAATATGAAGTTTGTACGGATAATCCATCGATTTAAATCATTCAACGATTGTAAATTAAGGCTAGTAATTAATTTAGTTGTAGTAAGTTGTAATTTTATGATAAATTAAATTATAAATGCCAAAACTATTAAAAATAAAAATAAATGTTAGGTGAAATGGATCACAGCACGATTATTTATTTAGCAAGTGACTTTTTGATGGCGATATTCGTTTTATTTGTGATCAGATTTTAATATTAAGAACCCGTATGTTATTGAAGGTGTATGATCGATAAATCTAATTTAACATCACATATACACAAAAAAAATTAATGATAGATTGAATAAAGATTCAACGAAGTACGAGCGAATATGGAGCTATTTGTAATAATGCATAGTCTAATGCACAATCGATAGAATTGAGGAAGAACCCCGAAATATGTTGATAATTCAATAACCTAGTGGTATATACTATTTTTTTTCCTTTTATTATTATAAAAATTTTATAAATTGTAATAAATATGTAATAAAAGTTTATTAGATGATTTTCAGCTATGGATTGAATTGTTTCATTTCGAATTTGTCCAACAACATTTGCAGTGTTTTCTTGTTATTAATATAAATAATGTTACCACAAAGACATATCGCTGTTATTGAAGAAATTGTTATGTATGTGCCCGTGGGTATCAGATTCTGTATTCGTGCGCTTTCAGAAGCGCCCCGATATTTATACAAAATTGTATTGCAAAACAAGCGAGATTATTTGTATGAAGAATAGACGGCTAGACGGTTTCGCTCATGCACCACACTAGTAAAATTTTACGCATCATCCACCACTGGTACAAGTATCAATTTTGCATATCAAATGTAATAAACTTAAAAGAGCCAGCGACCGCCAGACTTACGTTATAGTATCAAACCTCAAATATTTTCTCTACATGTACACGATAGTAAGGAAGATGCTTTGGATATTGTGACATTTGAGTTCGGGGGATTTTGGCAGATAGCAGGAATACTGGTACAGAGAACGGACACCCACCGCATTCCCAGGACCGTTTTATGAGCGAAAGCTCCCACATCGGTCCTACTCATACGTCGCCAGGTTGACAATTTTTTCACTAATGGCCTTTCCCGTGCGGCATCGTGTAAAGATACAGAAAAATATACAGAAAATAATATTATCAAAAATACAAAGTACAAAGGTACACAGGTACAAAAAAATGTGAATTGTAAAAATAACATACCTGCTTTTTATTACCTATGTTAAACGGGACAGTACTATACACTCATATCAATAATTGCCAGACGCTTTTCGCGGGTCATTTCTTCCACCAGAAGCTTTGAATCTCTGTAAATAATCATGCCATTTACGTAACAAATGTGAATTTAATAAATTTTATTCAGATTATTATTTAACATTTTCAACGTTTTACTTACAATTTTTTTTATACCTGTATTACATGTTAATTGCCAAAATCCCCCGAACTCAAATGTCATAATATCCAAACCTTCTTACCTGCTACAGTGTACATGTAGAGAAAATATTTCATACTATAAAGTGAGTCTGGCGGTCGCTGGCTCCTACTCTGTATCCTCAAGAACCGTTCGTTTTTAGTGCGAGTGTTCAGTACGGCCGTAAACACACCATTGTAAGGATACTGTAAAATATTTGATAAATAACAACTGTGATAACTAACTCTGTAATTTCAAACACTTTTGACTCGTAGCCATGACGATCTTGGCTGCCGCAGTAACAGGAGAAATTGTTTATTTATTTTCGCCATATTAGTCTCAATTTATAGCTCAAAGTAAGTATTTGAAATAAGCAATATTGCTACTTCAAAATACTGACAGTTATCGTATAATATTGCAATAGCGTCAATTTTTGTCGTTTTGAGTTTGGCAAGTTTGAAATTAATGAATTCAATCAAACAGAAAGCTCTAAAACGTAAACAAACGTTAATTTATTCACAAATTGTGTACAATTCAGTAAAAATCAAGATAAAAAAATCAAAAAATAAAAAATTATCACGAGAGATGCAGGAAAAAATGAAAATAAATACAAAAGATAGCTTTACATTTATTGTCATAGTGTATTTTATATGGATCCACATAAGCAGTGGCAAGCTGAAATAAACGCAAAAGAAAAGAAATAGATTAACGTGTGTTCAATGAATCTAACAAATCAAAGGAATGTTCTATGATTTATCATATATATATATATATAATAGAGATAGAGATATATTATATATTATATATATATATATAATATATATATAACCAAGAATTTAATTGGTGAAAAATATTTTTGTATAATTTCTTAGCATAAACTAGAGATTTTGAGTTCTTTTGAGTGAGAGTTTTGTTTATCAAATCATTGCCACAAAAATTGTTTAACTTATATGATTGATCGATATTTATATTTGATAACAAATTATTTTTTATTGTATTTAACGAACAAGTAAATCTTACTGTATTAATTTTGTCTCCTCTTTGTTGCATACGTACATAAAAACTGATATGTTTGAATATCAAAAAAATATATATATAAGTATATAAATTTATTCCAATAAATTAAAATTGATGCCGCTATGAAATCGGCGTCTCGGTGCGTGTTGACTTTAATGATTCTATACGGGCTGGCGCGGTGGCCATTAGTTGTATCACACTATATCGGGACTCGCTGGGAGGTCGGGATGAGTAGCTGTTAAAAAATCGTACGCCAAATGCAAATATTAAGGGTGACCATAACAAAAAACCTACATTTTTTATAAAACATTTTTAAACTACTTTTGCAAGTCTGCTTTTATATTACTGATCCTTGTACATTTCTTAAATATTTATCAGAAATTAGAATTTGACAAATAAAAAAAATATAAACGTTTATTCTAGTTTTTTTTTAAGTAGTCATAAATAATTTATTTTAAAAATTAGAATTGATATCATTATTTGCAATTCGCATTTTTGTATGTTTATCGAAGCTGCACCAAAGATATCTTCAACTACTAGCCGAGTGATGATGATGACAATTTTTTGCATGACAGTATATGACGTAACGCAAAACGCCTTAACTATTTTTTTATCCTCTACACCCTTTGTGGAAATACTCTATCGTCGAATAGCCGCAAACTGTTAGTACCTAGCCTAATTATTTATAATGAAAACTTCGTCAATCCCGTAAGACTGACACAGTTTGGGAATTGTATTTTTTATAATGAATGTCATGTCTAATTATTATCAAGTCGAAGTTTTGTGTGCCATGGGAATTTATCTGAGGGTTAAGTTTACCGCTATCGTAAAAATATTAATATAATTAACAAGTGTACACTTTGTTTACACTGCTAATTTATTGAAAATACTAAAAAGTAAATGAAAGTAGTACATATTAACACTATTGCTAATCATCTTTTACAAATGGATCGTTCTTTTAATAATAATAATAAATAAGGTTTTATTACAAATATTATGATGTTTAAAAATGAAAAAAATTGCTTCATTTTGCAGGCCTTAAGTGACTGTATGGACTCGTGTATGAGAAGAAAAAATTGTGAATTTGCCAGACGATTGCCTTAAGCCTCAATATCTCATAGCGCTAATTTTGGAAAGATGATAGATAATTTTTCATTCAGGTACAATATATAAAAACAGGATATATGTTAAAAATTACATTTCTAAATTCCGATAATGGATTCATAAAATAATTTCACTTTGCACAAAATAAAATAGAATAATTTCGCTGTCTGTCTGTCTGTGTGTCCCCGTAACTTTGTGTAACGTCTGTAGATTCTTTCAAATTCACGGATAAAAAAACGGCCGGAGATGAGGCTTGCGAACCCCGGGCCACCGAACCCGAACCGGCCGATTAACGCATGTTGCTACGGCCTCTCGCCGCATCCCCAAAAAGATGCTATAAATTATACAAGGTTATTTGGAAAACATTAATAATCTCGCTGGACTGTATTCCTGCCTTGATTGTGAGTCAAAAATGTTCAAGCTATTACGACCCAGTATCAATAGTTATATGGACTATCATTACAGTAACTTATATCGAATATAAATCTTTCATATTCGATTATAAGTTACTGTAATGATAGTCCAAGGTTTTACAAAAAATAAGTCAGAAATATTGGGAAAAAATGCAAGCTTTGATGTCGCATATCTCCATAACTCATGATAGCTTGAACATTTTCGATTCATAATCAAGGCAGAAATATAGTCCTGCGAGGTAATTAATGTTTTCCAAAAAACCCTGTATATACAAGGGCTTAGCAAAGACGCGGACCAATGTTCCGTCATTTTTGACGGGTTACAGCTAGTTGTTAAAATAATCCGGTAGTCCCATCGCCGCTCCTCACACCTGGAGCTGGAGTGACCTGCGCGGTGAGTGTGCGCAATAATCGCCGGACCTCGGCAGCCAGAGACCTCGCTGCTCGCCAATATGGGGCTCGACATGTTCCCGGGCTCGACGGCATGCAAATATATCGATATCGGATCCAGGGTCGTGCCAAAACCGTTATTCTAAAATAATAAATTTAATGTAATTTTTAACAAATCATATTTTATCTGTGAACATACTAGATTTGTTATTATTAAAGGAAATTTAGATAAATCAGCATTTTGGTGATTTTTTCAAAATTCTTTTTTTTCGTAATACGTTTCATTTCTGTAATTGGACCTCACGGTCTGTTGTAGCGCAAAATTTAAAAATACATATACATAATTATAATAATGTAAAGTAAAATGGAACACATATGCATCTAACCATGACTAAAAAATTAATATCGGTAAATCATCAAATTATGTTTAGAAAAATCTTTACTTCACAAATAAAATATGATTTGGGGGGTTTAGAAGCAAAGGCAGCAATATCGAAAAAATAAAAAATAAATTTGAATGTACTCACTGAGGATTACTTATAGTTATATTAGTCATAATTTTCAGGAACAAAACAAACTAAATGGAAAAAAAGTTAAATTGTTGCTTTATTTTATTTTTTTGGGGAGTAGTAAATTAATGCTAACATGCATTTCCATGTCATTTGACACAATAATAATTATTAATGTATTAATTTATGTGAATATTGGTGTAAAAAAAGTTGTGTGTTTTAGTCTGCCGACTAATAAAGTAATAAGTTCTAGATTTTATGTATCTATCCCTTCCAAAATCATGTTTAATATAAATTTATAAGCCAAGTTCCCTATCAAATCTCGAATCCAGTAATAAGTAATCATCGATGACGACATTTTTTTTTTTGGATATTGCTGCCTTTGCTTTTATACCCCACATTTCCTCCAGACTAACTTGCCAACCCTTACGCCGTCTAACCGCAGTGGTAGGCAGAAAGGATAGAACGCTACACTGTTCTGTCATGGCACAGAACTCTTTCATCGTTCACATTCATGCACATTCTAACGAACGTGTGTAAGTCATGATTCTACTATAGTTAGTTTCGAATTTTATTTTCTAAATTTTTTTCTAATATTTATGTATAAATGCGTGAAAAACATTTTTTAACGTTTTTAGATTACCCTAAATCATTTATCAAATATTTCACCAAAATTACAAGTTCACTAGCTGTAACCCGTAAAAATGACGGTACTTTTACAGTCGGTTTCTAAGAAATAATTATTTATTTGTTTTATTAAAAAAAGATTTTTGAAAAAAAGTTACGAACGTTACAAGAAGTTACGGGGACAGACAAACAGATGGACTACGAAATTATTATAATTAGGATACCCCTTTTCATATATAAAAAAATTCTGTTGTTTAAAAAGTCTTTATCAAGTGAATATATATTAGAAAATAATAATTAGAATTAAATTAAAATATTTAACGAAACAATTATTATAAGTAATATGTGCGTAGGTATTACTTATAATAATTAGCAATAATATAATATTTTTTTAAATCCCAACCGATGATATTTGTACATGTATTTGAATTTGCAAGAATGTTACTAAATACTTAGTTAACAAAGAGGCACAGACACGGGACTTGGTAAGATTGTTTGACACCCCTGCAAGTTGGACCTCCTGAATGATCTGAGATAAGGCTGAACAGACCTCCCCAACACAGCCCCCGGACCTCCTAGTTACAAGGGTCTCGAAACTTCTGTTCTTCGACTCGAGTTCTTCGGTTTGTTGGGTAAGCATTTCGGACACAGTTAAACTTCGCCAAGTTATTTCAAAGGCATCTTTATATAATTATAAAAAGCGTGGATATTTTTAGAGGAACGTTTTTGTCATTCCTAATGCAAAAGTTTGCATTTCTTCCTGTCTTTGTTCAACGAGTAATTAAATTGACAACAACAACAAAAAATATAGAAATTTAGTTAATGATTAAGATATTATAATGTATATTTTTCCTGTTCTATCACTAAATAAAAATTAAATTTTTAGAAAATATATTATACGAGTATTTATATTTGTAGGTACTAGAATGTACAATACCTTTGCTTACAGGACTATACAATAAAGAATTATAAAAAAATCACACTTATTTTGGTGACATTAAAAAATATATATTCCCGGCTATCAAAATGACGTAATGTACCGTTGCAGATGTTTGAAATATATTTATTAGAAAAGAAAATGAAAAATTAACTTGCCATTTAGAGTTCTAGCAGAAATTTTCTTTAAATGACGGAATTTACTAAGACAATATTGAATAATCAACGAAACGGATTGGTTAATATTAAGCACCATGAAATTGAACAACTTTTCCATCAGTCTTATTGATGTCTAATCATCTTTTCTCTCGGAATTGAGAATATTTAGCGTCAGGGCGTCAGACCGTCAAGCACGTCCCGTCATCATCATTATTTTTAATTATTTGTTTTTACTTACATTACTAATTATTTAATAATTTTTTTTATAAAATATATAATTAATTCCTGAACTGATAAGTGATGATATTATGTTTACACATCAATCTCCGTGAGCATCCAGCGTCATTTTTATGCGGATAACCAAAATTGAATTGAAAGTAAAAATGAATTAAAACGGTTAATTCTGGCATACCCTAGCGGCAGTTATACAAAGTAATTTGTGCCTGCCGTACCAGAAGAAGTGGATTGCTCTAAAAATGGACTTACGTTAATCAATTCATAAACGAGCTAATAATTAATACGCTACGGCGTAATTGAATAACACGCCTGCCCCGGATAAGAGGAGATCCGTGATTCGAATCCCGGTAGCAGCCAAATATTTTTTCTTGGATTTGATTTTTCTGTATGTCTTTCTAATTGATTAATTAATTTGGTATTAAATCAAAATTTGCTTGTAGTCCATCCTCGTCGTATTCATGATGATCATCATCATCAACATCAACCACGTTTTTTTTCATCCACAGCTGGATGAAGGAAGGCCTCCCCAAGTACCTTCCACTTTTCTCTGTTGGTTGTTATTTTAGTTTATAAAATTTATTTGAAGTCAAGGAAAATCTGATTGTTATTTTGCTACTTCAGAAATGATCTCGGTAACAAAAAAAAATGTCGTTTTCCTTCAAGGCCGCTTTGCTAATTTGGTTTTTACGAGCTGCCGCTCTCCCGAAATGGATATTCCAAGAACTAAAAATGGATATTCCAAGAACTAAAAATGGCAATCAATCAGGTGACGGCGACCGTCATGGTTCATATTACTTGGAAGAAGTGCAAGCTCTTTGTTAAAGTCTGTAGATAGACGAGATCTTAAGTATGTAAAAAAATAAGTCGCACTAAAAAAAAGTAATAGGTACAAATATCTCAAATTTAACGAGATCAACAGGTTGCTACTTCCTGGAATAGCCCGGAACCTAAATGTATCGAAATCATACTATATTCTTGTAAGAACACGTGTGGACTAATACGTGCGTAAATTTCAAGCTGATGAAGTCAGTTATATCAGATATCTGCGTGAGTACTTTGGCGCAAGAAATGAGCGATCAACATCTAGACTGGCCGTAGTGTATCACTGTGGGATACTTTATGACAAAAAATTAATTACACAATTTGGCTAACGCTGATATTTTAAACGGTTATTATAACACAATCAAAAAAAATATTGATTTGTATCTGATTGTAGCGATAATTGGTAACTGATTTTTGTATGACGTGCTAGTCCATCATGGTAGAATTGGTAAACGTTACATTGTGTAAAGAGATCAATTAAGCCCGCCGTACGTTAGTCGTAAACCCTATCAACATCAAAAAAGGACTTCCATATCTACTTTTCCATAAATGAAAAATATAGCTTAGTCTCTATATGACATCTATAACATATCTTGATCTTAATAATGTCTAACTAACTAACTTTTCTAACTAATTAACTTGACACACTACTTTTGCTTCGTCTACATTCATACATCTCATGCAAGCTCTACGGTTGTTGAGGCTTTCAACAGAGCCATCCTCCAATACTTGTGGTATCTAAACACGCCAGGTCTTTCGAGGACGCCCTCTATTCCTGTTGCCTTCAACACTCGTCCCATATGTTTTCCTAACCATCCTTTCCTCGCTCATACATTCTACATTACCAAACCATCTCAGCGCTCCTTTCCTTATTCTAATAATTCGCTGTGAATCAAGACATCACAAAAATCAAGACATGGAAAATAATACCTTAACAAACAAATACCTCTTGTCACGAAAACACATTAAGGACATTACTTTTTACTTGGGACCCTCGAGTAGTGATAAATCTAGGTGACCAAGGCAGTTGACATCGGACTGGAAAACATTCGAAATTCAGAAAACGAGAAACGATAAAGACATCAGCGCAAGTAGGTTCCAACATGAAAGAAGACATAATTTATTAATTTTTATCAGATGATCAAAAACTACTGAGTTGGTGTTACTATCTTCCAATCTAGATGATTTATCTCCTAAATTCATGATTAATTAGTCAGTTATGAACCCAAGACCGTTTAATTTTCAAGATTTTTTTAAAATTTAGAAAGGCATTTCTATTTTTCCTGACGATTTCATCTTAGGCTGTCACGTGTCCTGCTCAGTACCTAATGAAATTTACGTTTAAATTGGGTTAAATTTATTTGATGATTTTTAAAGGAGGTGATTAAATATTTTTATTTTTTATTGGCACTCTTTAAACAATCATTTAATTTTTGAAAAAAATGTAAAATGGCCTCGTGATGTCCATTCCCGTGAAGCTCCTCCGCCGTGACTGAGAAGCAAAATTCCCCTGTGCATGTTTTTACGAGACAAACAAAGTCTTGTAATCATTTAGCAAGCATATTTTTTTAATCCATTCGTTCATTTGTTAGTAACAATCGAATACAAATAAATATAAGGGATTATTTTTTCAAACTGCTTCCATTATTACAAAAAAAAAATTTTTTTCCAAATCGAATACGCTACATTTTAAATATTTATAAATAATGGCATAATGTTGTTTTCGGTCTTGGTTAAATGTGGACTGGGGAATGTTTCATCTCAGTGACGGCGGAGGAGCTTCACGTGAATGGAGATGACGCGGCCATTTGTTTTTTTTTCACAAATTTTCAAAAACATAATATTTTTATACATTTTTAAGTGCATATAAAAGAACTATTATTTGACTCAATGCTTCAAAATCCTTCAGAGAGAGGATCTACATAAAAGCGATACCCAGAACCGAAAAAGATGCAGCCTGAGAACGAAAATAGTCGACCCCAACAGCCTACCTAGGCAATAAGTTGGGACAGTGCAAGGAAGAAGAAGAAGACCTTAAGTACCTATAAAAAAAAATTATTACATCCTTCATCCTTGTAAAAAAAACTCTAAATTTAAGATTTTCAGAGTTGTGTATCTCTAAGCCGAGCTGCTGTGTCTTCGTCACATAATATACCTTTGTATGTTACAGTATGTATTTGACTTATGGTTTCGTAAGGATACAAGCTGAAAGAAGGATATCTCCAACAATAAAATATTAAGAGCTGATGATAATGATTGGAGCCTATACTTAAAAAAATATTTACTATTTTATATGGGTAGTTTTTTTTATAGGACAAACTTAAAACCCTGCGTCACATCAAAAATAATAGACCAACTTTCAAATTTTTTAAAAAGCATCGAACGTGCAAATCTAAAATCCGAATACTATTCTAAATTATAAATAACTATTATAAATTAGCTACACAAAAAATAAATCATTTCAACGACATATAATTTATTTATGCAAGTATAGAACAACATAGTTATACAGATACCTTATGGCGCCATTAAAATAAATTAAAATAAACTGATTCGACTAGCATTTGAAAGTTTTTGTAAGTAAATCACTCCGTCGAGTCAACACAATTAATTTACAAAAACAGCTTCAACTGATAAAGAGCTCAAACAAAAAGAAACCAAGACGCAAAGTTGAAAAAATTAGTTTTCTTTGATCTTAGAATCTTCTCGCATACATTCCAATATCTTGACTCATAAATTGTTCCGCCGAAAGAGAAGTTATAATAGAAGTAAACAAGGATTTCTCCGAGTCATATCGTCACCAATAATAAATTCAAGAAACGTGTTTTCTTTCTAACGCTTGATATTGCGTCTTATGTAAAGGGTCTCAAGAGGCACACTTGCGCGAAGCCTATTATTGACTTGTGATTTATTTCACACAAACTACCTATTTATCGGGTAATGCCTCTATTAAAAAAGAGTCGATTTTTAAATAAATGTACAGACCGGCCCATAAATTCGGAATCCGCTCGTTGACAAATGTGTGATATAAATTTTGAATTTATATAAAGTATGAATACGTATTACTTAGGTGATAAATATTTAATGGTGTTCAATATACATAAATTTACGAAAATTGTTAAAGAATCATCTTAAAATAACATAAAGTGTTAAGTCGTTTATTTTTACGTGTCTACAAAAAATATTTTTATTAGTTATAAGAAACAGGGTAAACATAACATTTTTGAAAGTCGTAATTTTTATAAAAACTACAAAGTAAATCATAAAATTAAATAGGCAATAATTAAATCCTAAGCAAAGTTTTTTTTAAATATATTAAATTGTTTAAAATTTTTTTAAATTCGTTTATATTTTATTACATGGCAAACAATATAAATTTCTCGCATTCCTCCTCCGCGTCATAGGCGCCTAACACCAGATGACAGATGATTATTTAAACTGTTCATATTTATATTCAAATAATTCTGTGTACAAAAATCCATTTAAGTATTATTTAGAGTTTATTATAGTAATCAAATACTTGGTTGAATATTTTTAAGCCCATAATTTTTAAAACATTTCTGGTTGTGATTCGGAAGTATCATGTTTAAGCCTATTCAATAATTCAATTTCGTTCGGTGGAAGAGTTTTATATATAATTTATGTATTGTAAATGTCATACGAATTGACAAATGCTTTTAGATTTATGTACGCGTTTACTTTCCTATTAAACGCATAACAAAAGATAATAAATTGTTAAAAAATTTAGTGCCTTCCTACAACTTCTCAATGTGGAATTTCTTGCAAGTGGTTTCAGATCACCACCACAGCTTTCGAATACAATGCGTAAATATAATAGATATTTTATAAAATTAAAGTGTTGGTCGTTCTATAGTTTCAACTATATGAAATACATAAACAATGCTAGTTCACCGTTGATTTTTTGTTGAAGTATGTCGTTTACTGAGTGAGAATAGTATAGGTCTGGGGACCGTACCTTGGTGGACTCCAAATTCACCTATTGGTGGATTACTAAGAGATTCATTTGATTTGACTATTTGAGGTCTGTGTGTTGAGTGGCTTTTTAGCCGTTTGGGGCCGTGTGGTCAATCCCGTTTTCTTTTGGTTCTGGTACGAGTTGTTCGTGGTAGATACTGTCGATTACTTCCTTCGAATCGTTGAAGATACCTATGCAATTACTTGACCTGTTCAATTTATTTTGCATAATGGTGGATGTTTTGCAGTTGTGTCTTGTGTGTATATTCCCCCGTGAACCGGAATGGATTTTCATTTATTGTAAAATTGACTTTTATGATTGAATTTTGTCTCTTTTGACTGCTTATTCAAAAAATTTCGATATATCAGATAAATAGTATATTATCTAATTCTAATTGTTTGTTAAATTAGATTACACTACCAATATTATTGTAAGTGATTATCCCTCACCAAACACAATAATCATAATTATTTTTAGTGAGGTATAACATATAATAATAATTTGATGTTAATATTTGCTAGTTATCATCATTATAAACGAAATCTATTATCTATTGAATAAATAAAAAAATAAAAAAATACTATTAATATGTATGTCAGTACTATTTAAGCACAATTTTAATTGTACATATGATTGACGATTAAAATTGTGTACAAATTTGCAAGAACGTAAATGAATATGCAATAGATGATGTACAGTTTGTGTTTTAAATTTCTTTGTCCACGAAATAATATAGCATTTAAAAATGTTACTCTGCGACACGAGTCAAACGCTATTAATTATATCAAATTGAATAAGCGCCTATAACATAGCAAATTTATTTCTCGAAAGTACCTCTACGGGCCTGAAACTGTGTTCTGTTAAGGAGGTCATTAATATAAATACACAATTACAATTTATACAGAGAGAAGATTAAATTAACCAACCAATATCGACCATGATACAAAAGTATATCTGTAGAGCATACCTTTACTAATTAGTAAACTGTTTTATTCATTGATTTCAATTATATTTGTTTATATTAAATATTTTTGTTTATGTTTAACTGTGCAAATGCTTTACACTACATTTTCTTTATATTCCGATGTAAACAAATAAGTCTGGTTTAAAGAAATTGTAAACTCGCATAATATATTTTCTGAAAAATGTGAGTAATGCGTGTAATGTTGTTAGTCAATTTGAAAAATGGTTCTTCCTGGATTATTTAAAAGCAGGCTTTTCACAAATCTAAAAGAGGGATCAGATATCAATAAAACTAAATTTAACACCACCATCCCATGGAGGATGGTAAGATGGCATAGCGCAATTGATATTGCTAACAAGGATACAAACCTATTCGTCTCTCTGCTATTTTTTTTAAAGTAGGCTTTTAAATTATCCAACGGAAGGATTAGAACTCGGAAAAACTTATGAAAGTCTTATGAAAGAGTGAAAATATGGTAGAGAAGCACTCGCTCTGGAACGATATTCGACAATTTCAAAATATTTTATGATTTGTAAAAGGTTTTGGGGGCGTTTAGTATAGATTCCAGTATAGGTCTTTTCATATAAGCTTGCAATTGAAGTAGTGTGGGTACAGTGCGTAAAACGCGCATTGTTTCGTTGTATTAAGTTTACGGATACGCCCTAATCATCCATAAACACAACGAAACAATGCGCATATTTACGCACTATACCCACACTAATTCAATTGCAAGTTTATATGAAAAGACCTATATCTCGTAAGGTAAAATAAAAAATATGATTAAGAAAAGAGTGTAAAAATGTTACAAACCATTTACTAGGATACCCTCTGAATAAACAAAATTTACGTTAAAAACATCGAAAATTATAAATATTCCGCCAATAAGTTCGGTCTATCTCGTAAGGTACTTATGTGTGTTTATAATATTCCTAAACACGATTCCCTTCCTTAAAGTAAACACCAACGATACTGAAAATACACATCGCAGAGTACATACCTTATCAAAACAGTATAAAGGAAAAGGTTCTACGTATTTCAAAATAAGCGCCACCTCCTTTGTCTCTTTTACCGACCAAAGCCAAAAACATGAAACTTAAAAAAACACATAAAATCGACAGATAATTGCCGATTGTAAAATAGATGGGACGTTTTGACAGCGAACATTTGTTACATCTCTGAATGATTGTAATCTTATCCCCAATCAAGAAATTTGGTTTCGATTTCCAATTTGAGTAAGAGTACCATTTTAAAAATCGTCGAATTTCTACTATTTATAATGTGATGTAAGAAAATGTTCAACAACAATATTAAATAACGTATTTTACGAAATGTTTAAATACAGTAATAAGATTAATGTTTAATATTAACCAATTACCATTTGCCATCTAGAGGTGCTTTAATTGTCATGTCCCATTGATAAATAAAAATAAAATAGATATCATTTTTGTAGCTGAAGAGATGTATTCTCTCTGTTGATAATAAAAAATAAAAAAAAGTAATTGGTTCCTTAAAAGTGTTATACATTATATCCTGATTAAGAGACTGTTGGTCCCGAAACATGTTGGTATATTCAACAAATTAGTGGGGAAAACAAAGTATATTCTAATTAATTATATCATTTGTCACATTTAACTATATATTTTATTTTAATTATTTTTAATAGGTTCCAGAAGTGGCCCCGCGTCATCCCCCGAAGACAGGCGGGCGTCACCCCTGACCGCCGGGGGGCGAAAGTCGAAACAATTTGCGCGCACAACGTTAACACAACATTCCGTATTCAGCTGCCGAAAGGGATGTGTTATCGGAATTGTTTATGCCGCTTAGTCCGGCGTAAATGTCTCGATAAGGTTTATCCGCGCAGGAAGCGAGCCTCCCGGGCCGCAACCCCCGCCGGTGGTCCGGTATTAACCCCTTGGCCGAAAAGGATCGGATGGCAACAGATTAGTCTCATTTGGGGTCGGGCCGCTGTGTTTAAAGGAGATCGTTTTACATGTACAGCGCGGGACGAAAGGCACAACAGTTTTAATTTAATACATCACTGTTTTATGATGGCCAAACTCGCGCTATTGGTCCTGACTTGTTGAAGCTTGAGATGTTTGCATCAATCACGGGCCAGGATTGTGACAGCTACTAAGAATCCGTAACAGTTTGAAGAGACCGCTCCCGATGGCGCTTTTTTGGAATGGATGGATGGATGAAATTTTTTGTGTATTTAAGACATACGTCACGTTCTGTTGTTTATTCGAAGTGCCACCAGAAGAAATTCGTTTGTCGACGAAACCTCTGTATTGCACGGGACCTGATGTAAACAACACAAACCTTCGCAGAGCTCTACCAAAACCGGGAAGGGAGACTACCAGCGCTGTGAATACTTTCAACTATGTGAGCTTGTTATTGGTGTATATATTTTTCGCATGTATCCGAATGTGCTTTCACGACAAAAGTTGTTTAAAATTGTTTTCTTATCTTCTAAACCAGTTTTTGTGAGGCGATTCTGCCGTCATCCAACAATCTCATTACATTCAGATTTTGGGGCCAAAGTAGGATTAAAGATAAACATCTCAGAGACTAAAGTAGCATGAACTGCTTTGCTGACTCGATAGTTACTCATGTAAAATAAAACCAGCTTGAACAAGTTAATAATTATGACTACCTAGGAGAACAAACTTTCATAGTAGGAGACAAATCCGAATATCATCCGATGTCATAAGAAAGGATTGCTGAAGTGACTAAGGCATTTGAAATGTGCGAAAGAGAAGATGGTTAAGAAAGTATATGGAGCGAGAGTTGAAGGCAACTGAAACAGAAGGCATTCGCAAAAGACCTGTCATGATCAGATTTGTAAAGAACTTCCACGTCTGAAGAGCGTGCTTGAGAAGATGTAAATCAAAATTTCCACTCGCAAGTAGTTAGATGTTCAACTAGCGACAATATATCGTAGGATTTTTCTGAAGAAAATTCAACAGGCAACGTTAATTTCTTCGTAGCGTAGACTTTAACAGAACATGCTCAGATGAGAAAAATTGGAACTTTATATAAAAAACAAACCATAACATGAAATGGGAACGCGTCACATTAAAACCAAATAGCACAGATTTTATTCCGATCATTAAACTTATGACTGGGCGTCATGGTTTAAATAAACTGCTTGGAATGCTTCTCTAGATCCTGTGGATTCTTTAAGAATGCTTCTCTAGACCCAAGTGGATTCTTAATTTTGCCATGACAACTGTTCTCTTACTCGCCACCCAGCGCAGACCGTAAGGAAGAGAACAGAGCTAGCGGTGATTATAAATAATAACTCCCGAAAATATATAATAACTGAGTGTGAATTGTATATGGGTAAAGAACTTACTTCAAAAAATATATTAAAAGAAACCTCTTACAAATTATACAAGGATAGTTTTTTTTTAATTTCTTAAATTTTTTAGCTGGCATACATATCTGGCTATACAAGAAATATATTTATTTATTGAAATACAAATTGAAGCCTGAAGAAATTTGTGCACTCT
Source organism: Agrypnia vestita (assembly GCA_016648135.1). Classification (NCBI taxonomy): domain Eukaryota; kingdom Metazoa; phylum Arthropoda; class Insecta; order Trichoptera; family Phryganeidae; genus Agrypnia; species Agrypnia vestita. The sequence goes on along the minus strand of JADDOH010001740.1, from coordinate 145,776 downwards.
TAAGCATTATTTTAATGAAAATCTCTCACCAATGTTTCATTATCTTTGATAGTTGCTATCCTTCCTAAATCTAAGCAATCTAATCTTTAAGATAAGATCTTAGCACGACTAGTACCAGAATTACTGGAATAAAACCCGTTATAATATTCAATATTTGCAAATACCTTTGTGATAACGCAATTTTGGAAACGTGAAACATTAATGGTTTTTTTACATCTTTATTTTTAAAGTTTTTATTTCATATTTGCACAAAATCGCCTTAGCTAACGTCTTTATAGGAATGATGAATATTATTCAGTAGCTTTGTTATGCTAAGATTTTTTAAATGTCAAATACTCATGGCCTCAATGAAAATTCAAATATTATAATTGGATGATTTATACAATGGTATTCGTAAAACTGAAACGTATTTTTTTACCTCGCATTGTTTGTTTTGTTATGATGTTCTAAAAATATATATTTATGTACGAGTTATTATAGTAATTAGTTTTTTTTTTTGTAAAATGCGGGCAGTTTTTAAATATTGTTTGTAATTTTAGTCGAATATTTTTTTCATATTTCATTTCATTCAATAAAACAAGGTGAATTTCTTATTATTATAAGATATAGCTGAATAATTAAAAAGATAGAATATATTTTAGAACCACCTGAAATATTTTTTAGAAAACCTACTGTTGATTTGATTGCAATTAAAATGTATGAGTAATGAGGTGGTTTTGTATCTAGTATGAGTACAAGTTAGACACCCACCTTTACACCAGCAACTCCGGCTCCTCTTGTCAGTACCTAATTAATTAATTATATGTATTTCCACCTAATCCATGTAAAAATCTAAATTTTAATTTATTCAGTTTGATACTTGTCAATGAAAGATTCTGATACTCTCGAAACTCGACTAGTACAATGTAATTGAACTCAAGTAGATTCTATTTTAATGATCATCGTAACATAATGTTTTTACATTGTATTTTAATGTCATACTAGGATTATCTACTAGGTTTATCAACCACCGATTAATAATCTGTATATTACAAAATAAAAATCAGAAATATTACGATATATTCCACAGAAAGATCGTTTAAAATATATTCCATGGTGTACTGGTATATTATGATAAAAATGTGTACACAACTTTCGACTTGATCTCTGCTAGGGTGATGCCTCAAATCGTTGTTTGCGTATTCCTCCATTTAAAGACATCGTTTCTGGTATCAGCTGTTTGGTATAGTTTGTGGATGTTGGGGCACACCACTAATACCTCGCTTAGGGGTTAACCCGGGCCCGGAAGGGGAGCACTTCTTGGAGATAAATATAATTATTCCATTGTGGGGGGTGGGTGGGATGGTTGATTATTACAAGGGTAGTATTAAATTACTAAATTGCGTAAATAATTAAAAATATTTTTTGATGTTTTACACATACTTAAACGCGACATTTTTCCACATTAACAATCATCGTTGACCGTTTAACTATTAGCGTTATTTGATATTGTAAGCTAAGTTTCGCCCGTAACTTGTAATCTTCAGTGGAATAGATTGAGAGAATTATTATTTCTTATTTAGGTATTTTTTATTAATTTTATTTGGTAAATGTACAAAATTAAGAGTCTTTTTAATATAATATAATTAATACATATTTATATTACACGCTTACCCACTTTTAAATGAGAATTTATTCTCGTGTTTATACCTCTCTTATTTTCTTGCCACACATCATACAACATTTGCGTACATAACACGACTCATTCCATAAAAAGTGGAAGATTCTCGAGTCAGGGTAAGATTCTTTCCTTTTACACCATTTTCTTTCACACCTTTAATCTACCAAACTTCAATCTTCGATCACCGTTTTGATAATCTTCAATCTACCAAAGTGGTAAACCATAACAACACCCTTCAAAGGGCCAAGGATTAATACGTACAAAGAGCCTTGAATCTACAATGGCATTATTTAATAATTAACAGTCTTTTATTGTCAGAAAAACAATAAATGTAATTTTGGGATATATATAAACAGAATCTTGCAAAAAAATATACAACGCAATAACAGTCCTTCACGGCTGCGGCAGTATACTATTTCTTGCTAAATAAGAAGAATTGAAAAAATTAACAATTCTGAAAAAGAAGCAAAAGAAAAACTAAAAAGAAATCGATACACAACAATCAAACTGATGCTAGAAGGCTTACAAATAATGTCATTCAGACAAATTATTAAATTTTATGTAGACTTCTAAATAGAAGTCTACATAAAATGGATGTAGGTATATAAAATTATAAATGGATACATCACATTTAAATTCGTAAGAAAAAAAAAATGAACATAACCACTTCATAAGAAGAAAACATAAAATTAGATAAGGATGAGATTAGAAAGAAAAAAAAATTCAAAATTCAATCATGCACGGTGGTAGTAAATTGTAAATTGGGGGACATTGGGGATGAAAAAAATATAATAACTTTTAATAGGAATCTAAAAATATGTGATGCTTATATTTGAATGAAATTTTAATTTGTTATTCGTAATTCTGTTTATATTATGAAATATTCTTGTATTGCCTGCATAAATAATAATTAAAAACAAATGTTAAAATTTGAGACTACTAAAAGTGATAGTGATAGTTAATACTGAATATTCCATTCTGGTCACTAAAACAATAAATTGAGGTATTGCACCAGGGCGATACCACAGTACCTATCTTCTTAGAGTGACGTGATGGTTTGTTTATTTAATGAGTGCTCCAAAAGTTGCCCCCATTAGAAGGTGCTTTATTGCGAATGAAATGAACAAGTGCATTTATTTTCGGACTCGCATATGAGTGCATACACGAGAGATGAATGAGTAATTTTGGTATTGTTTGGCAAACAATACTAAATAAGTATTTAATGGTATATTAACAGTTTCCCACGGACTTTCCGAAGAATTTCGTAGGCGGCAGTCGCTATCTCCGCGGTATAATCTTAATGAATTTAGAAGCGCATCGGATAAACTTTACATTTTTAACAACGGCGATTCTTACTTCCGCTGACTCTAGGGGGTGTTTTGTTTCGATATTTCAACAATTTATTATTATTTAAAAAAATAAGAGAGGGAAATCTTATAAATTTTAGGCAGTCCTACAAACACATTAATGTATAATGTGAGCGGACGATGCATCATATAAAATTGCACGATTTAAATTCGCGAGCATAGCAGTTGATTTTTTTCCACAAAACCTTTACTATACAGGTCCTATCAGAACATTTCTCCCATTAAAAATCATTCAATACAATAATTTAAGTCATTAGGTCAATAAAGTCAATTAAAAATCATCCAATCTCTTCAACGTACATATATGATGAAGGAGATTTTTTAAATATTTAATAAGGTGATAAATTGAACGATTCTGGGGTTTTTCAACTTAAAAAAACTGATTCGAGTATTTGAGAAGCTAAAATAATCATCGATATTTTGAATTTTCTAATCATTGAATGGAAAATTATGTATGTGATCAAAATTTGGGTTTTTCAATTCATGTTATTCAATTATCTTTTCTATATTATGTCTCAGATATGATCAACTCCATTTAAACAATTAGTACTATCCTAAAAAACCTTTAATATTTCATTTCATTTTCCTGTATTTTTAATTACTTTGAGATTTTATTTCTAGTAGAAATTATTCGTTGTTATAATATTATTTATTTTTAACGCTATAACAAACAATGAGACCTAATTACTGAGACCAAAGAGCCTGACTTGATCAAACAATATATCACGGGAATCGAATCCACAGTGTAAGAAGCCAATGTCATCCCCAATGGGCTACGAGGGTTGCAAATATGTAGATATAAATTTTTTAACATTTATATTTAATAATTAAATGCAACACCCTGTGCATCCTAGAGCGGCAAACAATTATAATGTAACCCACAGACCACGATGCTTGAACCCGGCAGTTTGCCCGTGAACTTGGTCTCGGGAATCTAATCCCCGTTCAACTTTATACTCTCTTTATCTCGGCCGATCTTGGCTGATACCGAAACCGCATTCAGGGGGAGGGGCCTCCATCCAGCTTGCTTCAATTATAAATTAATTTATCACGAGAAATTTTTAGGCCAAAAATAAACTCATACGTGTGGGTACACCAATAAATTTATAAATCTAATCAAAACAAATTTTATTCTGAAGTTGCAAATTTAGTAATATTTTTTATTAAATATACCATTTTACCACATTTTGAATGTTTTTATTTTTATATTAATTGTTAGATATCTATTTTATTAAAAATTGTTTCATATAAAAATATATTTGTATTCCTGTTTCCATTAACAATTTCTTAACTTTGATGGTACAGAATCAAGAAAATAAATACAAAAATTAATTTAATTTTGTGATATATGTAAAATATATTGTAAAAAAAATATAAATTTGGAACTAGACACATTACTCACCAACGCGACATTTACATCTACCCGTGAGAGTAGATACTAATTGTACAGAAAGGTGACAAATAGAAAAAATCTATCTGCATGTCATAAGTCTCGTAATGTTAAGTGGGTAAAAATGAGAATTTCATATCGCAGTTCCCCGGCATGGAAATATCCCGGGTTCATCTGATATCCCAGTATTTTTTCTATACATGTTGCATACTGATTATATCTTGCATCTTATATGTTTAAAATATTTTTTAAATGGACTTTTAAGCGAGAAAAATCATACATAGTATTATTCTAGATGACGACTATGTACGTGTGTCGAGAAAAATCATACATAGTATTATTCTAGATGACGACTATGTACGTGTGTCGAGAAAAATTATACATAGTATTATTCTAGATGACGACTATGTACGTGTGTCGAAAAAATCGAGCATCGTGTATTTGAGATTTATCTCGACCTTCAAATAATCTCTCAATTCATCTCAAGATTATGATTTCAGCTTATGATGAGGTAAGTCGCTATTATGACTGATATTGTGATTTATATAAAATTATAACTGTGTTTTGGGATTTAATTTCTAGTGTTTCGGTGATTGCTTGCAAAATTATGTATAATCAGTTATCGATCAAAGGTACAATCGAATAACTAATCTCATAATCACAGTTTCTGTTAAATAAACGGTTTGACTCATCACTAATTTCAACTCGTACCTACACACCATGTGTTACTGATAACTATCTTATTTCCCTAAATCCCTCAAGCCAATAGTCTCTACGTAAACTCGGATATCTACAGAAATGCATTTTTCACTTATTTGTACCCATACAAAGAAAATACTCTTCTCCTTTTTATTCTTAAAATAGGTAATATAATAACATTTATATTTCCTAATATATATTGTAAAAATCAGTATAGCAAATTTCTTATCAAAAGTATGTATCACAAACTTTCTTAATTTTTTCTTACAAATTTTCATATTTTTTTCGTATCTAATATCCTTCGCAAAACAAAATTAAAAATATATATTTCTACTATTTTCAAAAAAAGAAACTCACTTAAAAGCTGACAAATACGCACATTTTATATGTAAAGTCAAACTTTAAACAGCTCTCTTGTAAAATTTATTATTTGTAGTATCTTAATTTACGTAGAGAACGTAATAATATGTTTAGAAAATCCAAAGGACACAAATAAAATAAAAACTCAGAAATATAAATTATCTCACTATTTTTCGTATTTCCGTATCACTTCACAATGCTCTTTATATACTTTTATTTATCTTCACTTCTCTTTCAGCGAAAAATTTCATTTCAAACTCGATTTTTGACCCACTAATTGATCTGAGATGTATTCCTGATGACAATACAATAATCATTCATTATTCAAATAAACATATTTAAAATGTAATCAAGAAGAAAGCGCCCCATGATTTTAATTGTGCATTCGTATACTGTGATTGCCTTTAGTAGGTACTGTGAGTATTAAAATATATTTTCCCCTTTTTTATAAAAGTGTGTTTTTTTAATATAACAATATAAGGTAATGTTTCAAGCATACGGCACCATCTGTCACCCCATAAATTTAGGTTGACTTGTTAGTTCATGTTGACTGAGCATGAAATTATATCCAAAAGATTACAGTTAACTATTTCCCGAAAAATTAGTATACAATGTATTCACCATTTACTCCACACGGCTTTTCCCATGGTAAATCTCACAGATAACGAATGTTTTGTGAAAATGGTAAATATTGCAAATTTATAAAGTAGGTTTTTATTTAAATTATTTTCACACATGAGAACCTTTGTGTTGATCTCTTCATCACTTGAGGCAGTATGTGAGAGAAGGAAAGATATATAATGCCGCAGTTGTCTACCCGCTCGAAACGATTAATTCTTTACTAACAATGCGACACTATATATTTTACAGAATTTTCTGAAAAATTGTATAACTGTAGGGAAGTAACCATTTATAAGGTCACGCTATTGGCCTTTTCTCCGCAAGGGTAGAGAGGAAAGAACGCCAGACTGTTCTGTCCTGGTTTACTACTATTGCCTCTGTCGTCCACGATTAGGGTCGTCCACTAATATTTGGTGGACACCCTATTAACGCCACCTATTCTGCCACGATAAAAAATAGTGATTCTAGCTGCAACGCGTCAAAAATGACAGAAAATTGGTTCACGTCTTTGCTAAGCCCTAGTATATATTTATAGCATCTTCTTTGCGCTCCACGGACAGGCGGCGAGGGGTTCGAGCCCCACCTCAGGCGGCTTAATTTGTTTTTTTTGCCGTGAATTCAAACGAAATTACGGATGTTACGCGAAGTTACGGGGATAGACAGATGGACGGACAGATGGATGGACGAACAGGCATCGAAATTATTATATTCATAACAGTAGTTTCGATAGGAATCCCTACCAACAAGCCACAAAAAGTGGCTTGGTAGGGTCTTAAAAATGTCATATTATGATTAATATAAATTAACTTTGTTTAAACCACTTATTTATTGAAAAAAATCAACATGTTTCAAAGCCAATGGCTTCTTCATCAGGAAAACAAAAATAATATTTAAAAATCGAAGTATAGATCAAAATATTAAAAAGTTATATATGGAAAATAATAATATAAAGTACCTAATTAATATGAAAATAAATTTAAAAGATAACTATTTGCAAAAAGGACCTGATTATTTATAATATTCAATTTACTATTTACACTCTTTCTTATTTCCAAAATTTCTAATTTATCAAATTGTGATTCTGTATAATTTGTATGTAAAATTTGTAAACCCTTATTAATATCAAAAGAATGACCCGTAGCCAAAAGATGGTTAGCAAATTCAGAATAATTATTACTATTTAAACACCTTAAGTGTTCTTTAATTCTAATTTCAAAATTTCTACACGTTTTTATTATGATGTTTGTATTTGTATGTTTCTCCTTTGTATTTGTTATATATGTATACGTAATAATAAAAAATAAAAATAAATATAAATAAAAATAAATTCGGTAAAGTCAGTCGTATATTACCGATTTTAATCTGTACAGTATAACAGAATCCGTAAGAAATCTATACAAAAATGGAATACTATACCACGGGGACAATTATTTCCAGCTGACGCGTTGTTACATGATATACCTACTTTGTCCGCAATTCGAGAAATTATTCAGATCCGATTTGGAACAGTTCGTCAGAGGCGCGCCTCTTCACCTACGGGGCTCGTTTTTCAATCCAATTTTTCGCTTCACGCTCTGAGGCGGCCTCCCCTCGAAACCTACCCCTAAATCTAGCCGCGGAGCCTCATTAGCATGCGGTGTCGCCCCCCGCAAACTTTTGCCAACTTTGTCGTTTTTGGGGCGACAGATTCGACAAATGGCAAATTTGAATGAATATATTTTCGACATATTTTCATGCATTAATCCGTGAAATTAATATGAAGATTAAGCAGTTTCACGGTTTTCGATTAATTTGTTTCAATTTATGAGCTATATTAAACGGAAAAAAAACTCATTTCTACCAATTGTGATTGTCCTAGTGGAAGAGACAAAAAGGAATCAGTAAGTGCAAAGGTTTTGTACTAACGAATGAAATTTTCACAGGCTTTCAGGGACATTCACAATATTTTTAGGGAAGAATTTTCTGGAATATGTTGTCGGCGTGAGTCGTAAAAATTGGAGGAAAAGTATCCAAGAAAACTAAAAAGAAAAAAGAAAAATCTACACATTAACACGATCTCCATTAATCTAGTGATGTGTTTTGTTGAGAAGAGAATATAGACGGACGTAAGAATGTAGATAATTCAATAACATTAAGTAAATCATGCTCAAGCTTTGAAAGTAAGGTATTATTACACCAGGTTACCTTACAGTTCATTTTTTGTTTTGGATTTTGCACGAACTTATCTGACGATCGCTAATGAGCTATCGCACAGTTTTTAAAATTTTATGTGTCATTTTAAGTCATTGAATAGCGAATGCTGAACTTATAATCATCATATGGTAAATAGTTATCTTAAACTGCATGATACGGAAGTAAGTAAAATAAAAACAAAGGTTTAGCGTATTTTTATAAATCTTAATAAAATTTACAATATTTAATTGTGTACAATATTTTCTTGCTTGTAATATTATGTGCAAAATGATTCTCATATTTTTTTAATATTTCCGTTGTAAAGTTTATTTAAAATTAAAATGTAGGAAATTGCAACTGTGCGTATATGGTGTCATTAAAAAGCATATTTCAATTTTATTGACTAATTCTAAATATTCTATAAAACAAACGATCACATCGTTACAGTCAAATTTTGATCAGAATACTTAAAAAATTTTGACCAGTATAATGTAGAAATTTTTTATGATAAATAATTAGATGGAACTGAAAGTTTACGAAATCATGGAAGCTTGGGTGTCACACATATAAAGAGTAATCTTAAGAACGACAGCTGAGTACGAACTGGGTGAGAACGATGGTACGGGCGCAAAAGATGGAGACCAGCAGACTAAGCATGCAATGTCTGTGGATAATACTCCTGGATGACTCGTGCTCCATGATCTGCTTAGATGAAAGTGATACCCAAAACCGAAGAACACACGAGAAGAGCCGACCCCAACAGCCTACCAAGTCAATGAGTTGGGGCAGCCCAAGAAAGAAGAAGAAGGTAAGATAAATAATAAGACTACAGTTGGTACCGTAATATGTTTTAGTCCATAAGGTTAGGTCATTATGACGTAGAGAATTTATATTTTAAATATTGACCATCTGTTTAAAATTTTGACTACTGATCAGGCGCGTGCATTGAGAGCATTGAAGCAAGCTTTTACGTAAACATATATTAGGGAAAATGTATCAAAATTATATATTCATCTGACAGTATATTATGAAATATTTCAATATGAATGATATTGCTACGTGTCGTGGCTGAATGAAAACATTGGAAATTAATTTGCGATTTTTTAATTAACGATTAATTAACTATTCAATGAACAGTCACTTAAATCGAATTAAACTTAACGCTATTCTTTTAATTACACTATTGGCCACACTGGGCGTCATCTTGCGGCTCGCGGCACAAACACAACAACCCAATTCTACCCACGACGCGGCTCCGTTCCGTATTTATACCTAAATTATTCTAGATTATTCAAGTGTTTAGAAGAAGGTCCTTGTCGCTTCTCGGTTTACTAGGCGTTTCTAGACATTTACAGACGTTTCCCGAAGGTTGTAGATTACCCCAGATTGTTACAGGCCGATAGTGTTGTAACAGGTGACATATTACCAGGAGTTCGGACAGTGCATATATTATTTTTAACATCTCTTTACAATATGGGAATTATTGCGATGGGAATGTCACGATATATACCTATATTTTATTTAAATTTTTTCAAAATATGTGCTCAAAAAAGTCAAGCCTCAATGTTCTCACTGCACGCCCCTGCCACTGAGTCAGTAAAATCCGGCCACTTTGGATTCACAAAATTCAAACAATAATTTTGACCTCCCCCTTACGTACTTTATCTTACATAATTTTTCTCTTCCCAACCCTCCTCTCGCCCCACCTTGGTAATCTAAACTGTCTGCGCATCACACGTGTAATATCAAAGGTAAAGTCACAATTAGCGCCGTGTTGCCGCGTCCTAACGAGCCGGCTATTTGTTTAAAGTTTTACCTTCGGATGGCGCTCCGCCGGACACCGCGCCCGGTGCAAACGCGCGGTCGGCAATTTGAATAATTATCCGCGAAAATTCGAAATCTGACTCTGGCGGTCGGTGTTGTATTACCGGATTTGCATTTCATTTGGACCCACACATGAGACGCGACGCGTGCTTTATTAATTTGGTTTTCCAGACTTTTCCACTTTTTTTGGGACATGTCAATTTTTTTAGATTAACACCAAATACGAAAAATGTTTCACTCAAAATTTGCTCTTTTTAAGCGTCTATTAAATAGTCATAAAAATGTAACACATTTTTTTACTATTTATAAAAACAAAAATTTAGTTAGTTAATAAGGTTAAATACGCTTTAGGTTATCTGAAAATTGAGCATAACGTGACCTTGGAACGACTAGATATCAAGCGATATTTTCGTAAAAAAAAAAATGTATCAAATTCTCTCAATAATTTTCTATACAAAACTGTGTTTTAAATTTAGGAGGAATAACAGGAATGGAGAAAAACAGTGAAAGACCTGGCATGATCGGATTAAATAAATATTGGACAACTGTCTCGTTAAAAGCTTTAATAACCGAACATCAAGTATGAGAGGATGTATGAAAGAAGATGAGACAAGAGTGATGTGCCAGGCGTTCTATAGGCCTTCTGCCTACCCCTGCAGGGACATGGTGTAATATAAGTTAATTATTTTTGTAGTGTATTTATTTAAGTTCAAGTGTTGCTCAAATTTAGGATTGAGGTCACTTTACTTTGTTATTGTAAATTTATTTGCTCAAAAATAAGGAACCCGAAAGAAATGAAAAAAAATCGAAAATTTAAAGCTCGATATCTAAGTTTAATGATTTGCAAATGTCAGATGACACCTTATATTCTAAGGACACAATAACGAAAGAGCATTCTAATTTAATAAACAGATTCAAAGTGTGAAAAATTTTTACATTCAACTAGTCCCTACGCACATATCTGAGTGTCAGATTTACCTACATTAAGTAACTCATGATAAGTAAAAATGAGCATGTTTCGTTATTTAAAATTGAGAATGATACCAAAGCAATGCACCACAGTGCATTGGCAAAGCTTTTTGAATTTCTCATTTTGCTCAGATGAAGATTAAGCAGGTTTTGCACTTAACCATCTAAGTACATTCGTATGAACCACCCTTATATAGAATTATATCGAACCACCCTTAAACTCGACATTTTATAACATGATCGTGTGTAACATGAAAGTCAACAGAATCTGTTGTTTCCCCTTATATTGAAAAACATTTCAAGTAACGAGGTACTCTATTTTAATATTCGGAAAAAAAATAGATTTTTAGACAAAAAATTCTTTTGTTTAAGAAGTGCAGATTGTTTGTTAAATATTTATTTAAAATAAAAAATATCGCAATTTACTTAAACCATAATATAATAATTTACTTTCATCAGTTCGTATCACATAACAAAGTAGAATAAACATGTGTTATCGGTTATCCATGTCGCAGGGCAACATATAATAAAAAAGATCTGCTTTCAATTTAATCACATGAAAGTTATCACATCAAAAAAAGAATTCGTTTTAGTAATTTCTTTAGATAACTGATTTATACAAAATTTTAATTTCACGAATGATTTTTCATCATTTTTGACGGGTAAAGAGTAAAAGTTCTACATCGCAAGGCAACATAGAAAAAACGATATATGCTGTCAAATACATCAAATACATCAGAAGAAAGTGTGCAATTATCGACCAAAACAACAAAGTAAATTATTTTGCTCTTTTATTTTTAAATGTGTAGATTATATTATTATTAAATCCGTCATTATTGATAATTATTTACAGTAGTCAAAATATTGTGGTTTTATTTATTGGGGTTTCTTCAAAAACTTGTTTTATCTTAAATATACTTAGTGTTGGATGTACTTATATTTATTGTCCATAAGCACATTCAAGAAAAAAATTTAATAAAAATTAAAAATTCAATTTAGTGAAATTCATTGTATTTATTAGTGGAGCATTTGTATAAACTAATAATACTTCGGTATTTTCGAAATATATTATATTACAAAATTCCCTATTCCCCTCTTTGTTAAACGTAATACAATTATGCAAGGTACATCGCTAACAAAAAACGCGTTGGGTTAGGGTTCCTACTCTGGAAAGAAGAGAATCAATAAAGGCAAGACCTACAAATTTTTCCAAATTTAAATGTAAAACAAAATACTAGAGTGTTTATTATTTTAACTAAATACTGGAGGGTAATGAATGTTTGAAATAAGCAGCCGAGTTAATGTTTTCGGGAGATATGTTCGATAGATGCGGAAAAGCTGAGAAAGATATTGAAAGGAGGATAACTGCAGAGATAAAGTGAACGGCGATATAAATATTGTCACGTGTCGTGGATACGGGAGGAAATTAATTAGCGATTTATTTAGTAACGATTAATTAATTATTCAACGTACAAAGTCACATTAAAAATAATTAAATTTAAAGCTATTCTTTAATATACACTATACAGCAATATATAACTCGTTCATTAACACTTCATTATCGCTGGGTAACATTCTCACGTACTTAAAAATTCTCGCACATATTAATCGCTCTGCTTTATTTCGCCACTTAGGTACTCCACTCTATTATTTGCATTATGTATCGTTTCGATTACCTCACGACTGGCCACACTGGAAGTTGTCTCGTAGTTCACGGCCAACTTTGCACTAAACGAACTGTCAAACACGATAACTCAACTCGCGCAGCGTAGTTCCGTATTTATACTCAAATTATATTATTTTCGTTATTTCTAAATTATTCTAGTATTTAAGAGAAGGTCCCCGTCGCTTATCGGTTGTTCCAGGCCTGTTCCTAGATTGTTGTACGCCGTTCTCGATCCTTCGATAGTGTTGTGACATGTTACAAGGAATTCGGATAGTGCTATATTCTTTATGCTTGCCATTCTGTGACAATATATTAATTTTTAATGGAAATTTGTTAAGAATAGCGAAACACAATGGAGTTCTGGTACAAACGCTAGTACATAGAAGTGAAGCATCTACCTCGTGGAACGAAAGTGTAATGACTAATACCGCTTAGGCGCATACATGGAAAATCAGTGAGAAAAGCTGGAACATATCAAGAAGAATATAAAGCTGATCCTAGCATAATTGTAAGTAGGGTTAAAAATAAATACGTAGAAGGAACTCTTGAGAACTAATCATTTATTATTTTTTCAGTTGATTCAGCAAAATTGTACATTGACATTTTTTTAAATATTGATTGTATTATTTTTATGTATCTACTTTTATTATTTGATTAATTACACCTACATTATTCCTTAGAAATTAGTAAAGCATGTAATAGCAAACAAAATATAATTAATAATAATCTCTTAAATTTAACAACTAGCCCAATTCTAATTTTTTTTTCAATAATTGTGAGAAATCAAGAACTTCAGTAATAATATTTAAAAATAATTTTTCAAATAATTTAGAAAAACAAAAGACATTATTCATTTTGATATTTTGAAATATATATAACACCCTGATGATGGAAAGGTTTTTCCAAAACATGTAGGTGTAATTAATAAAATAATATAAGTAGATACATAAAAATAATACAATCAATATTTTTAATAATTTATTTTGTTTAGTAAATTAATCATTCCTCTTGGGACAAAATCCCGTAACTGTGTTCTCAGAACATACATACATATAAAAATATTGTCAGTATAGATCTTGTGAGATCAAGTCGGAAATTCTCGCAAACAGAAACACGGAACGAAATTGTAGAAATTTATTGCAACCATCTCCATTACAGAATGGTCCATTAAATAAATGCTGATAATCTATCGTCAATTAAATCTGTGGCGGCTAAACGTTTCAATCCGCTCAATTATCAGCGCTATCTCAATCCCGGCCCTCCGTCATCGGCGAGGTGCCGACGCCGAGAGGCCAAGTCGTGGAGAGCAAATCATACCGCTCTCGCAGCGTCTGCCGAGCCGACGGCGATAAACCAGCGTGCCCGCCGCGTCCGACAGATCCTCAAACTGTTGAGGCGAATTATACAAGTCTCACAGAGGCGAAGCTATTTGTTAGAGAAACGTGTGAGGAAGTATTTTATGCGATGGGCCAGAGCTCGTAACTCGTATGAGATGGCTCATACGAGTTGCAAGCTAAATTATACAAGGTAAATTATACAAGTCTCACAGAGACGAAGCTATTTGTTAGAGAAACGTGTGAGGAAGTGTTTTATGCGATGGGCCAGAGCTTGCAACTCGTATGACATGGCTTGAGTGATCATTCTACACTATACATAATGCGACGTTCACCAATTCCATCGTAAGAACATCCGCACAATATCACCTTTTTTGAAAACCTATGCGTATACGTTCCAAATTGAAACCTTCTATACATTTGAAGGAACTATGCTAGAGACATATGTTGTACCTAATCCTTCAAATAAAATAGAATACAAAGATTTAACTGCTGGTAATGATATATCTATGTTTTTAATGTGGAATATTAAGCAATAGGCGCAGAACTAGAGTATAACTAAGTTTTACTAAATAGTATAACTAAACGAGTATAATTATGTATATCTTAATAAGAACTAGACCGCCTATTGCTTAATACTCCACATTAAAAATATGATATATCTATATTATTAATGTGGAATATTGAACAATAGGCCCAGAACTAGAGTAGTGGATATCATGGATCGTATAGCGAATCTAAAATGACAATAGGCAGGGCATGTTGCAAGATAGGATGCTACAAAATGGACTCCCAGAGATCTGAAGTGAAAACCTTGGGAAAATAAAAGAGGCGTCGGAAGACCTCAAAAGAGATGGGCCGACGACATAACCCGCTGTGGGGGAAAGAAATGGCTACAATTAGCAAATAACAAGGGAGGATGGAAGGGTATGGATGAGGCATATATCCAGGCGTGGAGAGATGAAGGCTGAAGAAAAAGAAAAAAGAAGAATATTAAGCTATATGCTTTTTAATGTACATAAGATATTTTACATTAGAAAACGCATGAAAATTTATATTTTCAATTTTTTAACTCCTTTTTATAGATCGGTTTAATATATTTAAAAAAAATATGTATATTTAGTACCTACGAAATAAATATGAGACCTACCTAAACACAAAGATTTGTAAACAATTTTTATAGTAAACCATTTAATAAATTAAGTGTACTAAATACTCCCTCCCTTGGCACATGAGCTTAGTTATCTTTTTGGGGAGGTAAAGCGAAAAATATCATGTATTAATTATGGATTTAAAAGACTAGAATAAAATGATATGTAATAAACTGTAAGTTATATTGAAAAATAAATAAAAATTAAAAAATTAACTTATTTATCAAGTATTATACATTTGATCTAATCGCTGTCCATGTTGTTTAAACCTTGAGAATCAGAACATACGAAAATAAAAATAATTAGGTACTTAGGGATCTACGCAGGGCAGAAGATTCAGAAGCCAATAGGAAGTAAATAACACGAAGGTAACACCTATGAAGGTTACTGACTGGATACCAGAAGGCCAGGGTCTGAGCCAAATTGACGTGTATTGCTGGCAAAGTCACAAAATCAGCCATTTTCTAAAATAACAAGATTGTCATTCGGTGATTGTTATCCCAACAGTCTGAAATAGAGAAACCGTAAAATGTCAGTATTGTAAAATAATGAAAATAATTGCTCTTATTTAATATTTGAACACATTTTAAAAATAATATTAGTACTTATTTTATATACTATTCATCGAAAACTTACATTTTAGTCAAAACTCCAGACTGCAATGACTATATATATCGCTTCGACATCAAATAAACAGATATTTTTTAGAACGCCCAGACGTCAAGGAGTTCCGATATTATAATCCATATTTATGAAACAAAATATCTATGTGCCTATGTTTAATTTAAAATTGTTTATATGCCATTACTGTCTAACTGTTGGGTATTTAAAAGTGATATTGCACCATCGTATTTGTAGACATAAAAACATAGGAGGCTATTTCTTGTTTTGGGGTTTTAACGACAATTACTTATAAATCCCCTATACTCCATATTCCCCTTAATCAACATATCACACTTATTAGAACATGTAGATTCATATAAAATTTCAAAACATGTACATTATACCAGCATAAACAGATAGGTCCCATCTATTTTTTAATGTTGGGGTAGTATAATATATATACTAAAAAAGGCGGACTGTCTTAAATCTACGTTTTGTCTATTTCTGAGTGTTGAGGTAATAACCATCAAAATAACAATCTTGTTCTTCTCAGAATACAATTTTCTTAAACATCCATTTTTTCAAAACTAAAGATCTTTTCTACTGTTGAATATTCATTTATTTAACCACTCGAGTTAATTATAATATACTAACATATTTACGTAAATATAATCTGATTAATGTAACCTTTCTTTAAATATTTACTTTGGCTTAAAATCAGCAACTGAATTGAGATAACATGTAAACAAAGCAGCATTGTTTATTTAAATGTGTGAATAATTACATGTTTTCTAGTAATCTCTATTTCAATGAAGATTTAATAAACCCATTTAAGATTGAGATTGCATTTTTTTCCCGGGAATGTTCTTGGAAAACCTTGAAGAATTAATTAACTTGAGTTTAAACCTACTATTAAAATAGTCTGCTCTTTTATCATATTTATGTAATGTGAATTTAACTTAAACCAACTAACTAGCTCGATAATATCTACATACGTTGCTTGAGTACTTCCTCCAGCTACTAATTTTGACAAATAAATTAGGATTTACTTTTTAAGAAATCCATTCTGGATTTTTAGGTACCCTTCAGGAATATGTAACTGCAAGATATGCTAGTGAATGTATTTAATAATTAAATATATACGAATTTATGGATCTAATTGGTATAATAGAATATAAAACGGTTTGTTTCTTGACTAAAGAATGAATCTCTGCTAAAATGTACACCACCATTCGATAGCACATGATTGCTTATGGTATTATAGCATAATGTAAATATGGATCTGTATACACTTCGTATTATATAATATACTGTATACGTAACCAATAACTTAAAAATATTTTTAAATGTAATTTCTGTTAAAAATAATTAGTTCTTCATACTCTAGTCAAAAAATATAGAAGTATAAATATATGGAATCGGTGAACGTTACATTGTGTAAAGTGATCACTTAAGCCAGCCGTACGATAGGTCGTAAGCCTTATAAACACCCAAAAAGACTTTTACATTTTCTTTCACCTACAAAAAATAGCTTCGTCTCATATTCTATAATTTATCTTTATTGAATAATATAATGTTATTAAACATTATATGTAGATACATAATTACTACCTTATGAAAAT
Source organism: Agrypnia vestita (assembly GCA_016648135.1). NCBI lineage: Eukaryota > Metazoa > Arthropoda > Insecta > Trichoptera > Phryganeidae > Agrypnia > Agrypnia vestita. The sequence continues at coordinate 128,338 of JADDOH010001740.1, read as the reverse complement.
AAATACTACTGACGAACTCGAAAAAATATTATAATTGTGTTCTATAACGCCACTCTGGGACAGGCGTAGCCTAGTAGAGTGGCATAATCCACAAATTAAACAAAACAAAAAAAATGTGTAATTTATCTTATGTTTTATTGTTAAATTAGTATTACGTATCTTTATTTGTAAACAATGATTTTTTTTAAATAAATAATTAAAAAATTATATACATCCAAATCAAGTTAAACGCTTGTGCCATCGAAATAGACTAACTTAGTGGTTTTCTGGAATGATACTCGAATCCTCAACCACATGATCACTAAGAGATCGTGCCTTACCACTATACCTAAAAGTCACGTTTGTTTTTGAGTTCAAATATATTAATACTTCAATATTACATATCACTATCCAAGAATTGTATTAACATTGGGACTAAGAATAAATATTTTATAAGATTATTAAATAGTAATCTCTTAACCTTGATTCACGTAAAGCAATTATACAGCAACCATATAATTATTATGTAATCCTTTACATATCGTTAGATCCGTCATAACGGGTTTAGAAACTTAATAACTTTGAGTCACACAAATGAGATAGTTATTCTAAAATCATTATTTTAAAACGATATTTGAATAAAGATATCACTGAAGCAGTGTTGAAGATTGAAACATTATAAATGTAAGTAAAAAGAAACATGATGAATGAAGAATACCATAAAATTAGGAAACTGATGTACTCTGGTCGTGTAATAAGCCACAAATTATCTGAAGAAGAGATCCTATTAGAAAGAAAATCTAATACTTAAGGATCTAAAGTCCCGTGTCCCAGGAATGAGATATGTCTCTAAAAGCAAGATGAGATTAATCTCGATGCCGTGAACATGCATTTTATTATAAGAGACTAAACTCAAATTCGCATACACGAAATTCAATTGGATACCAATAACTGACATGTGCGCACAGATGTTACGTAAAACGATATACATCTATAATAATTTATACAACGATCATTAAAACAAATGAAAGGCATTAAATTACATAAATTCATTCCGTTTTGACCAACTGAACTTAGTTCAGAATTCGTTTTATATACAAGCTATTATAACCCGTAAAAAATAACGTACTTTTACTATATATTTCAGCTTCGAATTAAGACTGTGAGAATGTGAGCGTACGTAGCATAGCATGATAGCATTAGCGATGGATGTTTTTATACAGAGAAATATGCATTTTTTGCTTTTCATACTCTTCATTATTTTCGCCATCTGGTAGCGTTAGTAACAGACATTGTTACGTAGAGAATTCTTTATTTTGATTATTTTTTCTATATCTCGATAATGATTTGACCAGATATCTGGGTAGCTGTCAGAATAATCAACTTGATTGGAAATATTTCGGGTCTTAATTAATATTTTTTCAAAATATTCTAAGCACATTTTAATTTCTTTGTTACCATACAAGCCAGACAATATTACCTTGAAAGTGAAATTTTCATTGCCATCTGCGTATGTGACAATCCAAAAAATCGAACAAAAATACCAAACACTTCGTTTCTATATGTGTTACTCGATGCTTTGAATGAAGGTTAATAATCATTTGAATAGAATGCAAGCAGAAAAAATTGACCAAGTCATCGTGATACGTCGTGTGCTTTCAACCAATTGTGTCTTTGGCAAGAGGTCCAACCCCCAAATAAAGTGATTGAATCAGCAATAATTGAAGAGATGATTCTCGTTGGGGATAGTGAATGTGTAACAGTTGATAGAAAAGTATTATGTAATCAATACAATTGATTCTTGGTAACAAGTATTAAAAATGCACATTTAGGCTATTTGCCATTTATGATTTATTTGATGTAAAGACTCGTAAAAGAGAAGATACAGGATGTCCCAAAAGACAACGCCATCCCCTGGAGGGCTGAGGATATTTAAATTGGCACACATTGGCACTTTTAAGAATTTCGTGAAAGTCTACATCTTAGATCCGTTTTTAGAGTGTCAATGCTATATAATTCTATATTTTGACACGCAATGAGTCAGTTTTGAATTAATTTTTTTTATTAACTTCAACTCTTCACACTAGTAAAAAAAATGTAGTTCGGTAACCTGGCAATTTATTTCATATAATCGCTCATTTAGTGTCGTTTTTAAAGTGGTATTACATTTGTTTCGTTCAACTTACAAAAAAGATATTGCCATTTTACTTTAAAGTAGCTCATTGTTAACTTATTTCAATAATTATGATTTCAAATGAAAGTGAAAAACACTTGGTTTATCAGCCCTCCAAAGGAAGACAACAGGTTTTCGGGAAATCCTGTATACCTAAGAAGTTATTATAAGTACTGGGTCATGATTAGGATAATAATGCATGTTGTTTTCTATTTGCCAGACAATCGGTGGTTTTATAGAAAAATAGTAAATATGTATACTAGTTCACGTAAGAGTTTCGTAACTATAAAAAAAAACTATAAAATATCGAAGAAGTACATATAAGAAAATTATTTTCACATCCGTTTAAGACGTAGTCAAATAGTGATTCTTCATATTCTGTGCATACCCTTATACCCTATTCAGTTGACCGTTAAGAATTACTGAAAAATGAAGACATCTGTGCATTGTATTGTATCAAAAGTGCAAGTAACCTAACTTCCACGAACATTCATCGTCGTATGGTTGTATGGTAGTGTACATTTGTATAATTATATCGGTAATGTCGATACATCTCTTGGAACCGGTCGTGGAGAATAGACTATAGTTCAAATCCTGCAGGCTACGAATTTTGTTTTCATTCTGCCAGGGCCAGCCAGAGCACAAATCGCTTTTTTTAGCGAGAATTTAACTTGGCGCCAGGTTTAACACAAATCTGACATTGAGAATATGGTAAACCCTTTTTTTTCAATTTTAAAATATCTTTTACTGTAACAAATCTTTTTATATTTTCAACATAAAATAGGTTTGGCAGTCGATGTATTGTTTTTTTTTTTAATATTTTGTATACTTTATTTGAAATATTGAATACAGATTGTATACGCCTATGAACCGGAACTGAATCTGGTTTATCTTGTAATATTTACGTCTAGAGATTCAACTTATTATCGTTATCATTAAAAAATATTTTACATAGAAGAGATTGGCCTCAGTTAATCAGAAGATGTAATTATAATAGTACAAAAAACTTCAACTACTTAATGACAATTAATGATGACCTTGAATAATTAAAATATGAATAACAAATTATGAATACTGATAAAAAAAAAACACGCAAAAGTGTAATTAAGGCACCAATTATACAATTGTCCACGAGTCGGCAATCATGCTCAGATGCTCATTACGTATTGTTGCTTCTTGCTTCGTCTGATGGTCTCGGAACAATTCTTTCAATTTCTTTTTTATTGTTGAAATGTACTTGGTAAGGATGTTGCTAAAGAAGTACTTACTTATTTCAAAAATTGTATATTTTTCTTACTCTTATTATTTTTCTGTATTTACATTTTTAATAATTATTATAATTAGGATTCAGTATTCATCGACATAAGATAAAGTAAGAAGACTTCGACGATCAGACTATGCAGAGAGGATGACCGAACAAAACACTAAATCAACGCTGAACAACGGGATGCAGGATATGAAGACTAAGTCACTGAACACAAACGTAACTGAAACACTGTTCATTCGCACAAATCTTTACCTGAGAATCTTCCACTTCTCTGTGGAAGACTTTATAACGCCGTTTTAATCGTACTGATTTGCTATAAAGAATATTCCGCACGCAGGTAGAAACTCTAGTGCTTTATCGCTGAATATTTTTGAACCATAATAGACAGAAATTTATCTGTAAAGTATTGTAGACCAGCTCTGTTAAACCCTGCATAAAAAATGATACATTATGAATATTAGCGGCGGGACGTTTGAATGTCTGTAATATTTTTTTTTTCTTTCCATTCTGTGCCAATCCCTGGCGCCAAGATGCTGTGCAAAAGACAGAGAAGCTGTCAATCTGGTCATTGCCATTATCAATTGTCATCGTCATGATCCTGTTGCACCAGGTAGATACAGAACTGTCTACAACTCTGAACTACGCGCAACGGTTTTATTATTCTACTGACGATCCAATCGGAGCACAGCGATCGCTGCTCTATGCTGACAGATTACGTCATCAAGTATATCCGCGTAATCAAATAGTCTCTACATATTTTATAAAATAATTTTCATGGACATGGGCTTTGAGGAGTTTATAGACTTGATTGTAACGATTGTGATCATTTTTATATTGGCAAAACAAAAAGAAATTTTGAAACTAGGGTTAAAGAACACATCAAAGTTTTAACTAGCAATATTGAGTCTGATTTTGCAAAACATTTAATAGAATATGACCATACATTTAATATCAACACAGGTAATCTAGAAATACTTGAAATTAGGAAAAATGTTAATATTAATTCAAATTTAATAAATACAGACAAAATTTTTGCATAACCCAATATTGAATATTTTTCCACTTAACATTCCAACATCTCCAGATGACCCATAATAATTAACACCTTTGCCCCCCCCCCCCCTCCCCCTCATCAATCCCCTCACCGTAACACATTTGCATGGTTTACTTTTTCAATTTTAGTACACTAATAATCCTGAAGATGAGAACATTGTTCTCGAAACATGTAGAATGTTTAATCTAATAAAGTGGTGAAAACAAAGTGATTTGTGTTTTATTTTAATTGTAAGAAGATAATAAGATGGAAGACCGGGACTTGAATGGAGCCTCGCTACTTGTCAATATAAACAAGGCCCAGGACCGCATAAACTGCAGGGAAGCAATTCCAGCTGTAGAAGCAATTTTAAGGACAGCGAGTCCCTGTCATGAACTCATCGACTAAGAGAGAGGAATGAACTTAATATACACACATACGTTCAAATAAATCTTGTATAAAATAAACAACACTCTAGTTAATTTAAATTCCGCCATTTCAGTTATTCTTTTCAACACTATTTAAACCATTAAATTTCTTTTTGCATTTTAATTCTTCTTTTGAATGTTCTTGTGGTGTCGTTTCACTGTTCTTTTAATTATTTCATTTGAAAAATTGCGTCTGCATTTAGTACTTTTAGTCGAAAACAGGCGGCTAAAACCAACGGTCCTTTAAAATAAACTGCATTAGCAATCCGTTACGGCGAGGATTTATTTACGACATATAACGTGAGAAACAGAAGAACAATGTCAAACACAAGTCGTATCTTAGGAAATACCTTTCCCAAGCCACACACGTTTCTGTGCTCCTTGGTGTACTGGCAAAATTATCACTCGCAATTTTGTTCCATTGAAATAAAATAACATATTTTTCCAAATAATTAATTAATTGCTGTTAAATTACTTCTGAATGAACTTTTCCAATCATTGCAATTTTGTACATTTGCATGTGTACTTAAGCGTCTTTTATTCTCGTATTTTGTCTCATTCAGGGATATTATTTATTGCCAGTTACATCTAACACTGACAAAGAATCCTTTATCTCGTTTCGTCATCCTCATCGACTTTCCTTAGTATCCGAGGATGACTTTTCTTCAGGATTATAAGTCCAATCCTAGATCTACGAGTTTAGGATCTCATTTGGTATGAGAAGGTAGCGGATGTGGCTGACTTATATGTCCTTAAGTGACTCAAAATCTGTAGCTTAATTTATGTTGTGTAGCATAATTTATTGAAAATCTACAACGATTATTTTATTGCAAGATAACTGCCAAGTCAACTAATAATATCTATGTATACTTTTTTTATATAACGGTATTTCATCTGGTCTAAATATTATAGTGTAAAAATGTACCAAAGAGTAATTTGTTAAATTATTTTTATTATTTGACTTAAATGGGTACCAAATAAATTTTATCAGAAAGTAAAAAATTGAAGGCATTTTAGTAACGATTAATTATTGTAAGATAATAAAATAATATCATAAAACGAAATAATCTTAATCATAAATTAAATACGTTTTCAATTAATTTTGTGTTAAGTCTTAGCCAAACCATCAATTAATAAATAATCAACAGAATTAATATCTTTTAAATTTAATTTAAAAAAGACAATAAAATTCCGAACGTAAATAAAAATGTCTTGTTCAATAAATTATTTTAAAATCATTATTTACGCCGAACACACTGGTAAAGAATTTGCATAAATTAAATAAATTATCCCAGGAGTACATGAGATCAAAGCAGAAAGTGTGTGAGCTCTGACCACGCAAAATGTTTCGCGAAATTAAAGTCATGTTCTGGCACCGTTTAGTGTCAAAGAGCCAAGAATTAAAAGAGCATTAATGCAATTTAAGTGCAGTCACATTTTCTCGACCTACCTACTAACATGATATTCACTTTCGTTTTTTAATAAGATGATTTTACGACAACATAAAACAAAAGACGCTTATGACATTTTTAGAACTGATAAATTTAATTTTACTTTCGATTGCTAGGTACGTTCTATCAGCTTATCCATGGTTAAACATTAAAAAACGCGCACGATTCTATTGCAATATTGGATATCAGATCTGTAAATTATTTATATCAATAAATGTGGACATTGCTGTGACGTGATCATTAATTTTAAAATCATTTTAAAACAAAAAGTAATTACTTTTAGATTGGATTTTTTGCCAATATTTTTATAAATGCTTATAAAATACAAAGTGCATCTACTAAGGTAAATTTACGCTTAATTTTTTTAGATGTATTTATTATTACACAAACAGATGAGGTAATCTCATTTTATTATATTTTATACATGACATACTTATAAAACAAGTGCACGTTGTGCAAAACTGTATTATTTGTGAAATAAATCAGGCTTTAATATATTTGTATTCATGAAGGAACTATTAAAAAAGTCCCATGTTGATATATTACCGAAAGCACTTTAAAAAGACGGGAGCAATCATTTATTTTTATAACTTATCTAGAATGTATCTTAAAATTCTGAAATGTATAATTAAGTATATATAAAATATTATTTATTATGTTGATTACTAGAACTGCACTAAAATCTTAAAGGCTAATGCACAACTTGTTACAGATAGGTCAAAGATTACAGAATTGGTTTTATTGAAGATTATTGCTTAGAGTTATACCTACTTCAATTTACACATTATATTTATATATATACAAAGGTACTTTTATGAAATTTTATTTTATGAACAGATTTTTGGATTATTGTTTTTAATTAATTAAAAACATGCTTTTATAAACCACATTGAATGTTTTAAATGGTTTGCCGATGAATGTAAAATATTTTAGGTTAAAATATCAACAAATTTAAAAAGATGCATTTTATATGATTGAATGATTTAGCAGTCACTTCGTAGTGCAAAATTTTTATTTTAAAAATATTTTTTTATTTAAACTTTGTACCACACGCGCAATATTTAAGTTATTTATCACTACTATAGTTTCGAGAAGAACAGTTCCTCTTATCATCAGGTAAATGAATCTTCTTTGTCTTGGCTTTCTTCCTTTCTCCTTGGCCTTTCACCTTTGCAGGTATAATTAATAACTTACTTAAACACTGAATTTCGTCAATCGATTCGGGTAGGGCAGAAAGCCACGTAGTAAGAAGGGTTATTTGTTATTTTGGTTAGTATTGGAAATAAGTCTGGGATCGGAGAAGTGGTTTGAAATGTGTGTGAATAGTACAAAATTCAAATAAAAAATATTTTAAATTACAACGAATTTGATTGTTTCAAAGTTCGTCAGTTTTTTTTAATAAATAATTACATCCAATCACAAAGTTAACGCTATAAACATTATAAAAAATATTCTCAGGTTTTCACGGCCGTTCAGAATCCTGTTTTGAGTTTTCTGGGATATTCTACCATGCTTCTACAACCTTTCTGGCCGACCGACGTTTCAAATCGCATTGCAGGGTCCATCATCTAGACCTTATAGTATAGTGGGCTGGCTTCCCATTCCGAGGGATCCGGGTTCGATTCCCGGTGAGGTCACAGTATATCTGTGTGATTAACTCAAGCCTGGAGTTTTTTTGTGACATGTTTCGGTACCGTAATTGGGCTCCTTGACCTGTTGTAGCTTATAAAAAAAAATACTTGTTACTATACTGCCAAAATACTAAAAGCTAGACTTGAAAAAAGTCAGAAATCTCAAACCAGAAGATTTTTTTAAAATTAAACTTATTTAATTTCCAAATTTTATAAACACATAAATAAGACTGTTGATAAAACAAATATACAGGGTTATTAGGAAAACCTCACAGAAAACCCACAATAGTAAGCTCACAGGACTATATTCCTGCCTTGATTATGAGTCAAAAATGTTCAAGCGGTCATGACCTAATATCGATAGTTATGGAGTTATACAATATCAAAGTTTGCATTTTTGCAAAAAACGTTGAACTATTATTACAGTAACTTATATCGATTACGAAAAATTCATTAATTTCAATACAATTAAATAAAATGATAAAAAAACCTTTCAAAAATTCCAATTAGAATGTTTTCCAAATGAAATTCGAAGGTTTTTATTATTTTATTTGACTTGTATTAAAGGGAATGAATTTTTCATACTCGATATAAGTTACTGTAATGATAGTCTAACGTTTTACAAAAAATAAGTCGGAAATATTGAAAAAAAAAATCATACTTCGATGTCGCATATATCTCCATAACTCTGGTCAGGTCATGATTACTTAAACATTTTCGAATCTATAATCAAGGCAGGAATATAGTCCTGCGAGGTTATTAATGTCTTCCAAATAACCCTGTATATATATATATATATATATTATTTTTTATATAATGATTATTCTCAGTACAGGAACCCAAGGAACGAACGCCTCGGACAGGGTTGAATCGACACGGCGAGAATCGGCGAACAGCGCCGATATTCGGCGGCCGTAATTTGAATTATTTCCCCGCGCATTGTCGCCGATTTTTTGTTATTTGGCGCGCGCGCGCGTCACCTTTTTTCGATTATTTATATGCGCTAAAAAGCGTCAACGACATTTTTATGGCCAACCGAACGGGCGAGAGGGAAGACGCCGCAGACCGATAAATCTATCGACGGGAAGACTGACTGCCGGGGACAATGCGACGGTAGCGCGCCGCGGCCAATACTCGAAATGTACCGCCTTGGGCGCGCACATTCACATTTCGAACACCATTCCGGTATTTTTATTTTATTTTTTTTTTTTTTTTCTTAATTACATATAGTAAAAGATTTGAGTTGTACTCTACCTATCTGCCAATCTGTGTTGAAACAGGCATAGTTTACAAAACAGTTGAAAAATTTTGACGTTAATTTACATGTATCTAGTTTCATCTTATTATTTTAAATATAATAATAAATATAATAAATAAAGTAAAAGTGTAAAAAAATATACACAAAATACAGTAATTGTAAAAAGCATTTATATGTCTAGACAAAAAGAGTAAAGCAATTTTTTTTAAATTAAATATTTTTTCATGTAATATAAATTTCTACTTTTTGATCTTAATATTAGCAGCATACAAAATCACTTCGGTAGAAAATTAGCGCCATGTTTTGGAGAGCTCATTAACAAATCTGCCATATAAAATTTTGATTAATTAATTGTAATGTATTTATTTAATTAGTGAATCTGATAATTCATTCACATATTGTCATCGAGAATACGTCTATGTCCAAAATTTCAGCTGAATTGGAAGCGGATGAAATATCGATTATAAGATTCGGTCCAGACAGACAGGTGAAGTTGTGATGAAGGCGTGTTAAGTTATAAAAAAGAAGAGGTACAGAAATCAGTAATTTTATTAGGGTTTGTTTGGGTGAGAGCTCCAATTATTAACTTTATTTATTCTCACTCGCTTTTATTAATTTATTTTTTTGATTTTGTCTGACCTCCAATTTTAATTTTAGTTTACGTTTTAAACAATAGTGGTTTTAAACAAAGTATTTTCTCTTTATTAATAATTATTAACAACTTTTTGTGTATTTACTATGACTAAATAAAAAAGATATCCATATATTCATAATTTTAAAGGATCGTAGATTCAAAATGCACTGCAATGATAAAAGCATATAATACTAGTTTACCATCTAAAAATCTGTCATATTTTTTAACTAGACACCCTACACTAACTAGTGAATGGTACCCACCGCTTACCCAGAACCATTTTGTGAGCGGATGCTCTCAGATCGGTTCTTCTCTTCACAGCCAGGTTTGCATTTTTTTTATCTATAGTTAAATCTCATTTCTATGAAATGAAATGTATTATAAAAACCCATTCACTATACGTCCAGCACTATTCTAAGCTATTTTAATATTATTATATGCCTACGTCTCTACGTCCTATGATTTATTTCCATAACTTTTTTTAATACCACTCACTATTCCTGATTACTATGTTTTATTAGTTACTATCTCTTAATGCTTTTTAGTGTTATTTTTATTTTCTGTTTTGCTTTGACTTTAATATTAGGTCCTTACATATGAAATTGACGTTTAGTATGGGAGGAACATAAAGTCGATTTTTTTTTATTATAATATATTTATTTAATCAAAGTATGTACCATTGCTATCTATGCACTTTTGCCATCTCATAGGTAGTTCATCGATCCCTTTACTAAAAAAACCATTCGGACGGGAATCAATAAAATCTTTGAAGGCGGTTTGGACTGCCCCATCGGAGTTGAATTTTTTCCTTTGCAAGAAGTTATCCAAATTTCGAAAAAAATGGTAATCTGTTGGGGCAAGGTCCGGAGAGTACGGTGGATGTCTTAGACATTCCAATTGAAGCTCCTCTAATTTGGTAGCCGTCTGTTGTGCAGTGTGGTCTAGCGTTATCATGAAGCAGCAGTGGCCTAGAGCGATTAACCAGCCTCGGTTGTTTAGCAGCTAGCTTTTCCATCATGGTTTGCAGTTGCTGACAATAGACATCTGCCGTAATCGTCTGGCCAGATTTAAGAAAGCTGTAGTGAACGACACCAGCACTAGTCCACCAAACGCTCACAAGTAACTCGCGTTTGTTGATTTGCTTCACTCAATTCGTGAGGTACCCACCTTTCAAGCTTTTTCACCTTACCAATTTGCTTCAAGTGGATTAAAACAGTTTTATCACTAACACCGCAGCCTGTAGCTAACTCGGATGTGGTTTGCGATGGATTCCGCTTCCACAATAGCCTTGAATTCTTCATTATCAACTTTGGTCTCCGGCCGTCCACGGGGCTTGTTCTGCAGGTCGAAATTTCCAGAACGAAAACGTTGGAACCAAAAACGCACTGTGTTTTCTTTTGCGGCACCGTCGCCATACACATCATTAATCCTTCGAGCCGTTTCTGCAGCACTGGTGCCACGGTGGAACTCATACTCGTAAATAACGCGATATTTCAAGTTTTTCATTTTGTAAACTGAGTCTCGCAAAGAAAAAAACAATTGAGGAAAAAACAAATGAATTATAATTTTCAAAACACAAATACATGAGTAAATAGCTGTAAAAATTTGGATTCGGAATTCCTAACCAAAGAGAAGATATTTGAGATCAAATTTGCCAGTACGGTAAAACGTCAATTTCATATGTAAGGACCTAATATTATATATCTCTATGATCGGTCTACCAACTATTTAATACATTGTGTCATTATGATAAATTGTACTGTTGGGATTCCTAAAAAAGTTTAAACAGAGAAAAAAATGTATTTACATAAGTATAAACTACATTAGTCACAAAGTTAGTAGGCATATAATGTAATGAGAAATTTAATGAGAGAATTATATCAAAGAAGCAGACTATTTCTTGTTTATTTTTTACGTTTCCACGGTTCATTGATCACTTAGCCAGTCAGCTTTTGCTAAGGCATTGTTTAAGGCGCTAAGGCATTGTTAAAGGTGCTAAGGCATTTTTAAAGGTGGTTCATGTGTCAAGATGAAAGATCTTATTAACTGAATTGCATACCAATTATTAAATGGATGTAATATTTAGAAAATTAACCAGGCATACAGAGATAGGTGAGAAGGACACAGCGTATACCCATCGCAAATAGAAGAGGCCGATGGATAAAATGTTTTCTGTGACGTAACCACAGTATAAAATATGTAAAGATATGAACTAAACTAGTTCCTTAGGAGATGAGAATGGATCACAACGGAATTATATCCCCTCCGCTTCTGTCTACTGCAGTTAAAGTATTTATTGTTGCATAATTAAAACTCCTAGTAAACAATACGTCTTTTGTAATAAAGCGCGATTTATTTACTAAGACCTGGTAATTTTTAGTTTGACCTTTAGCTGGTAGTAATTTTTTAAACAAGGTGAACGTATTGGCATCATAAGTGATGCCAAATTATGGACAGGGAATTTACGTTGGTTCGTATCTATACTGGAAATGACACATATTTTATAAATGTAATTGAGTGAAATATTAACAAGTGAAAATACAGAGGAAGACCTAAATAAAAACAAATTCACCAAATAGTGAGCTAAATGGCGAATGCAAACATGTCAATTTCTGGTTGATTTCCAGAACAAAAATGTATATTGTCCATTACATCGATAAGAATACATTTCTTAAATATGAATGTAGAAGACCAGGAATAGAGCAAAGAAAAGAAACGTTCGTCTAACTGAACCTGGAAAGAATCCCGTCTTTAAAGCGATCTTAAAATACCTTAACTGTACAATAAGTTACGTTAATGTGTTCATTAATGCCATACAAGAAATATTTTTATGTTAAATCTGACATATCTGAACATGGGCTTCGACAATAATATACAGTCATGCACTCGGACGAACAATTTACATTCTACGTACTATAATATAATATTTACGCGTTTGTTTCAAGACTATTACGATAAACGTCATCTATGGAACATAGAAATGATAAAAAATCATGATACAAAATAAAAAAATTCCTGTGCACGTTTTTTTAGGGAACATGCAAGGAATTTACACGTACATCAATAGGTGCTGGCACCAAAAATATGTAAACATTTTTTTTTTCATTTTAAATAGCAACTACGATAATCAATTTATCAAATTGTAATGATCTAATTATATAAAAATTATTTGGGATGTTATTAAATTTTTTTATAAATCAATCGGAGTGACGCAAAGTCAGGTAAGTTTTTTGTACAGCTATACAAATCAAAAATAATAGCAATGTGTATATTTTTTAAAGGCATGTGATTTTTATTATATGACATAATAAAAATCACATAAACCGCAGCTGGATGCGCAATACTGTGAATAGAATGAAATGGTTGTCATTATGAAGAGACAGGTGGACGTGGGCTGAAGAAAAAGAAGATGCCATCTATCGATTATACTTATTGCTCGTCAAATATGAAGTTCTTTTATTTGAATGCATAATTTTTTAATGAATTTTTTGGTAAACGTGCAAGTTTTCACGAAAGATGCACTTTGACACGGAGTGTTGGTATATAGATAATTATGTGAGTAAATTAAAACAACAATCTAGCATAGCGTTACATCTTGATAGCATTAGCGACGGACATTGTTACGAGAATTCTTAAAATATTGCAAGCAGTATTCTTTTGTACTAATTATAACTTTCAATTCTTTACCCGAAAAATTAAAAAAAATACACGTCATTTAAAAAAGAACTAAAAAAATTTAATAAAAAACCCTCGAAATTCCCATGAGCTTCACTATATACATATTTATTTTGTCACACCGGCAAAATAATCAAATGAATTTAAAATATAATAATAATAAATAAATAAAATATTAATAATATGGTTACTTTCTACTACTGCACATTCATTCAAGCAGGTAGATATTTGTATTGCTGAAAACTCTACAGAAGCCTTTATTGTCTATATTAAAGTGCTATGTTCTTCTCGGTGCAATATTCACCATGCGTCTCTGTACTGGATCCTATCCAGAAGATGTCTGTAGATTCGCCTTGCTAATTATTTGCTTCCCTTAATCTTCCCTTCAATTTTATTTGACTAGGCATTTAAAAAGGGGGGTTAAAAAGCAAAGGCAGCAATATCCAAAAAAAAAAAATGTTTTGAATGTAGTCACCGAGGATTACTTACATATTTAAAATGTACTGAATTCGAGATTTTATGTCGGTATCCATCCATTCCTTCCAAAATAATGATTCCTATGAATTTATAAGCAGTGTTTCCTATAAAATTTCGAGTTCAGTACATTGTAAATTAGTAATCCTCGATGACTGCATTAATTTTTTTTTAAATATTGCTGCCTCTTTTAACTGCAATTTCGGATATTTTACACGCACCGTATGTATTACCGAGAAGCGAATCTCGACGTTTCGTTGGATCCTTATCCAACGTCATCAGGGGACGACCTTTATCCGCGGAGGTGGAGGTCGTACTCCTGATGACGTTGGATAAGAATCCAACGAATCGTCGAGATTCGCTTCTCGGTAATACATACGGTGCTTAACTCTTAAATTGCTGCCTTGCTTTTATACCCCACATATTGTGTCTAAGAAACTGTCTTGTCCACTGTCCTCTTCGATTTTCGATTGTATCTATTATGAACGTCTTTTCTTTCCACATATTTTGCTAAAGAAGAATCGTTTTCATAAAACTGGAAATACAAATTGTATCATGAATTTTTTCACTAAAGAACTTGAAGAAATCAAAAAAGCCCCGTGGTGGCTTGCAACTCGGGGTATTATTCAGAGACGCGCACGACCAGGATAGCAGAGTCGGAAGGAGTCCATGTATTATGCATAGAAAGCTGGCGGTAGTGGAGTGCACCCGGCTTCAGGAATTTATTCTGCGGCCCGGGTTCGGGTATTGTCCGCGACTCTTTTATTGTTTTCTCTTCCGATGTTGCATTTTTATCGCTCGAGTCTGTCCGCGGAGTGTGCCCGGTGTTACTTTAAAATGCCATTGCATTTTTAGACAAAAATTCAAATGGGTGCCGAAATTTTTAAAAAATCATCGAATATTGGATTTAAAAAATAATTTTGATTTTAAATTAACGTTTAATAAATGAAAAAATATGAACCACACAATGATTTAGGTTTTTTAGTGTTTTAAAACTGTTGTGTTATAAAATAATTACTATAGCGCGTGCCTCCTTTCATTTACCATGAATAAATAATGCGAAATTTGTGTTATTAGAAATTAGAACAATATAGATTTTTATCGTAAATAATATACGCTGTATAGTGAAGATAAAAATATTTAAATTTGCAATGTATGAATTTCAGTTCGAATGAAAATCTAATGTTTCAGAAAGATCTGGGTGTCGTTATTTGAATATATATTTTTTTTTAAATGGACATATAATCTTAATCAGTTGTAAATCTATTGATATATAAAGGTTTCCTCATGTCACTCTTACTGCTCCAATAGTTTTCATAATTTCAAAACTCCTCGATTAGTACAGTTATATGTCGTGTAAACTAATCTGCTAATATTTAAATTAAAATAGTGTGCGTACAAAATTAACCTGACACAGTATATATTATTTTAATGCTGATTTTAGGGATGTTAAAAAACTTGAAAAATTAAATTTCGTTAATATAAATCGTTGCTCTACCAGTATAAAGTATATTTTATATATTTGTGAAAGTACGTGTTCCATCATTATGATATTTGACAAAGGCTGTCTGAGATAAAAGAATACTTTGACTTGTTCCTGGTGATGCTATGAGATAACATTTTATCTCCGGATGATCTCCCACTTGATGAGCCGAAATATTGTTAAGACATGTGGCGGCGAGCTGATGGGATCTCGAGGTAATACGAAGAAAGATTTGAGATTAGGCGCTCGTACCAAGAATTATGGCACAAATTGATGAGAAAATTAACATACGAAGATCGGGAAATATTTCATTGTTTTTTGTTATTTCTCATATGTGGGATATAAAAGCAGAGGCAGCAATATAAAAAAAATAATGCAGTCATCGATGATTACTAATTTATAATATACTGAATTTTAATTTTTTTAGGAAATAACCTATGAATTATAAGGAAACATGATTTTGGAAGGGATAAATACATAAAATCTAGAATTCAGTACATTTAAGTCATCGTCGATAATTCCATTGATTTTTTTTGTTAATTTTTTGGACATTACTGCCTTTGCTTTTACACCCCACATATGTGGAGTATAAAATCAAAGGCATTTTCTCCTAATACAGATTTCTATAGTATAGTTGCATATAGATAGATATATAATTTTCTCCTAATATAGAACTTTTACTATTACATATGTGGAGTATAAAAGCAAAGGCAGCAATATCAAAAAAAAAATATTTTTAATGCAGTCACCGAGGATTACTACTTTAAAATGTACTGAATTCTAGATTTTATGTATTTATCCCTTCCAAAATCATTTTTCCTTTAATATTATGGGCTATATATATTTCCTATAAAATCTCAAATTCAGTAAATTATAAATAAGTTATCCTCGATGACTGCATTAATTTTTTTTTGGATATTGCTGGCTTTGCTTTATACATATAATATACACAAAAAATAATTAATCATTAATTAAATTAGTTTCACAGAATTAGATAAACTACAATTTGAATATAACCATCAGTTTTGTCATTTAGACATGAATATGAGTTTTATTAAACATGTGTTATAAAATATTAAATTTAGACTTAAATTTGAGAAAATCTTCACATCATCCAAAATTGTTAGAATCAAAATTCCCTGCAAGATCACAGCATTTGAGATCTGCGATGTATTTAAAAGTTCATTGTTTTAAAATGTACGATGCAATGCTGGAAAGTTACTTGGATCTATAATACTTATTTAATTATTTTTTGCGTATTTTTTATCGCGAACTAAAATGGTTCCGTAATTTTCGAGTAGTACGCTTCTTGCCCGGTTAATCGCGCAATTCGGCAGCAAAATTACCATTTATCGTCTGAAAATTCTCACCAATATAATATATCTTCCCATGAAAGAAAAAGACTTTAAAATCTCGATATTAGCCTGAATAAAGCCCAAGGCACACTGCGTATGAAAATTGTATTAATTTGAAATTTCGTTAACTAAACAAAAAGATTGTTATTACTTCTATTATTATTACTTTTACCTCTAAAAATACAAAAAAACATTATCTAACTAATAAATAATTTAACGATATTTGAAAAAATCAAAACTATATGATCTGGTCGGTTAATAACGTCACTGGTAATTGTTTTTTATAATATTTACATTTCATTGTACATAACACAACTGATAATTTTAATAACAAAAAATATATTGTAATGTGTATATTTCGTTTTGCACACAACGCAAATGATAATTCAAATGAACAAAAAAAATATTGTTGTTGTAAAAATGTCAGGCCTTAGGTATTTTATTTTTGTTTCCCTCTGGGGCAAGACAATCATATTCCGATAATAATTATAATTATTATATATAAATATTTTAAATGTTTTTTTTACACATAATTCTATAATGGATTTACCGATACTTCCTGGATAGAAGGGAGCTTATGAAACATTCCTGGATAGAAGGGAGCTTATGAAACATTCATTTGTGAGGTCATGCGCATGTTTCGTTTTTATTTATAATTTTACTAGAGGCGAGATGTTTGTGGATTACTCTACGAGTGATCGATTTATCTTCAGTAACCGATTATTTTTTTCTGTACTCCATTAAGGGAGCCTATGAAAGATAAATTTGATACGTTATGCGTATATTTCGTTTTATCTGTATAATTATCTAATAGTTTTGATCTAGCCAATTATCTAATCTCTCGTTATTTGTGAACTTTTCTCATGTCCCCTTCATCAACACTTGCATCCTATATCTTTCTCATCTTCTACTTCGCAAAAATTCGTTCTACATGACCAAAGCATCTGCATGATCATTTTTATGTATAACACATTTTAACTCCTCCCTCCCTCAAAAAAGAAATACTGCGGTATTTAGTAACTGACCAAAAAATACAAAGCTACACTCATCACCATAAAGAGTATATATTTTATTCATCACTTGTAATAATCTATCTTACGTTTTGACAACAGAGAATAAAATTGTCTAGAGTTGTACTAAACTCCTTCTTCAGGCGAGGGAATCGGGACACAGTAGAAGTTCCTCCTCATATATTTATAAGGCAGTCAAAGTATATACTCTTGCACAATTGTAAAAATTCTTAGTTAACGTTAGACTTTTTTTTTAAATTTCGTTCTACAGTCTGTTCAAGTAAAAACGTATTTTTCTAATAAAACGTGACTTATTTACTAAGACACTATACTTATTAAAAATATTTAGATTTATATTTTCATAATTGTTCAGAAATTTACAGGCTTGTAGTATTTTTTTAAAATAAGACAACTGTAGTGGGACCAAACGTAGAACCAAAACGCGAACCAGGAAATATCCGTTAGTTCATATCTATATATTTTGGTAGTCCGTGGTTTTGACATATTTTAGCAATGTTTTGTTCAAAAAGCCATAAAACTATATTACAAGATATCAAAAAAAACTTGCAATTTAATTCCATTCCTTCTTTCACAGTCGACTATACGTTGAATACCCAGAAAAACAATAATTGAACTGTCACTCAACGTTTTTCTTAAATACTACGATACTCAATAATTTACAACATTTATTGTTGTATAAAAATTTCGATGCATTTTTCACTGCTTCAACGGCTTGAATAAATGCAGTTGTCGCGGTGCGAACGGCGCTTGAGTGTAAAAGAAACAGGATAAAAAATGTGTGGTTCGAATGGTAAAAAAAAAGTGTTCACGGATAGTTTGGGCCGATTACACGCCCGTCAATAACTCGGGAAATATTTTTGGCCGCAGTATATTTCTCACAACGAGAATACCTCCGGCCTGCGGGACGCCAAACTGTGGCGCGCGAGCCGACTTTAGTTGTAGCGGACTCGAGATGTTAGGTGACCTGCCCCAACAGGTGAGGCAATTGAACATTGTTACTCCCTTTATTTTAACTCGTAACGTCTGCTTGTCGGCTTGTCTGCTTGTCTGCCGAAAAAACTTTGGATAGATTTTTAACCCATTTCCCAATCGAGCTGAAACTGTGCAGGCAGACTCGCAGTGACGATAAAGATGATCTAACAAATTTTAGTTTAATTTTTTAAAATAATAATAGTATAATTTTGGATTTTTCGAAATTTTAACGATTTATGTATTGTTTCGATTTATATAATTTTCGCGGAGTAGGCGCGAAACCTGTTTCAATGAGAAAGGGGGTATAATAAAAATTTGATTTTTATGGATTAGTTTTTTTTTAGATGGTGAACACACTAAGACGCAAAAAGACGGAAACCCTTAGATTATATAATAGACATGGAACAAAGGGACCACCATGGCACAACATCATTATACATACTTGGGAGTTAAATGGTACAATACATTGTTGTCGCAAAACAAATTTCAAGAAAGGAACATTCCAAAATACGGACAGTTTAAGAAAGAATCAAGTCCTTGATTTTGGACAACGATGAATTGTAACATTTCCCATGTCTCAAACAGTTTCTATAAAATTGTATAAAATTGATAAATTATAAAATTGTATAAAAAAATTAACTTCTAAATGGTTTCTGCTTTTGTACTCTAATTTGGCTTGAAAATATCCCTCCCATAAGCTCGAGCTTTGGCTCATATTATGGGGAGTATAATGTCTTTAAAATGTTATAACATTTTAAAGACATTATACTATTAATATAATTTATTATAAAAAAAGTAACCCATAAAAACAAAGTTTTTATTATACTCCCTTTTTTTGTAAAATATAACAACAATTAAAGACGAATTAAAACATAACATTAAACTTACAGTAATTTAATATATTTCTGAAATGTCGGATGTTTTGAGCTTTGACAAGAAACTTCATGCTTTGAAGATTAAATTCTAAAAACATTTGTCAGTCAATTTAGATTTTCGAAATTCGTAGTGAAGTACCTATTATGTATACCGACGGAATAATTCAAATTTAGAAAATATTGCGCGACGTTATCGGGCCGCCGTTGCTAGTAATCAAACTTTGGTAATGATTTCAGTTTGAAAAACCATTAAAATTTCTAAAAATCCGAAATTATACTATAATTATTAATTTTTTTAACGAAAATTTGATTGATCTTCTTGATCGTCGCCACGAGTCTGCTTGCAAAGTTTCAGCTCGATTGGATCGCGGGAAAAGGGTTAAAAATCGATCCAAAGTTTTTTCACCCGGCAAGCCGGCAAGCAAGTAAGCAAGCAGACGCCACGAGTTAATATAAAGGGAGTAAAAATAATTGATTTCGTCAGATAAGCAGAAAAGACAAGTAGACAAGCAGACGCTACGAGTTAAAAGAAAGGGAGTAAAAACACTATTACGTATCTACTGTATAAATAAATATAATAAAAAATAATAAAAAAATATCAATATTATAAAACGTTATGTATTGCAGATCACCAAGAAATCTTTTTTAACCTAGCGTAATCTAACCCAATCACATTAATTACAAAGGTACAAGTAAGCAAAGTTTTTGGAATCATAATATTTAGGAAGAAAAACTGATAACTGAACTACATTATTATGATGTAGACGGTAGATTCATAGTACGAATTTAAAAAAATTAAATATAAATTTATATGCTCTCATTAATGACCATTTTTTAAGGATTTTTAAATTTATTTATAAATTTGAAAAAAGGTAGATTAATTTTATTATTTCATAGGTAAGTTTATACAACTCCATAATCTCAAATATGGAAATAAAAACACTTGTTTTTAAGTTCTATCTTTTTAATTTTCTGAGACGCGTTAGACTATCAGTAATGTAAATTATATTAAATATTATAAGTTAATTCGCTTTAATAAGTCAAATAAAATGATTCAAACCTTACAGAAAATTCTAGTTCCATTTTATTTGACTTGTATTAAAGCAAATTAACTTATAATATTCGATATAAGTAAGATATTTTAATGATAGTCCCAAGTTTCATAGACGGTAAAGCAGAAATATTTGATAAAAAAATTGAATCTCAGAATTAATCTTATCCGAATTACTACTGTTTGATATTACTGACATTATTACATTTAAAAATCATAATTTTGACAAAAATCTACCTGTAACGAATTGTGGCCTAGTTTTGTTACACCCTGTACATACAAATAATATTTTGTTTTACGTATATTAACTATAGACAAAAGTACCATTATTTTTTTAGTACAGGATACAATAAAGTCCAGCATTCAGTCAAAATAATTATTTCAAAAACAGTTCTTGATATTCCAAAGTTTGACATGTTGCGGTATGACCCGTTGAGCCTTATTTTTACTTGGGCTCGCGTGTATCGGAAGAAAACAATGGTGTTATAAGCTTAACAGCATGAATGTTAACACAAAGAAATTATCGGCTATTATACGTAACTTTAATAACAATGTGTGCGTGCCGCATACTCCCTCAAACGTCTCTATGTGACTGATAAAAGTAGGTACGTAACGATTAATAGAATATAATTTATATACACATAATAAAAAATAATACTCTAAACATTTGGTCTTGGAATATATAGACACACCTGGAACATTTTAGAGCTTTACAGCAGACATTAAACTCTTGTAAATACCTCCAATAACACCTAAAATATTAATTACTCTTCTGTATTATTTATGGAATTGGCGTTAGCTTTGTGGAGATTAATGATGGTCTTCAAAATAAATGGAATAAAACTGTGTTGTTATTCTTTTAAGTCTAATTACACATCACAGTACTCAAGCTTCGAGAGTGACAAAAACTTTCAAAATCAGGTGAAATATTAAACTAAATATGTATATTCAAATATAGAAAACATAGCTTAGGTGGAAAAACATTTAATTAAATAAGTTCTGACAAAAGAAGCCGAAGTTACTGGTGTACGGTGGAAGGGTGGTTGTAACGGGAATATTGAGAGTAGAGGTGAAGAGTTGGTAAATGTGATATTGTTAGGAAAATTAATACCCGAGTTCAAATTTCCTTTTTTTCTAAACATTTAAAATTTACCTTTACGCACGACGATTTATTTAGTTAATACTTCACCTGTCGATGTGAGGTTCGACAGTCTCGAAACTCAAATAATAGTATAATGTGTCAAATAGCAATAATTGTTTGTGACGAGGGGATGATTAACAGAAGGGAATGCCAAGAGTGGTAAAACTGATGACTCCAGCTTAGAAGACAAGATAGTAATTGGTTGACCTTCGGATTTTAATGACCAGGCCCTTCAGGCTGTTATGGAAGAGGACAGAGGACTAATATACACCACCAGGACACTGGATACTGGACATTCTTTGCCATTTTTAAAATAAATCTATGCATCAATTCTAATTGTCTCAATTCATTCCATCAGTTTTGGTGTGATTTTTATACTTTTGTTATTCATTCTTTAATTGTATCGATTGTATTAAATTTAGATATGCATATAATAAATAAAAATGTACTTTGTTTTCACCACTTATATATTGATAGTATCAACATGTTTCAGGGCCAATGGTCCCCTCGTTAGGATACAATGTATATTAACAAATTAAAAATCTAAAATCGAAGAATAGACAGTAAAAAGATTAAAAAAATAATATAAGGGAAATGAATAATAATTAATTACCCATACTTGATGAAGGGACCATTGGCCCTGAAAAATGTTGCTATTTTCAATATACAAAGTACATTTTTATTAATTATATTAATAATTTTACAACAAAATCGTTTTGCTATTTTCGAAGAAGTTAAATATTAATGTTAGATAAATTATCTTTACTAAAATAAACATACTTAATTAGTTCTTGCATTTTTGTTTTCCTCCAGAGACTGTTATTTTTTTCCTTTAATTCAAACGCTACAACCATGAAAAATATTTTGAGTTTGTCCGAAATTTTCAGAACACAGTACTGGATTTTGTCACAGGGACATCATTAATCAAGATATATTACAGAAGACTCACAGTGACGAAATTATATTTTTTATATTTATATTTTTTAGACCATGAAACCTAATGACTATCAAAACGCATCCCAAAAACACCCACGCTTCATAAAATCTCATAGATATATTGCGATTTCATCTGGAATCGAACCCAAAACCTCCGGTAGTGGAAGCCGGTGTCATGCTAACTATATTGAAGAGGGATCCGCCGCACACCCAAGGCCGTTTTATGAGCAATAGCTCCCACATCGGCCCTACACTTACGCCTTTTTTATGCCAAAATGGTCATCCTCCCCTAACTGGACTACGGAGGCCTACGCATTGTTTTTAATTGTATTTATTAGGGGCTTGATCAGATCCGCCAGCACAAAAAGGATAGATAGAGCGCCGGCGCTCTCCGCGAGCACGAGGCATTTTTTGCAGTATGCCAATTAGCGAATAGAGCCATAAAGGGCGCGGACTTATCCAGCCAATCGACCACATCTGATACCGGTGCAATTGCGGAGTCACTCCACTGTTTAATTAACCGGTTTCGCTCCGGAGTGATATCATCAGCGCAGCGGTATGCAAATTGCCTTCCGAACTGAAACAGGATTAAGATGGACAGGAGAATTGAGAGAAAATCTCCGAGGAGACAATCGGTGAAAGGAATTCGCTAATTGAGCGGCGTATTAGTAATTAGGTAACCTGGGCGTATTGCGTAAGATTTAGAAACAGCGCACGTGCGGTTTGAGTTAATTACGTTAACCTGGCGTGACCAATACGACAATATTATGAGAACAGATGCACGCAGTGACGTCCCTCAAAAAAATATAATGACCTCTCCTCCCTACTTATAATAAATGCATTTTAAACCAATAATAATAATTTCGATTTTCCGCAACTTCCTGTACCGTCTGTAGCTTTTTTCTTTTATATAAATATACAGGGTGTAACAGAGCTAGACCGTAATACTTTACAGGTAGATTCTTGCATTGATTATGAGTCGAAAATATTCAAGTATCCATGATCTAATAACATTATAGTTATGGAGTTATTCAATATCAAATTTTGCATTTTTTTTTCAATAATTCTGACTTATTTGTTACAAAACGTTTAAGTATCATTACAGTAACTTATATCGATTACGAAAAAGTTTGTTGAAAGTTCGGAAAAGGATGTAGGGCAGGATGTTTATGCTCGAATATTTTTAATTTTTTATAATTTTTTTATAATTTTTATTTTTATTCAAATAAATAAATAAATATTTAGGATCCGGCAGGTAACATAGACGAAATCTCATCATTTACAGATCTTACCAAAATTTATTAAAATTATTCTATTATTTAAATTAAAATTATTAAGGGTGCGATTTACGATTTGATAATAATATCGTACTTTCAATCATACCTGTTGTTCTGAATTTTAAATTTTAATATATAGTAATTGAAATACTCTATACACGTGATCTCATGCTGTGATTTTATATTTTATATTTGGTATATTTTTTAAATTTATAACAAAACTCTTATTTATATTTTCCACATTGTTTTTATTTTCAACCATACGTAATGTATTCTACCACACGTTATCGTCATTTTTATAAAATGTTTTACGTTGTACTTATTACTTACACTAGGACTATCTATCAGCCTTATTAACGATCTTTTGATAATCCGTATGTTAAAAAAAACCGTCGAGCTTGCATGCGAAGATGAATGAATGTGGATGAGGCGAAAGTTGTATGTCAGTACAGAAGAGTATGGCGCTCTACCGCCACATGGAAACGGTGTGATGGTAAGTTAGTTAGTAAGTTAAAAAAAAACACAACATCAAATAAATCACAAGTAACTACATTTAGTAAATCACACGCAAATACATTAAGTAAATCACAAGTGACTATATTTAAGTAAATCACACATTAAAGCTTTCGATGTCATTCTCGCGCAGATACTACACACACACAAGCACAAAACACGAAGTACACATTCTCACACACACATACCTCGGGTCGTGACTTGATCTTGGTCTTGGTCCACCGGTCAAATCCCAAACGGACGGAGTCACGACATGTAATCCGTATTTCTCCCTCTCTCTCTTTCGCATTGACTGCATTTTCAATATGCAAAAGAGAGACGCAACGCTCGCGGCAAGGTTGATTGCCGAATTAAGTCCACCGTTGGGATCCAAACGCGCGCGCTCAATTCGACAGGTTCACGGTCAAGCAAACAAAACGAATCAAATAAAGGGAACGTATCATTTACACGCAGTTTTCACTGATACTATCGCCAGATTCACAACTTTTTACTTAAAACCGCTATGCTTAATCTGCGTTTTTAGTTCAAAAGGATGTGCCTTTAACCTGCACCTATACGTTTGGTCTCTTTCTAACGCCCGTTGACCACCGGTTAGTTTCAACAAGTGCGATGGAGAAGGAAGAGTCGTGACCGCGACTGCCCTGGGCTATATCGTTTTGAGGCTGGCAGCAAAGTGCCCGGAGGTATCTTACTTTAGCAACTACGTTCATTGAAATAAAGCGATATTATGTTTAATTAAATAATATCTATAGTTTTATCTTTATTACCACAAACATGCAACCTAACAAGTGAATGTACTAATCACACAGATTCACAGTATTAAAGATATAGAAATACTAGGTGTAGGTACTATTATTTATTTTTTAATTATTAGACTCAAACCATTATGTAAATGACAAATTTTAGATACATTTTAACAAAAGATCATTGAAATGATCATTTAAAAAAGTTATTTTTCTGATTTTTTTCCCCTTTCACTACTTATCAAATTTTAAAGTTAATCTCTCATCAAGTGGTCGTTGAAGATCCTATGGTGTGATCCAAATGTTGAACAAACGAGTCGGAAACAAAAGTCAGAATCACGTAGGTAGTTTATTACAATGAATGTGGATTTAAGTAAAATACCGAAATTTCTGATAATTAGCAAAAACCAAATATAATAAATAATTTCGGATAAACGGATTATCTGATCCTTCTAGTGAGATTGGTACCATATCATATTTTACAGTTGCCACATGATGTGGAAAATTGATCTTCATTAAAAGGGTATTTGAAATGTGGGTCTAAAGAATTTTGCTGAGTATAATCTAGACTCTAAGAAGAAAAGATATCACCGAATGAAGAAAGAGAATGAAATTATTTGTACTTTAAAGTAAGTAAGCCGATGATTTATCAGAAACCGCACCTTGTCATACCGGAAAAATCAACGAGCTTCGAAGTTCTGACACAAGGAAACTCTAATGACTATAAACCATAGGCTGATTCGGCCAGATATGTTAATCTCTCGGACAGCTGTAAACAACGTCCAAGTAACTAACATGATCGAAAATATTCTGTCACGAATAGTACTAAAGAAAAAAAAGATATACTTAGATTATAGATTAAGTCGACGTTAAAATTATATTAATCTATCTTAAAGATGTTTGGTTACGAACATTTTGAATATGAACTGAGAACTTCTTCAATCCGGGAACTGCGATAAATCAATTTCGCCTTATTTAACAATAATTAAGATTTCGAAAAATTTGAGAGTTGTGTTGGAAGTCTCGTGTAAATGATAGCAGTGTGAAATCAGTAATTTGAAATAACCTATATTATTGATTAAATCGATGTTAACATTTTAGAGTTTTATAATGATCTTCAAAATGGATGGTTATGAATAAAACTTTGAGCTTATTTACACTACTCGAGTTTCAAGAGTAACAGCAGCAACTCTCATCGATGGGTGAAATAATAAAATAAATAGTATGCATGTGTTTTATGTTTACAGCGTTAACTTTGTGGTTGGATATAATTATTAATTTTAACTATCTAAAAACTTTGCATAAACTACTTAAGTAGTAACTTAACATCTACCGGTTTCGATACCACAGTATCTTCTTCGTCAAGATGGATGCATACTAATTTATTATACATTACTTTTGGTAAATGTACTATTTTTGTAAACAAGTTAATTTTTACCGCCCATATAGCCACGCCCTCGTTCAAAAATTAACTTGCTTACTAAAATAAGCGATGCATAATTAATATTCGTCCGTCTTGATGAAGAAAGAGTGGTATCGAAACCGGTAGATGTAAAATTACTCCAAGTGGTTAATACAGAATTTTTAGTTAATTAAAATGTATTAATAATATTCAGGTTTTCATGGATTTTCTATCAAAGAAATGAAAATGTCGAATATATGTTTAAGTAAAACATCTGCTTTGGTGCATCGACTTTCTAAATACTGCGTCTATTTTTATATTTGATGATTATTTGATATATGTTATTTGTTTCAAATATCATAGAAATATGTTCTAATATTACAAGTTCACAACAAAATGTGTTAAAATAAATAAACAAAGTACACTAACGCACTGCCTACTGAACGTAGTACGCGCGCGCCTAACAGTACGGTACGCTTTTGGCAGTGCCGAGATAGCCTGTGTAGAATAAATAATAAATTATAGGTTCCGCGGGAGGAAAGTGGTTTGACCCGCGGCCCGAGCCGGCCCTGGGTTCCGCTTACAATTGTTTTCGGCAAGTCGACTTTTCCGTTTCCAACTGGCAACATCTGACAAACTTGCGGCGACCGCTACGCAGCCGCGGCCGATTCTTCCGTACTTTTTTTTTGAAAAATATAATTTATTATCAAAAAATAAATATTATGCACAGATGGAAGGTAATTGGATTTAATTACATACTAAAAATATTTTAACAAGAATTATTATTGATTGTAAATTGTAAATACCTACGCGCAATTTACATCAGAATTTATTATAGCTATTTAAACAATATCCAACTAATATAAATATTTTATTACCTATAAACAAGGATGTATCGTTCTTTCATGTTCCTTCGTAATGAAATGTGCTTGTAAATTATAAATGATTTAAAATATAAATGGAGAAACGAAGGCGCAAAGTCCATTAAAACCTTTTATTGGTTTCAAAAGTATAACTATATGAAAGTATTAATAATCCTATATGCCATTGAGAGGTAGAAATCTTGAGAGGATTGAGTGAAATATTTCTGATTTCGACTATTTTTTACCCAATATCAATAGCTGGTTAAATAACTTACGCCACTGTTTTAATAGACAGTGGTAACGAATAACAAAACACGGAGAAATAGGGCATACATTTAGGGAGTCCTTCATCCAGCAGTAAATAGAAAATGGCTGATAATGATTTAATACATAGCTCGTTAATCTGTGGAATAAAATCTATTTATTAACAAATTATTTAAAACATAGTCGGAATTTTAATTGCTAATATTATTAGAAAATAAATTTAACTACCAATGCTATGTGACACAGTAAATGCTAAGGAGAAGTGGGATTTAAAAGTCTTAATTAAAATGGCTGAGAACTATTAGTATTATATAAAAAAAATCGCGTGTAAATACGCTCATGATATGCAAATGATATGCAAATTTTGACGTGTTTACTCGCCTTTAAAGAGACATTTTATGCAATACAAACTAAAAAAATAAATAAAACGTACAATATGTGCCTATACTCAATTCTCAGTAATAATATCTAACGTAACCATAACTAAAGAAGAATATTATTTATTTAATTTTTATACAAAATATGAAAATGTTTATAGAAAGTTCACATATTTTTTGTCAAATCAATTGATAAACTCATTTATCGATCTTTGTGAAATTAAGTTCAATTTTCTTGTATAATTTTTTTTTAAATAATTTAATTATAAAAAAAAATTGTTACGCTGCAGCCCTGGAGGGCGCTACGCTGACAGTTTTAACTTTGGACAAAAGCCTACAAAACAAGTGCAGTAAATTCCTTTTAAATAAATATTAACCCTGTATTGTTATGACTATTCCCTCGGCGGCGTTAGGTGTAGGTGTTATTTTTATGTGGTTCAGTCATAACTTAGCATGCCAAAATCGCACGACTATACGTTTGAGTATTCTGTATACGATTTTCGAAACAAAAACTGTATTTTGCTGCGGAGGTGATAAAGAATACTTCATTCTCTGTATTTCATCTCGGAGTTTGAATATTGCTACTTTTGTATTTTTGAAGTGAGCATTTAAAATACAAAAAAAAAACTCGGTGAGAGTCAGAACAGGTCAAGCTTCTGTAAAAATGTACGAATATGGTTAAATAAATTATTAAATATACAGGCTGTAACAAAGATAGTCCATAATACTTTATAAGCTGATTCCAATCTAAATTATGAGTCAAAAATGCTCAAACTAGGTGATAATAATACTAAATATTGACGACAGTTCTGTTATTTTATGCGAAAAAATATTCATTAATTTTGTTAAATAAAAAAAGAAAAGTCTCTCTCGCGATAAGCGGTGGTACTAACGCTGTACTGCCTAGATATCAATGAGATGTAAAAATAATATTATAATGCTAATTCTAGCTTGTCACAAAATTTTAAGAAGTAACTAATTTTTTTTATAATCAAATTATTTTAAGACACAAAACGCTGCATCTTGATTAAATAGATTATAATACGAAGAATATCGAAAAAATGATTTTTGTATTTATTTAAAAAAATATCTTTTAATTTTTCTAAGTAAAAAGTTGTCTCTGTCTCATAACATGTGTAAGCAACAATTTCCTAATATCTATAGTTATGGATATAAGCTACTTCAAAGTTTACACGTTTTTTTCAATATTTCTGACTTACCTTCTGTAAAACGTTGAACTATCCTTAAAGCACCTTATATAAAACATTCGCTAAAACATAGAATCATTCGCTTCAATACAAGTGAAATAAAATTATAAAAACATTGCAAAAAACAAATTTCAAATATCTCGTAAGGTTTTAATAATTTTATTGAAGCAAATGAATTGTTAACTCGATATAAGTTTCTTTCATGATAGTCATGAAGGTACACAAGTTAGATTTATTTACAAAAAAAAAAAAAAAAATTGATGTCTCTCATCTCCATAACTATTGTTATTAAAATATTTTTGCTTGAACATTTTTTACTTATAATTTTGGCAAGAATCAACCTTGATTAGTATTATGGACTAGCTCTGTTACTACTCACACGTATTCGATAACATTTTCAAATATTTGTGACATATTTGTAAAAGAATTGTTATATACTGCGTTCAATTTATAATGAACTCAGTTAAATTTTACATAATACGTAGCTGTGTAATGATGCTAGGTTTTAATAGTATTATTAAATTAATTAGAGAACCTTAAATACAAAAGACCCAGAGATGCAATTTATCATCAGAATAAAATGCAAGTAAGAAATTCGATTTTTATTGTGCTATTGCATATTTTTTGTACCCGATTTCTATCGTTATTTTGTGCATGACATTTGAAGGTCAGATATAAATTTCTTAACTTTGAGTAAGGCTGAAAATATTTAAAATTTATTGTCATTGTACGTACATCTTCAAAAGTGATTTTAAAAGTTTGTTCTATATTAATATTTAACCGATTTAGACATGAACCAGTTTATCTTTAGAAATTTTTTTGCACGATTCAAAAATATATCGATAATAAATTTACATTTTTAGGAGAGGAATGAATACAGGATAAAACACAACGAAAACATGCAAAAAAAACACAAAAACTAAATCAAAATAAAAAACCATGCAAAAACAATTGAAAAAACCGTGCAAAACTTAAATGCAATGAGATTATTTCATTAAATGTTTTCGTTGAAAACTAAAAAACGAAAAACACCTTAATCACTTTAAAATAAAACTCATAAAATGTTTGTTGAATAGAAATATTCGTTTGGTCTAACAAATTCTTGAAATAATTTTACGCACGAATAAAGAATTTGTTAAATAGATTTTCAAATATATTTAAAAAAAATATATTTACAAAGTGAAAAATATTTACAACGCAAATTCAAATAAATATTTTTACGTACTTGCCTAATGTCTTCATTCTTCTAATAATAACTTTTTTCCATATAAAGCCGTATTTATATTTTTTATCCTTATAGTAAATAAAGATTCAAAATACGGTAAATTTATTTATCTCCAACTCATATATTTTGTTAATCTATTATTCTGGTGGTTGTGTTAATTATATATTTAATGTTGTAGACAATAGTTAAGAGATAGTAAATCTTAAATGCAGATTTCTTCTGAACAATGCAAAGCTCTTTAACTTAGTAATGAGTTATTTTCTCTTAATCATAATTAAATATTTATATTCGTACGTAGTTTTTTAAACCACAAATATGTCATGATGTAATAAGTTTTAAAACATTTAATTAATATCAATGATTGTGTGATATTTTGTACGAACATAGATTAAACAATTTTTTTCAGAAAAGCATAAATTTTTTACAAATTGTATAGTAATGTATAGTGTACGAATCGTCTTCTGTGAATAGTTTTCTGGGATATTCTGCCGTGCATATGTGACATCTCTGGCCGACGTTTCGGATCCCTTTGCAGGGTCCATCATCAGGGCTGATGTGATGGGTATGTGTCGAAGTGTAGGTTAAGTATTGCCTTGCAATACCGTACCTGAGTTTGGTCAACACACACCCTTCACATCAGCTCTGATGATGGACCCTGCAATGGGATTCGAAACATCGGCCAGAGAGGTCACATATACACGGCAGAATATCCCAGAAAACTATACACAGAAGATTCTGTACGGCCGTGAAAACCTAAGAACATTTGTATGAATTGTGTATTGAGTACCTGTTTATATTAACATGTGGAAACGTACAATACTAATGAATTAAATTCAATATAATTTAATAAAAGTGAATTTTTCAATCCAATAAAAACGACGGTAAATTTTTAATAATGAATGTATTTTTTTTTCGAAAAATGGTAACATTTGAATTTTGAGTAATTTTATCTAAAACTAAAATAAATAAATTAATTAAAGGCACTTGAAATATTTAAAAAAGGTAAAATGAGTGACATCAAACCGAATAATTCTAGATTTTTTATTACTTTTCTTAAATATTGTACTGCATAAATTAAATTTGCTTCACATTTAATTTTTATTAGCGGAAAAAAAACAAATCATTGTAAATGTAGCACAATATTTAGAAATATTACATATTACGTAACTATTTGAAATACTGAATTTATTAATAACAAAATCTAGAATTTTCCAGGATGTATTTTACAATTAAAATGAATTTTTAACTAAACCTCTCAAACTATTATACATTAATAACTAACCCTTATCTAAATTTAGCTCACAGCCGAAATATACTGACTACAAAATTTTAGTTAAAATACTGACCATAAAATGAACACTTAAATATTAAAATCTATAGTATATAATACAGCGAAAAAATTTAGGGTCTTAGAAAATCTAATTTTTAAACATTTGATCTTAAATATTATGAACATTTCAATAATTTATTTTTATGTTACGAGAACTTTTTATAAATAAAATGATACAAAATTTGGTATCGTTATTTAAATGCGACGAACTATTAAATTACATATTAAGCTTAAAAATAACTATGAAATTACTTAAAAACGGTAAAACTTTAGCGACTTGGTAAAATAACAGAAAATATCGGGTTCTGTGTACTAACTATTCGAGTTGAAAGTTCTCAAAAGCTCGGAGAAGCTGTCCGTGCCAATGGTTGAGATGGGTCCCGTATCAGGGGCTCAGAAATAATGATCGGTTCACTAGTTCCGCGTCTTCCGGCGTCTGACGGACCTTATCTGAACTGCGGACCGGTAGCGGAGCGGCGCTCCCTGGATCACTCCGAGTTCGCAACTCTCTAACCGGAGATTTCACCGCATTATTCAAAGTACGCGAAACTACCGCGGTGAATATTGATATGAACTTTCCACGAAAGCTTCGAATCATAGGGCGCCGTGGACTCGCGTAGAATAATAATTGCGCGACTAAAATTATCGGCACGAGATTATAAATCTCCGTTTTTTACCGATGAAAATGAAAGCGCACACTTTGAACCGATCGCGATGTAAATCTATCGCGGGGAGATGAGGATCAGATAGGGAGACAAGCGCACGCGGCTCCTGCAGCGCAGCATCACGCTCAGACATCCGCGGCGTGCTCGGCTCTTATCTCGCCATCTGCCGCCCAGCCCGGGGAATTATTCCGCAAACCCGTGCCTTATGGCCAGCGCGGGCACACTACATCCTTACGGCATTCCACCTGAGGGAACAATGGACTACCTACTGATAATGCTAAGGAATGGGCCCGAGCGGGCCGGATAAGGACCGAGGTATCAGCGCATCTTCGTATAAGGGGAAAAGTTACTCAGGTCCGAGTTGTGGAAGGAACCGGACGCGGGAGGCATGCGGGGGCTGCTGGTGAAGGCGGACGACACGTGCGGAGCGGGCAGGAAGCTACTGTACTTCATGGGAGAACCGACACCCAGGGAAGAAGCGGAGCTATCGAATGCGGAATAATACCCCGAGGAGGTGTTCTGCTGAGCCTGAGGCTCTCGGTACGCGTCCAGGTGCTGCCTCACGAGAGACAGAATATCCGTCACGGTGCACAACGAGGACCAGCCGGCCAACACCCTGTAAAGCAACAGCCCTACGTCACCAAATAACGAATCGAACATTTTACCTGTCGTGAACAGGACGATCGCCTTCAGGCAGGAGTACTCGGCCGAGTCCACGTGGAGCGCTTTGAGCTTCTCCACCTGCTCTTGGAATATCCTAATGTGGTCCATGAAGGCCACGACCCGGTCCGCCGCCATGGGGGAGGCGTGCAGGCCGGCCGCGGCCAGCAGGGGCGCCACGTGCAGCGGCATGGAGCACTGCGAGGCGTTGAGCACGAACAGCTCGGACCAGACCAGTCTCAGCAGGGCCACCTGGTCCGTCACCTGCAGCTCCGGGAAGAAGGGGATGTTTCTCGCCCACTCTACCGCGGAGAACAGTAATCTCGCCGCTAGCTCGCAGATATTGTCTATACCCATGATGTTGTTGGGTTGCATGCACTGTCCGTATCTCGAGGTGGGGTAGGGCTCCGCCCTCAGCAGCAGGGATATGTACGAGGAGAGGTACGAGTGGCCGTTGAGCCCGGCGGCGGAGACGGGATCACCGATGAACTGTCCCGGCATTCCTAACGCGTTGCTTTGCGACGGTGGTACTCTTCCTCTTTGTACCGCTGAAACAATGGAAACACAAATAAATATTAGTAAATTAAAAAAAAACAGAAAATAATATTCAGTTCTTTCCACAGAGTATAAAAATTTAGGGACATGAACTTAATCCGTACTTTGGGTAAGGAAGTTGGGTCGCAGCTTTGTCCTCCTTCGGGTATTTTTAAGACACAGTTTATGTATGTAAAAAAAACGTATTATTGTAATAAAGCGTGACTTATTTACTTAGACATTATACTTTTTAAGAGCATTTTGTATGACCTTTTCATAAATGTTTTAAAATTTACAAGCTCCTAGTAGGTAATTTTTATGAACAAATCAAACGTATCGGAACAAACCGTGGCAATACCAAGAAATTTACGTCAGTTCTTGTCTATATATTTTGGTGGTCTGTGGTTTTTCACAGACATCAACAAAACAAAAAATTAATATGTGGGAGATAATTATGAACCAATGTGGAAACAAATTTGAAAAATAACTATGTATTTGCAAAAAGGACATGGTTATTTATAATATTAAATTTGCTTTTAACACTTTTTCTAATATCTAAAATTTCTAACTTATTCAACTGTACCTAATATAATGTTATTTGTATCAAAAGAATGGTTAGTTTCCAAAATATGATTAGAGAATTCAGAATAGTTATTTCTATTAAAAAAAAATCTTATATCCAATTTTCAACTACTTTTACCTATATAAAAATAATTACAATCAATACAATAATTTATGTTTATGATTAAATTCATTCTGGTGGCCAATCTGTTTTTGGATTTTTTTTAATTACAGATAATTTAACGAAAAGTTACAATGTCGCAGTGTACATTACTTAAACAAAATTTATCAATATCCCGTTCAAATATAATGAAGTCTTTCAAGCAATTTGTCGGAAAATATTAAATGTTTGATTTACTGTATGTGATTTATGGCAGCTTGCATCTCGCACGTCGCTTTCGCAGACCGGCGAGGAAGAAGCGTAAAGCGCCTTTTTGTAACGCAATTGCCGTCACAAATTGCAAAAAGGAGGAATATATAAGTCAGATTTTACGACGTTTCTGGAAAATGATTTTCGAGACCTTGGGGGCAAAAGTGGTCGCGCCGCGCACCCATCGCCACGTGCCGATCGAAGGCAGTGGAGGAGAATAATTGTCCTTACCGGAGGCCGCTGCAACAAATTAAGAGTTGTTTGTAGTTGTCTGCCATACCCGTGTTTTCTTTTATTTTTACATGCTTTTATTTAACTCTCTTTGTCTGTTTGTCGTTTGTTTGTTTGTTGTGGAATCTTGTAATTGATTTTTCACCAACTTCCCGACTAGCTAGAGCTTTGAAACTTTCAACATTTACTTAAAGCGGATGACTATACATTATCAAATCATTTTCGATAAGATTTGGCCATTATTTTTATTAAAATGGAAATTTTCCATTCCTTCACCTTCTCGCGGTAAAACTGTTACCCCGTATAAAAGCAGGTCTTCAAAAATGTTTTTGATTCACTCGTTTTAAATTACGAAACATACGTATTACCTATTTACATGTATTTCGATATAAGTAAATCGCTCCCCTAGTCTTATACTATCATATATCAAAAATGGCATTATGAAATAATGGATTCAAAGTTTTATTTTTTAGTAAAATCACGAGAGTCTAAAACAGTGGCAACTGCGCATTATCGAAGTCTCTCGAAAGATCCACATGAATAAAAAATCTACCGGAAAATTCTCAAATTCTCGAAGAAACTATAAAACACTATTGCATCGCGAACTCTAATATTAAGGTCTAAAAGCGACAAGAGACGCGCCCGAGGCAGGGTTGTTGTTGTGACATTTCTGCGAATACACGGATAAAAGCGAACTCTGCGGCGGATCAGTGTAACCAAGCGACAGATATTCGAAGCGAGCGGGTGCTTACTTTCACTGGCCCCGACTTCCATTATGAGGTGTAAGATCTAGCATTAAATGAAACCGATATTTTATACGAACCGTATATTTTACTGAGAAGTAAATCTCGACGTTTCGCTGAAGTCTTATCCAGCGTCATTAGGAGAGCGTCCTATCACCGCGGGGGTGGAGGCCAAAATATACGGTTCGTATAAAATATGCGTTAATATGTCTAACGACTGTAATAATAACCTTAACTATTTAATGTCTCAAATTTTCGGATTTTTATTGTTGAACCATTACATCTTCGTAACACCCACTTTAGACCCCGCCCCCTCTCACTCTCTTCCGGTAGATCCCTGATGGTTGATTATGCTAATCAGTGCATGTTTGTCCCTGACAAGACTAACACGCATGTGATCAATTATTGGTGGAAGTGTAACAATACTATGGTTGAGGTGTGTAGTGTTGTAAATGTAGTGGTGTAGTGTAGTGTTGGTTCTGACGAAGAGACGGGTACGTCTCGAAACCGGTAGACCTAAAATCTGGTAGTGGTTTTTACAAAGTTAACTAACAATCTGTCGTAACCCTGTCCATCCAGCTTATTTTGAGTATTGTTACACATCTCTATGGTGCATGTCGTCTTATCAATTCTTCAGTTAACGTCCAGGTTTACATGATATGCAATAATATCGAGAATACGTAGCATTTTTTTTACGCGGATAAAGATTGCACGAGCTTGCTCGATGCTCATTTAATTTCAACAGTAAGATCTCATCTTTATTTACATTTTATACATGACTGTATACAATACTTGTACGTAGATACTAATTGTTTTTTCTAAACAATTAAACAGCGTGTAATTTATACATTTGGATTAATTACTCCAAACTGACAGTAGTTGTTGCTGCTGTGTGTGACAGGTGGCAGGTGACTTCCACCGGCACAATTCAACCGTCAAGAATCTGTGTTCACAATTAACCTATTTGCTCACTCCAGTGCATTGCATGCTGCATTAAAAGTGCATTATGCACCGTGGAAAAATGACTCAAGAACGTTCGACCAATTACCTGCATCTAGAGTGCGCTCTACATCAACGAAAAGAAGCAATAAATGTATTGTAACATTGTAATTAGCAAAACAACACGTAGTTGTCTGAATACAACGTAAATTGTGGATTACATCCAGTAATTACACTCGAGTGATTAAAATATTATATTAAAATTATTGCCTATAAAATGTAGGTACAATTAGAAAATTGTATTAATAGTGAATATAAAATATGATTCAAATAATCATCTAGTTTTATATATTACATATTTTCTACATTAGAAAGGTTAATTAATGTAACTTTTAAAAAGTTTCTTAATTAACCTATCAATTAAAAATTGGCCCTGTTATTTATTTATAAGTTTGAAATTCTCTTGTAAATAGAAATCAATTTAAACTAATAAATGACTCTAC
Source organism: Agrypnia vestita (assembly GCA_016648135.1). Classification (NCBI taxonomy): domain Eukaryota; kingdom Metazoa; phylum Arthropoda; class Insecta; order Trichoptera; family Phryganeidae; genus Agrypnia; species Agrypnia vestita. Next base: position 91,083 of record JADDOH010001740.1, on the reverse strand, counting down.
ATTTACTATATTCCACCAAGACTGTTTCATGCAAGATAGCTAATTTATGTTTGTATTTATTTAATAGATTAATTAGTGTACGTATGCCTAGACAAAGATACACTGGCATCGAAACCGGTCGACGTCCAAGTAATCATCGTGGTAAATACAAAGTTATTTAAATTAATAAACATCTAATAATGTATTTAGAAATCTGTCTATTTTTTAACGGTTATCAACAAGTCGGATGACCCTTACAGATAAACATATAAGACATAATTAATTGTATAATTTAAGATATTTAAAATGATGTCTTAAAAGATTCTCACAACGTAATTATGATTGTTAACAAAATACAATAATTTGATATCAACTATTTTTTTTAAAGATTAACAACACTCAATGAGTATGTTGATGACTCATTGATAATAATGTAATAAAGCTTATGTCAATTAATTTTTTTTAAATATATTACAGCTATACTGCTCTCAAGTATAAAGGCAGCTAAGTAAGAAGTAAGACGTAATGTTCTATAGGAAATTGTAAACCAATTGAAAAAAAAAGCAATTAAAATTTATTTATTGATGTAAAACGTCATATTGTTTTTAAAGTTTTCACAAAAACTGTATTAATTCTAAGCGATAAGACAGTATATTTTAATTATTTCCTCTTTTGTAAAATAGTTAAGTCTTAAAAATTCAAAAATACATTATAATGAATCGGAACATTCAATAAAATTTGTGTTTTTTTTGTTATCCAAAGTTCGCATCTCAAAATGTGATTTTGTAAAATAGCTGCCTTTATGCTTATAGGGGCAGTATTATTATTTATATTTTTATTTGATTAAGTTTTCTGAATTTAAAAGAATCAAGAAAGCATCATTAATATTCCAGTTTTTTGAGTATGTTTTACCTCTTTTTACATGACGGTGTCCCCTCAGCGATAAGCTTACATTTAATTAATTCGAGCATGTTAAAAACCTTTAGCAGAAACACGAAATGTAATTCCCGAGTGACATCAACGTACGCAAAGTGAATTAAGCAAACCCGATAAGCAGCCGACTGCCAACATATTTGAGGAAGGCAGAGTCGCATGCACCTGTGAAGAAGAAATGGAAATTCTCATGGCATTACCTGGGACCGAATTCGAGTTCGCTGTTCTGTTAATAATTTATGCAAATGAGAGATGTCTGACACGAGCGGAGGCTGGTAGAGCAAGTGCTCGGTACAGTCTTACCGTTTTATCGGTGGACCAATCAAGGCGATGAATTAAATTGTCGCTGGCAGTGAACGCAAGTTACGTGAAAGCGGGATGACGCATTAGACGGGACACGGAATACCTTCGTGCTGCGTGGACCATGAGACAGGACAACAGATAAGACCGAAATACATTCAATACTGTTAAATTTGTTTACGACGTAATGAACTAATTAACTATCTTAACATGATGCCATTTCACTACAGGAGTAGAGAAAATACATTGACAACACAGACCACAAAAATATATGAATTAACGTAAATTTCTTGGTACTCACTGACCTATTGCGAAAAGAACAATATTGTTAATTAATTAATAAACTATAGAAGTCTCACAGAGACGAAATATGACGAAAGTGGTGAAAACAAAGTGATTTGTGTTTTATTTTAATAATAATGTCACCACAAAGTTCAAGCCTTCATACGGAAGAAAAAATATTCTTCGAACAGTAAATATTTAATCTCGATTTTTTCTTAAATATATTTTTAAATAAAAGTCGTGCTTCTTGTTATAACTGCACGCCCCTGATGTATACATTTTAAAATTGCAGATTATAATGTTATTTTTATAAAATTTCCATGTATTATAATAATTTGAATTTAACACAATAGATAAATACACAAGATACGCATTATGGCATAATCAAAATATTTTTCCAGTATATTGTCCATTATAGCAAAATATTCGTAACTCACTCTGAAGATCTTTCAAACGAACGGCTTCAAAGATGACATCATAATTAAATGGACACTATTCGTGTGACTTTATTTTATCTTTTCCGTAAATTTGGCCCGTGACATCATCAGATCGGGCGAGTCTTAAATAGTTTACCGGCCATTAATCACCAACCAGGTATCTCACGTCTCACAACTGATACTTTACTCTACCAATTATACTTGGAGTCTCGTAGCTAGTAGCAAAAACTTCGAGGGCCCTCATCTTCATTCAATTTTGAACTGAAAGTAACTTTATTCTCTGCCAGCGCGGCTTCGAACGCGTAGATTTTAAGTAACTTTTAGTCATATTTTATCAATTTGTTTGTTAACCTTAAAATATAGATACATGTCATCGCGACCGTTTTATATACTTTTTGAGTTCTACAAGTTCTCTATAGAAAGTATTTGAACATGTATTACCGTTAAGACAGCGTTCGTAAAAAACCCATCGTTTGGGCATTTTTTCATCGACTTTAGTTGTAAAATTGGTCACCACGAAAAGTCTTTTTATTTTAACCGAATATATATAGCCCAAATCCACCCTGAAAATCCATTATAAATATTTCTGAAAGGATTTTTGAATTCGGATAAGTAGTTTCGGAGATTACCTCATACATCCAAACTTACAAACTTTACCTCTTTATATATTAGTATAGATTAAAAATTCATTCGCTTTCATAAAAGTCAAATAAAATGATTAGAAGGATGTAGAAATTTTAATCGGATTTTTTTTTTAATAAGAATATTTTCTGTTCAAAACTGTATGAAGAAGAATCCCCGAAGTATTGCTACTAGCTACGAACGCTTTATATATAAATCTCAAAAAGTGTCATTGATTATTTTGTTTGTATTTTCAACTCAGTGCAAATAAATGAGATTGATATGGAAACTAAAAAATTCAAAATATTAACAAAATAGGGCTTACTTATCGGTACATGAGCAACTGCTCTATCTATATTTGGAAATAAAAGTGGCTCATTAACTTTATTTCTTTCTTTATATATAGTTAAATCTTGTAAGCTGAAATGAATTAATGATATTAGCGAATAAATAATACATTTCTTTGGGAAGTGCTCGTTGAATAAAAACTATATATATGCAATATATTGCATACATGATGAAATCCCAAGAATGAAAGAAAGATAAATATTTCAGTTCTCATCCATGGAGGGCCAACAAAAAGATAAGAGAAACTGAAGGTAGTAATTTTCACTACGTTAACTAACATTCTGTTATAATGTTTAACCACAAAGTTAATGCTTTAAATATTAATAATATTTAAAACATTAATTGGTCGCTCTTTGCTTCTGCTGCCCTGCCACGAAGCCCTTTGCAGAGTTCTCAAGATCCATCTATAGTCCGTAAGCCTCACTAAGCTACATAATCCACATAGTCTCGATTGAGCTCGGCTATTGTCCGGACCATGTCGACAATGTTTTTCGTCTTAACCACTCGTTGGTCTTCCTGTCCCATGGACCCTCAAAATAAATGGACGTAAACTAAGACGTAACAAAATAAATAGACGTAACAAACGTAAACTAAACGTAAACGTAAACAAAATAAATAGGCATACTAAACTAACGTAAATATTTGTCTACGATTCGGCATCACGTCTGATGCCAAATACGATCGTCTCATTTAAAAAAAATACAACGACATGTAAATTTGGTAATGATCAAACAAAATACTCATCGAAATTATAATATCTACGTCGCATTTTTAAAATACATCTATTGTAAATAAATACGCCTCGTTTACTAGGGGATTTAATCGTGCACGAGATGGTACTCAGAAAAAATTACACATTATCGAAGATTCTCGAACGATCCAAATGAATCTGGAATCAACTGGACTGTTCTCGTACTCACTAGAAATATGGAGAAATTATTGGAAATGTGGAAAAACTAGTCGAACAATCTCAAACATTCGACAAACCAACATGTTTTGCATAAAAGGCGCGCGCGGGAGTTGTAGTGATGATAAATACGTGCGTAGTGATGAGTAAACCTACTTTTTGGACCTACTTTATATCAAAACAATGAGTAGTAATATCATTAAAAATAATATTTCAATGTCAATTTTTTAAGATATTTTGCTATTCTTACACCCATAATTAGCTTGATATTTCATTTTCCATCCATTTGGAGAATGTCGAGTGTTGGCCACATCAGTTGTGTATGTCATAAATAACGGGTTATAAAGGTAATTTGTTTAAAGCATATTACAATTCATATCCATTTGCATTGATTAAGTAGGAATACGCATCACCCGACGGTCGAAATCAGCGATTCCTATTATAATCCAAGAATTAATTCTCTATCCGTTTCGATTTTATTATTATGTATCATATATAAATTTAAAAAAATGAGATTTTATCCACGATATCGGACAAATAACGGCTTGAGCACTATTTGAAAAAATACTGTATTTTGGTAGCGCTAGGCGCCGATACAATAAATATTAAGAAATGTTTGCATAATAAATACGAATAACAGAGATAATGGTTAGAAGGTAAGAATGACATATAATAAATCGGAGTATTACAACCTTAAATGTTCCGTTGAATTTCTAAAATTTCCATAGAGATGTGTCGGCCGACAGAAAACAAATTCCACATAGATAAGATGTGAGATTGTTCCGAATTAAGTAACATAAAATATTTCTGGTCGGTCGCGGGTTGCTTGTTTTGTGGTCAAGGAGGTAATGACATTGCAGTTTTAAAAGGCGATATCCGGGGTCAATACCTTTGAGATGCATTTTTAACCCTGCGATACGTTAGAATATTTATGACCAGGTTCGCACAATTTTCTTACAACTTTACACGTAATTAAGTGTTAATAGTAAATTGAATCTTATAAAAAACCAGGTCCTTTTTATAAATCTTTTATATTTGTTTTTATATTAAAAGCTTCTTAATTATTATTAATTTTCCATATATAATTTATATATTTTGATTGTCTATACTTCAATCCTAACAAAGGGGACTGAATGGGCTGTGAAACATGTTGATATTTTTCAACACAAAAGTGGTGAAAACAATGTTATCATTTTTATTAATTATATTTTTTACTTTAGTATGGTACTTCGTGTTTAATAAAAGATTAATTATGTACAAGTGTTTCATTTCAATGCCGTCGCGGCGAACCAATTACAATATTTTATAATAAAAAATATAATATTTACATAACGGTCAATGTTTCCATAGTTTAACTAATCTAGTATATTACTATTTTTTTTATTTTTAGGCAACCTATAAAAACCTATGCTTTTTACTTAACTATTACTCTAAGTAACGATCAAGCAACCGGCTCTTAGCCAAAGAAGATATTTATTAATCGCGAATTCGCTTTATAAGCAGAAAAATTAAATATCATGGAATATCTTTAAGAAAAATATCATATGATGACTTCGCACATACTAGAAATCAATAATATCAATAAAACATATACAACGTCATAATTCAATTGAAGAATTCATATTTGCAGGCATGCGATTTCCACACAAAAAAAATTGTTCATTTTATTACAATATCATTACATGACGCTTTTATATAGGTAATAAAAATTCTGCATTTTATTCAAAACGTAATTTAATTTAAATGAAAATTCTTACGTATCCCTCCCTTATCTTATATAAACATTTTTGACGCATTCCTAAGAGTAGGTACACTTTGTTTTATTTTATTTTAATTAATTAATTGTCGAGCACGGTGTTCAGAGAGGAAACATCTTTATCAGCGAGACAGTGGTATGCCATTTGTAGCTCGGAACATTCCTTCTCATCGGGTAAGCCGATTGGTCGGACCGTCCGGAAAAATCGTGACGACGAATTAAAACGTTTCCAATTTGCTCTTCGGCTGTCATCAAAAATTTCTCGGTACCGGGTGGACAGTACGAATAATTACGAAAAATAAACGAATTTATTTATTAAACAACTTTTATTAATCAATAAGAAAAGACGTACAGAAAAAATCAAATTAATGAAAAAATATTATAAAAAATATTTTAATATTCGTGTCCTGGTGACAGTTAAAATATTTTTTTCGTTAATTTGATTTTTTCTGTATGTCTTTTCTAATTGATTAATAAAAATTGTTTAATAATTCACAGAACTTTGTTCTGAAATTGCAACTTCGCAAAAATAATGTCTTTCCTTTAATATGAATTTATTTATTATTGTTTTTTGTCATAATTTCTCGAATTTTTTATATGACAGCCAAATCAAAACTAAAACATTAATATTTGTGTCAAATTTTTTTTATTGATTTTGTAGTCAATATAATAATTTGTGTTAATGTTTGTAATATAAAATCTTTGGTATATAGAGTGAGGAATGAATAAATTAGAAGTGAAAATAATGCTGGCTGTAGCATGGTAAATAGAATTAAGAAAGGATTGCTGAGATGGTTTGGACATGTGGAACGTACGAGCGAGGAAAGGATTGCTAAGAAAATATACGAGACGAGTTTAGATAACAGCTTTCGCGAAAGAGCTGGCACATAAAGATACAACAAATATTGTAGGATGTCCCTGTTAAATGCTTCAAAAACCGTAGAGCATCCATGAGAAGATGTATGAATGTAGCTGAAACAAAATTGGTATTCCAAGATATAAGAATGTGGCGTTCTATCCTCTTTGCCTATCCTATCTATAATAAACTGTAGGGTTACAATGACGAGATTGGTAAAATATTGTAATATGGTATAAGTAGAAATGCTGTCTGGCGTTTTTGAATAGATAGATAATGAACAATGTGATACCTAGTAAGTATTAAAGAAACTCGTTAAATACTTCATAAATGTGTGTCATACACTCATGAATATCAAATGTTTTTTTGTTCATCTCGCCATATTTCGTAATCATATCACTGTATTTTGTTTCGGTGTCGTAAAACATCTGAATTCCAAAGTTAATTTTTTTGTCCTGTGGAAAACATAAACGATACACAATTATATTTAGTTACGCAGCTTCTTGACAATTTTTTCCCAAGAAGCCTCCGTTAAAAGTTAGTTCATTTTTCTGCATAACTTTTTTGTCATCTAACAAACTCACTGAAAGCATGTAAAAAGTACCTGTTGAAAATTGACGTAAAGTAATCGTTCAATTAGCGTAAAAGTACGCGATGTTCCGTAACGAAACTAGTGTTACGTGCCCTTTCAGTAAACATTTTACCGTAGTATTTCACTACGTCGAACACAGACTTTGCTTGGATTTTCCGACGTTTTTTCTAACGAATCACGTGACAAAATGCAGGTCTACAGTAAAAAAAATTAAATATTCGTGCGTTCCTATAATACAGCATTTCTTTTTGAATATCCCTTAAATACAAGACGAAGACATAAAATTACACAAAATACACGAAAAACATTAAAACAACACTAGAATGGCTCAAAACCATCACATAACACAGGCCAAAACAAAAACAGGACAATCCCGACTAATTTGCAACGGATTCAAACTATACAACGACCTGCCACAACAGACTAAACAACTGACCACTGACAAATTCAAAAAAGATGTGACAAAAATGCTAAAACTCGGCCAACTAGAAAAAAATGACTTTGTATCTAAATTATATTATTATTATATTCCTATATTGAATCATGTAAAAATGTTATCCATAAACCTTTTAGGCTTCTATTATATTTAAAAAAAAATACAAAAACAATTTATTTCATGTAAAAATATTGATAATACTATATCGGCTTATACGGCCTTAAAAGTAAATCATTACAAAAAACTATCAATGAAATATAGAATCGTTCGCCTAAATATCTATTTTAACCAAAAATTTATTAAAAGTAATATTTTTCCTCAATTTATTGAGTAAAAATAATACTTTTCCTCAATTTATTGAGTCGAAATTTACGTTACGTTACGAAAATCCGCAAATATCTTAAACAACCACACCCCCTTTAAACCCCACCCCCTCTCACTCTACCCACCCCTGAGATTCTTGATTTCTTTTAGTAGACCCCTTTGTGTCTACCAAATTGCATGTTTGCCTTCGGTGAGATTAACACGAAGTCGTAAATCCGTTATGAGACAGCACTATAAAAAGAAGCAGATTAGCACGCATATGATGAATATTTAGTGAAAATTTCAGTTTGTGAAAAGTACTATTATAGTTGTGATGTATAGTTTTATTTACATGCTGGTGTAGTGGTTGTCCTGACGAAGAGACGGGAACGTCACGAAATCGGTAGACTAAAAATCTCAGCAAGTGGTTATATACTAACATTTTATTTACATCATCTTATAGACACTGAGTTATTAATATGGGAAAGTATGTATTGAAGTCTTTTTTTAACGTTTACAGGGCTTACTACTAGTCTTAAGGCGGGCTTAAGATGTCACTTTACACGGTGTAACGTTCACCGATTCTACCCAAGATCAGCCACACATCTATCAATTTAAAAAGTTGTGTGTAAATATGTCATTTATGTACCTCATTTACATTATTTGATCCGTGGTTGAAATTTATCATTCCCTCTGAGACAGTATATAGATGTCGCCACTGGTAAATGAGACTTTTACAGTGAAGCAAAATTATTTTAAATGTATATATGTTATTCGGCCGGATCCCTCCGTCTGTCCCATTGTGATCTTAGCACATGCTAAAAATATTATTCATTTCAAATTATAATTAAATTTAAAAAAATAATCAATATCATAATTGAATCATCGCAATCTTATTTAGCATTGGTGCTGTCTTCCGTTTCCGCTTGTAATGATGTGTATTGCAGTAACTACTTTTTTTTAAACTTGGATTATTGACTTCGTGTGACCTCACATTACTGTAGCTTTAACATGCTATCTAGAGTACCTAGAGGACTATTTCCGTAAAGCTTGCTATTCCGAACACTAAATTGTGCCATTATTATGGAAAAATCAAGATAATGATTCATAACGTACTTATCACGACGGAAAACAGCAGCATAAATGCAATCTTTTCTTAGTACTCAAGAATATGTACATACATATGTATGATTGTATAATCAAAATATGTAATCCTTTATGTTACAATGACTGTCACTAATGCCACCAGATAGTACAAAACAATCTCTTATACTACAGCTACCAGGTGGCACATAATGATGAGGTATTCAGGATATCTCACAGCTAGTAGCAAAAACTTTACAGGTGGATTCCTGCCTTGACAATGAATCTAAAATGTTCAACAAACCATGACCAATCATGACTATGTTCAAGCAATCAATAGTTATGGAGATATGAGCAAGCAAATTTAATTATTTTTTGCAAAAATTTAAACTATCATTACAGTCACGTATCTTCGTAACTTCCTCCTCAAGAGTCTTCCTCCACTCATCTCGGTTTAGTGCCAGGTTAGCCAGTTCTCTCCAGTTCAGAAGCTCCAAGGCAGAAGTGTATATCGATACAGTAACGTATATCGATTATGAAAGATTCATTCGCTTTGATGCATGTCGAATAAAATTATAAAAAACCTTGCGAAATTTAAAAATAGATTTTCTTTTTGCAAGGTTTTTATTTGATGACTACCAGATGAATCATATATAAATATATACCTATTTTCCACGATGGCCAACTTTTGAGGTCGAATTTTAGCAAGAACGACTTGAAATCATGAAAAATAAAATATCGCACATGGTGCATAACAGGCGCGTGCAGTGGGAACATTGAAGCATGACTTTTTTGTAAACGTATATTTTGGAAAAGAAAATAGAAATCAAATATTTATGCCACAGATTTTTATGATATATCAAAATATGAATACTATAACAACAATTATGATAGAAATATTACAAAATATGTGTTGTATTTCAATTTTTTTCCAAATAATTGGTAACGTAAAATTCATGCTGCGATGTTCCCACTGCACATCCCTGGTGCATACTGTTATGTAGAGCATTTCAAAAACAATAAAATCTCTTTGTGACCTGATTTAGACCCTTTTTCAATTATATAACTGTTGCAGAATGACTTTAGCGATCGGGTTGATAGTTTTCTGAGGGGTGGAATACTGATTATATTAATCAATGCTCGACAAATAAAATCATACGACGTACGAAAACACTGAAGACTTTTAATGAGTAAAGTATTAATTAAAATTTTCTAAAACCGCTCGCATCCACCGGTTAGCGTGCTATTGGATTCGTAATAAATCATCTCGGAAGATCTCGCTCCGTCGCTCGGTGATGCCCCACCTGAAAAAATCTAATGAATCGATTGCCCAACATAAAAAATATAGGAATTCAATGAAGCACGTGCTCGGTACGTCCACAATGGAGCGGAGTCGTGGGAACTGCTATTTAACAAGGTGTATCTCTCATTGTACGGAGTGCGATGTATAGACATTTCTCAGAGACGAGTCGCTGGAATGCACGGTTATCGGGATTCTAAGCATATATTGAAACCTGTTGATGGAGGAGGATATCTCTCGAGACTTGTAACGGATGCTGTATCAATATTTTACTTACAAAACTGATATGTACCGTGTAATACAACTGGTATTAGCGTAAAGATTTAATGACTTCTACAAAAAGAGCAAAATAATGTTGCGGTGACATTTTACTATTTTTTATCTTACTATTTTCAAACTAATCTTAACGCTTGTGCTATGGAAATAGGACTAATTTACTGGCCTGGAGTGAGATTCGAACCCGTGACCTTTGGATAACGAGGCGAGAGTCCTAACCACAAGACCGACAAGCTACTCATTCATTAATCAGGTGACATTTTTATATAATTAATAAAAATATAAAAATAATTAATAAACATAAATTGTTTTTACCAATTTTGTATTGAAAAATATCAACATCTTTCAGAGCCCATTGCCCTATCGTCAGTATATTATTATATTATATATAATTTGTTAGCATACACTTGTATCCTGACGAACGGACCATGGGCTCTGAAACATATTTCTTCATATTTTTTCATAGTTCATATTTTTCGATACAAAAGTGGTGATTTTATTAATTATATAGAGATTTATTAATTTTGGTGTATTTTTATTCCCTGTGGAGATAACAGGAACCGATGAAGTGTGAGAAAGACTTGGAGTAATCAGATAAATCAAATATTGGAGCATGACCTTGTTAAAAACTTCATGAACCTAAGTGATTGATAAGATATAGGTTGGTATAATATGAAAGTGAAAGAGACAAACGTGCTGTGAAAAGACCGAAGAGGGTGGTATTTAACCCTCACTGTCTAGATGATTCTGTTATTATCAAATATAATCATTTTTTGATGTTTAAATAACCATGTTTTTTTTCAGAATTATCGAATCATTAATGGGAAATAATCATACTTTTGACAAAAATGGCTTTATTTACATTACCTACAAGTAGATACATAATGCTGATCCCCAGATTGAATAATTTAAAATCGTTAGATTTAGTACCTAAAGTAACCTAAACAACTGGGAACATACATTAATGTATGTGCGTTAGAAATTAGTATTCTTTGACGTAAATAAATAAACCACGTGGTGTGTTGTATACCTTACGTTGGAACATAACAGGGCAGAATTCGCACGCACATTTCACCCTGCCCCTACTACTTTCACCCAAAAAGCCTAACGAAGTATAACTTCAAACACAATTCAAAAAAAGAACACCAATAATTTCCGATCTTTAATGCCAATTTACAAAATCTTTTTTCATCTACTATTTTTTTTAAATATTTTTACAGATAATGAAGAAAATAAATAATGATAATTTTATATAAAGGATTAGTTTTTTGTCACATAGATGATGAAAATTATATTTTCTGGATTTGTTCGAATTTAATAAATAAACTAATGTAGTTAAAAATTATAAATTCGTTTGAAATGTATACCAATATTTATGCCAAGACTATAAAGACAGCATGTTTCATTAATAACAATAGAAAAAATATAATATATACAGGTATTTTGATCGAATTATTCGCGCTTATGATTCCCGCATGTGTCCGCCACAAATCAGTCTCAATAAAATATTTTTAAAACGATGCATAATCGGTTCATCGCACGCCTCTAAGACCGGCTCAACTTTGAAGATCGCTAAAACACGATAATATCCAACACTTAGCCACAATTGCTATCATTTCTCGGGACAGGTTAGCACAGAACACAGCTGAGTCGAGCTGGTCCGTGGTACAGCACAACATGCAGCGTCCATTCTGTTCGATGCACGTGGTCTATTAAGACTAAACGATCGATTATCGGGATCGGGCCACGTGGGAACGTGTTCCTGGCTTAATATGATAATGAATTTCAAATGATCTCAATAAGCGGCCGTTAGCATTTCGCGGTACCTATGTGATGTGATTATTTAAAACGCCAGGAAAAAATCAATTATTGATAAGGTATATTAGATTATTATTAATATTTAAAGCATTAACTTTGTGGTTAGACATTAAAACAGAATGTTAGTTAACTTAGTAAATACCACTACCAGATTTAAGGTCTACCGGTTTCACCAATATTTATCACATGCGTGTTAATCTTGTCAGAAACAAGCATGCACTAGCCTTGAAAGTTTAACAATACTATGGTTATGGTGTATAGTGTTGTGAATATAATAGTGTAGTGTTGGTCCTGACGAAGAGACGGGTACGTCTCGAAACCGGTAGACCTTAAATCTGGTAGTGGTTTTTACTAAGTTAACTAACATTATGTTATATTAGATTAATGTCTTTATCGTGTTTTGATTATTATTAATTAATATTTCATATTTTAGGTAATATTCTATCAAACCAAACCAGATAAAATCCAGAATGTCATCCGGAAACACTAAAATATTAATTTACAAAACGCTTACTAGACCAGTGCCCACATACGCAGCTGAAACTAAAAAAAAACGATCAACCGCTGAACGTTTTTGAAAGGAAAATTTACACATGAATCTTTGGGCTGGTTCTAGACAATGGACTTTTACAGAGCTAAGCGTCACTAAATTTATGAAATCGGGAAGACTTCGGAGGCTGCGTCATGTGGAAAGAATGACTGAATAAAATGCATCGAAATCCACACTGAATTCAAGACCAGTAGGGCTTAGGAAGACCAAAACAATGATGGAGCGATAATATTCTCAAATACGCATCCGCCTTGGAGATTTAGAGAGAGCTGGCACAAGACCTAGACCAGTGGAGGAAGACTCTTGAGGCCAAGATCCATCAGAGTTTGTACAACCGATAGTGATGATGATGATTAATCTAGCAATACCAGACTTATCATAACTTTAATATTTTTCAGCACGACTTTTAACGTAAATAATTTCTAGTATCCGTGATCTACGATATTTTTTGACCCTGAAAATTATTGTAATATTCAACGCCGTCACTCATAAAATAAATAAACAAAGAAATATAGCTAGCTATTTTATACATGCATCTTAGTCAATTTGAAAATTATTCTTTATTTGAGTTTCTAGAATTAAATTAATTATCTTAAATTATTCAGATTTTATTTGATTTTCTAGAAAAAATATGGTATACTGAATAGTTCTAAATATATTATATACTAGGTATTTTAAATCATATTTATATTTATTCTTTTGGTTATGCAGATGTTTTACATGAATTAAATTTATTTATTCTAGATATCTTAGTAGGCCTAACACAATTGCAAACAGGTAATATACGACACACAGGTGAGGACATACGGACAACTCTTACAAAAAAAATGACAGACCTGATGATGGACCATGCAACGGGATTCGAACCGCCGCGGCCGGTCATAAAGATCGTACACATACGATAGAATAACCTAGAATACTCTAAACAAGAGAAAAGTATTCTCATCAAAATAATTCTTATTTTAAGGAATTTTACAATTTGATGGATAAATTCGCCTATAAAAATCGTAAGAAACATAACTGGTCTTAATTTTCTGGTTTGTGTCTTCTGGGGTATTATGCCATGTTTTTACGACCTTTCTGGCCGTACACTTCAGCCCTGAAGATGGACCCTGCAATGGGATCCGAAACGTCGGCCAGAAAGGTTGCAAAATACGGCATAGTATACCACAGAAGACACCGTGACCGTGAAAAACCTTAGAACAAAAGGAGGTTACATATGCCCGGTTGTTTCAAGTTGGATTAAAATAAAAGCTCGTTTAAAGCATAGATTTTTACGGAAACGGATCGTTTGATTGGCGGAGAACGCAGAAATCTATGCTTTAAACGAACTTTTACTTTAATCCAACTTGAATCAACCGGCGCAAACTCACTCGCAAAAGAAAGCCCTTTCGAAATAAATAAATAAATGCCCGGCCGTACAGGCATCGCCGGCTTATTTTTTTATCAAAGTACCAGGGAGACATGATATATGAGCAGGGCACGGATGGAGTGGAGAAATCGGCCGCTACCGTTGTATGAAACTGTGTTGAAATGACGAAATATCTTTATTTACATGTAAACAATGGCTACCTCGGAGCGTGCAATGTTTTATTGCGAAACAACTGAGCGACATTTGCAAGAATAAAAGGTTTCCAAACCGAGGACTCGTGATCATGTGAATATAAACCGAATAAATAAAATATAACAGAACATTACGGTAATGTATTACGGATTATATATAAACTTTGATCGTGTTTTGGAAGCGGTTGCCTACTAGGTATCAGGCATGAAAGCAATAGTACCTATTTTGAAAATATAATATTAGTGATTTGATCATTTTAATTATTTTTACATATAAACTAATATTGTTTTATCATAATTATAAGGCACGTGAGGAACAATCGTCCATATAATAAATATTGCCAGGAAGTTGTGCAATTGTTAAACGTAGCACAGGTATGCACACAGCCGGAACATTACGTATTTAAATAAAAATGTATTTATTATTTCATTCTAAAAACGCATAGGTGCTTTTGCTAGCAGATTTGGCCAAATAATAACATGTGAATATGTATTTTGAAGCTTATTTTGGTCAAAATGGTGAGCGGATGTATGAATAGGCACCCCACAATGCGTGGTGTGGAACTTTTCAACAAACTGATGAACAAAATCACTTTCATATAAAGTACTTACGTCATACATTGTACGATAAATTGAGAAATCTCAGTCATTTTCATCATCATCATCATAATCTTCAAGAAAACTTTATTATTAACTCGTACGGAAAAAAGAAACGGAATACATGTCACTTAATATTCTTACTATTTTCAAACTAAGCTAAATGCTATGAAAATAGGACTAATTTGCTGGTTTCCTGGAATGGGCCTCGAACCACGAATCACCAGATCACTACACGAGCGTCACGACCACTACACCAACTATTGAAACATTACTTTCTGTACATACGTAATCACATTTTCAATTAAAATTGTTATTGTATCTACGTTTTAGTACGGAAATTATCTATTTAAGAACTGAAGAATTCACTACTATTCCATTTCTGTTACAATGTTATGTCCTAACTCATCTGCATCAACATCTTCTCATGCACGCTCGCCAATCCTTGAGGCTTCCAAGTGCTTCTAGTGCCATAAACACTCACGTCATATTTTTCTTATCATTTACCTTTCATATATATTTATTCTACATAATTAAATAATCCTAGTGAATATTTTATTACCAATTCACGTCACCATCTTCAAAACATAATATTATAATGTACATTATAAATCATAGATGTCAAATCAATTTTTGAGTCTTATCAAATAGGACTTTCATTTGATATCGCACAATAACTAATTGCTTTCTGTCATATCATAAAAGTTAAAATGAAATGAAGTCCATACATTGTGGCCGCAAAATATATTTCCCTATGTTAATGACCACTCATTTAAATCATCAACATTATTTTTTCAAGCTTTTTAATTATTCCTTTTTTCAGCCGTCCATCTCATGTCCAAATGTTTTTCTCCGCCACTGACGTATTCACTGACGGAATGTATCACGATCTTGACTCTCCTTCCCCCTCTCGCAGCATGCATTCTGGCATATTTCATCTCATTCTACAATCTTTTAGCATCCACATTTCATACAACACATTTGAATGCGCGATCACGTTGTCTCAACTCCGAGCTACGCAACAAAAAGGGCGTAAAATACAACGTCCTTAAAGGCTACAAACGCGGTAATTTCAATTAAAAATACGCCCTTACGGACACGTGGCGCTTACGTCGACCCGCGGCGCCGTTTTCAAAAAAGTCATAAGACACGTATGCACGAATTATTCGTATATTAAATTAACTATTTTTCAAGATTCGTATCGTCGCTGTGAAAATATCGCATGAGTCGGGCTCGCGCTCAAGGCATAATGGGCCCAATGACATTTGGGCGGAGGTATCATTATTCGGCGCCAATGTGACGTGATTTGAAGTGTTTATTGGCGGTTACACCTTACATCTTGCCGAGAAAGTGTGCGTCATACAGCTCGATGATTTTGATAGATAAAAAAGTGGTTTCGAGTCGTCCCGCTTTTGTTTTTTCATCATTGTTCTTTTTTCAACACTTCGCTTTGAGAAGAGATGTGACTAGTTGGGCAGTAAGCAGGTCGCTCATCAGGATAGGGAGTTCTGTCGAATAGTAAATTTTATTAAACTAACTATGGCATGAATTAAAGTAGAAAAAAAGTGCCAATTTGACGGCGAATGACAGGCACTATTATGGATATTTTTTTCTTAAAACAGTCTTGAACTTTCACTTCTACTATAGAAAGCGATGCCATGAAATTAAGTTGAGTTAAAAATCAACGTCGGCGTCGTATAGTAATTTTTTTTTTTGAATTTGTACTCCAGACAATTTTTATTATGCCCAATAAACGAATAATCGTATGCCCACCTTGAAAGTCATTTGCGTTCTGACCCGCACTGTCAACCAACCAGGGCGGGGATGACTAATACACTATATAATGCACTGATACACCCTGTGTATCATACATTATCGTATCAAACATAATTATTTAGTTGTACGTCCGTCTGTCCGTCCGTCCGTCTGCCCGGCCGTCTGTCTGTTGTCTGTCCCTGTAACTTCGTGTAACATCCATAATTTCGTTCAAATTAAACGGCCGGAGATAGGGCTTGAACTCTGGGCCAGCAAACCCGAAGGCGGCAACGATAGCGATGTTGCTATCGCTGAGCCTGCATTACCCGTCAAAAATACAGTACATATAAGATTTCACAAACTAATTGCCTTATCAATTAATCAATCATTTTTGCAATATTTTTTGAATATATTCAAATTTTTAAGAAAAAAATTACAGGATTTGGTCGCCAGAGGGATGTTCATTATTTAAGATACATTGTAGATAATGATCCTTCCAGACACAAAATCCAGTAATTGTGTTCTTAAAAATTTGAACATACCTACCCAAAAAATATTGCGAATATAAATTGGTCTAAAAAGGGTAAAAAAATTAATAATTTTCGGGCGTATTCTAGTGTAGGTACCAATATGTTAATAATTAGGATGAATGTCATATATAAACAAAAAGAATATTAGCCTCATTACCAGCCGCGTCAAATGTTATATTCTTATACTGAATGACAAATTTCAATCATAGATAACGATGGCGTAGTTGTATTAAATAAAGTAAGCGGCGTACATTTAAACTTTCGGATATGTTGGTGGAATCGGTGAACATTTTATTGTGTAAAACGATTACTTAAGCCAGCCAATAACGGGTCGTAAGCCCTGTAAACGCCCAAAAATGTCTTCTTTCCCATACACAGGGTTATTTTTAAAACATTAATAGCCTCGCAGGGCTATATTCTTACCTTGATTATGAGTCGAAAATGTTTAAGCTTTTATGACCTAAAATCAATAGTTATGGAGATATGCGACATCAGAGTTTGCATTTTTTTTCAATATTTCTGACTTCTTTTTTGTAAAACGTTGGAATATTATTACAGTAACTTATATCGAATACGAAAAATTCATTCGTTTCAATATATTTTAAATTATAAAATAAAAATCTTCGAATTTCAATTGGGAAACAATCCAATTGGAATTTTTTCGGGGATTTTATCATTTTATTTAACTTGTATTGAAACAATAAATTTTTCTTAATCGATATGAGTTACTGTAATGATAGTTCAACCTTTTACAAAAAATAATTCAGAAATATTGAAAAAATGCAAACTTTAATATTGCATATCTCCATAACTATTGATATTAGGTCATGATAGCTTTAACATTTTCGACTCACAATCACGGCAGGAATATAGTCCTGCGAGATTATCAATGTTTTCCGAATAACCCTGTATATAGCTATAAATATGAAACATGTTCGCTTTACGCACTATTTATATTTTTTGTAAATAATTATCACACTAAACACACTATAAAATAAATAGCAGTGACGGCATTATAAAGGGCGGAACTACACCTACAGGCGTCACTGACTGACCGCAATTAGAATCCGACGCATTCCTACACTCGGAGCCGGGGCTATAGCCGAGATTGGCCGTAATTGAATAGTAATGAGAGAAATAGTAATGAAATGGAATAGTAATCAGAGATTCGAACCACCCCCGGCCAGCAGCGCCCTCTGCTCGGGGGTGGGGGACGGACACTCACTTCTCGGGCACCCGTAAACGCCACCTTTCGGACAAAAGTCACAATTGTTATTAAGGATATACTGCAAAAAAAAATTGTGATATGGTACATTTTATTTCTAAACTGTGCTGATAATCTTTTTTTTACGCTTCAACAGGTCAAGAGGCCCAATTGCGGAAGCGAAACACTTCACAAAACACCCAGGCTTGAGTAAATCACATGGATTAATTGTCACCTCACCGGGAATCGAACCCGGAAGCCTCGGTGTGGGAAGCGAGTGTCATGCCCTTATCTTCTTATACAACTTTTCTTCATCATCTTCATCATAATCATCACCATCATCACAAAAACAATATTATATAACAGTTCATTATTATTCCATTGAGAAACAAATTTCTTTAGTGCTTGTATTGGTGCACGTATATTCATATGTCATATCAACATTTAAAAAGTTTAATAATAGCGTAAGAGTCAGCGACCGCCAGACTTACGTTATAATATCAAACCTGAAATGCATAAATAATATTATGACATTTGAGTTCGGGGTATTTTGGCAGATAATACATAATACAGGTACAAAAAATGTATCAGTAAAACATTAAAATATGAATTAAGGGGTAAAACTGTAAAATAATGACCCGAATAAAATATATATAATTCAGATTTGTTACTATAACGTAATTGACATAATTATTTATAAAGCTGTCTAAAGCGCTAAAAGTTCTGACGTAATAAATTACCCGCGAAAATCGTCTGACAATAATTACTACGAATGTACAGTGCTGTTCCGTTAGGCATATTAAGAAATCTTTTTTTTTTATTTTTACGTATGAATTACTCATTTTTTGTACCTGTATAACCTGTTATCTGCCAAAATACCCCGAACTCAAATGTCATAATATCCAAGCCTTCTTACCTGCGATAGTGTACATCTACAGAAAATATTTCAGGCTCCATATTATAACGTAAGCCTTGGCGGTCGCTGGTTCTTAGTCTATAACAATTACCCCCCCGATATTTACAGAATTCCGATTTGTGCCACGATTACGGCATATAGTCCGCAAAGGGATTCCGATCCAAAATGAAAATCATATGTGAC
The DNA here is from genome assembly GCA_016648135.1 of Agrypnia vestita. Taxonomy (NCBI): domain Eukaryota; kingdom Metazoa; phylum Arthropoda; class Insecta; order Trichoptera; family Phryganeidae; genus Agrypnia; species Agrypnia vestita. Next base: position 71,558 of record JADDOH010001740.1, on the reverse strand, counting down.
AAAGTACCCAAATATGTATCGATACATGCATACAGATACATAAATAGATAAAGAGAAACATCTTTAAATGACGATAAATAATTTGAAGTAAAATGCATTATCAATTATAATTTTGCAAAGTAATACCATAACATAATATCCGCCGCATTCTTTCCGCGATTCCCATTTTTATTGGAATTCAAAACCAGACTAAAAAATAGAGCAATGATTTGTTTTATTTATAAATTTTAAGCTTCTTATTCCGATCGACCAAATAAACTACAAATATTTGCAAACTAATCTTAATCTTGGAATATCGAAGAAAATTAACAGATTTAATATTCCTTTTTAAAATATTACACTCAAATTTCGACTGTTGCAAACTCCTGAATAGTATTAATTTTAAAGTACCTAACCATAGGACCCGCCAAAACATGCTGTTTTATTGTGACAATTCGGACACAAACTATCGTTCAAATTCTAGCATACCTCGGATGCACAAACTGGGCAATGAACTACCTACATATGTCGACATTTTAAATCTATCTCTCTCAAAATTTAAAAAATCATTATATGATCATTTCTTTTCAAAATATTAAATTTTTATATAATGTCTTAAATTTTTTATATATACCTGGCTATTCAAATTTAATATTGCTATATTATCGGTGAGTAAAAATTTCTGAGATCACTACTTTACACTTTTTGCATATATACTTTTTTTACATATATGTCTAACCTCATTATGTTTAAACTATGTATATATACTTTTTTACATTTATACCCTTTATTTTTCTTTTACATTTAATCGTTTGTTGTATTTTAATTATGTATAAACCTGTTGTAAAAGGCTATTAAGCCGTGTATTAATAAAATAAAAAAATAAAATAAAATAAAAACTATTATATTTTATACAAATTATAAATTCTTGTAACGAACGTCTTAAACGTGACAAAGCTTAATCACAAAATTTGTTGTACACGGTGGCCGTGAATAAATCGCGAATACAGAAATCACGAATCAGCGAATATTGAAGAAAATAACATAATCACCCACAAATCACAATGATTTCGCAATTTTTATGAGTTAACAAATCATGTTTTAGAGTTAATTCAGCCATTTTCCTTAAAAAAAAATTGTACACGCAAATAATTAAAATAAATTAAATTAGATCTTTTTTATGATCAAAAATTAAATGACATTTATCAATTAAACATAATAAATAACCCCATATCCAATATTTAATATTATGTACAGTTTTATTACATTTTGTTCTATTCTATTAATACCATAAGGATACATAAATTTGGATAATAGCTGCACCTCTGCAAAAAGAGACTTTTGTGCTTTGAGAGAGAATCGTAAAAATCTATATCCATTCCCCCACCACAACTGTGACTAAGCTCTTTTATTTCTATTTTATTTATTTTTTCTTTTTACACAAAATGTAATGTAACTTTAAAATAAGAAAACAATTTATTCTACTACATCTATGAGAGTCAGAGACTCGATAGAGAAGAAATTTTGCATCTTTCGTTAGCTATTTTTAATGGGTTAGTGTACATTATAGTTATACATTCGAAACTTGTTGACATCAAAGTAATTAACGAGGTCAGTGATTTGTTGAATTTATTTTTAATTATTAAATTTTTATCACCAGTTAATTCCGTTTAACTTATAAGATTCGAAAGGCACTTAAATTAATCAATTTAAAAATAATAAAATAAACAGTAACATATAGGTAATGTTATGTAAATGTTAAAAGATCGGGCGTAGATACCAATATTAGTTTGCCAGATTCCGACGCAATGTGAAATAACGTATCCTGCCAAATGACTGCAATTTGGAGATCAAAATTCAATTATAAGGGTTCATTATTCCGTAATACGGTACCTATGCAATGCCTGAGTTTTACAGTCATTGCAATCTGCATGTGCAGTAAATTGCATCAGTTGATTGCAACTGTGGGCCCAAGAGATACCTTATTACTTCTTGAAGATGGGATTTTTCAAGTAAGGAGCTCTTAAGATGTTTCACTCGCGTAATAAGTTTCTTTAATCAAACCAAAAATCTCATTGAAAATATATTTTGCTCGGCCGAAGTGAAAATAAATTAAACAGTCATAATCCAGAAATAATCGCGCGCGTTCTTTATTACTTTTTTTTATATTTGGAAAATAATTCGTTTCGATTGGCAATTTTGCAGTCTTAACGAATGGTACGTGAATCTTAACGTTGCCGTGGTGATTATTAATTAAGGTTCTTTTGACGTGTGATGGCTTCGCATTCGAGTGAGTATCTGCAGATGTTATATGCCTTCAACATAACGTGACGGCCATAAAAACGAGTGCATGAAATGTTATAATTTAATGTACCCTGTGTCCGAAATTCACGGTTACTATGAGAAAAGTTAAATTTTGCATGGATGTTTGGATTACACCTCGGACAGACAGAAGACGAGTAGAATTACTTGCACCCGTGTAACAGCGTGATATTTTGGTAGACGTGAATAAAATTAAAATTAAAAGAAACTTCGAGGCTTCAGCTTTAATATTTTCATAATTAAATAAATGTTATTACCTTCATTTAGGTATTTAAGAACTCGACGAAAATAGAAAAGTCAAGTAATTTATTTGATTTCATATAATAATTGCACACTTTCACCTAAGAAAATTGATTGAGCCGAAGGACTTATATAAATATTCTGAAAAAAATATATATATATATATATTTTCTATATGAAAGCCCATTAGTAATCGTAGAACAAAATCAAATATTAATTTTCACTTTACAATTAATCACTTAAATAGGTACCTACTATCTACGTAAGGTTGTACATGCACCACTGAGTTGATTAATTGAGTTGAAAAAATTGAACGTCCAGAGAGCAATATGAAAAGTGTTGTAATAATGGTTGTATCCTGATGAAGGGACCTTTGGCCACAAAACATGTTGATATTTCAACAAATCAGCGGTTAACACGATGTGTATGTATACTTATTAATTATACATAGATTATAGAAATATTTCATTCAAATGTTCTTGCAAAAATAGCCTATTTTATACAAAAAGTGTGACCGACGTACAAACGGCGACGACAATAATTTCAACGCTGACAGGTTTACTGTTGGTATTTCTAGTAAGAATGATTATCATGAGGCGACTTGGAATTTGTGCGATAAATATCGTAAGCAAAAAAAAAAACACGTTTGATTTGATATTTAAAAATAAACTTTTAATTGATTTGGGAAAAAAATGTGTACCTGTACATGCATTCTCTTAATTTCAAATTGGCTGTATTTCAAAACCAGATATCACAATAATTTATAGCCGTTCGCGTATATAATGTGTTATTGATGCGTAGGTATGATGACTTCGGCAATCAACGTACAGAAGTGAGAACGTATGGCTCCGCGGACCATACGTCCTCACTTAGCGGGCCGCCTCATCTCGAAGGCTGGACCAGAATCTCTGAAAGAAGTAATCTCCGAGAAATAGCCACGAATAATTGACGCGGCCGAACGCTCTCCAGCCTCACATTCCTCCGACGCTCGGCTCCAAGTTTACAAGATTTCAAAAATCGGGCGCATTTATTCCATCTGAGAAGTCAATTTGTCAAGCCTATCTCAAGCGGACCCTACGACGTTAGATTTTCCACTTTTTCAATGACTTCATTTGAAGTTAATAAATGGATTTAAAAATTTAGAAATTCTTAACAGAAAATCGACGTAAGATAACACCCAACGACACCTGCGACAAATCACCTGAAATCACTTAGCGGATGCGTTGTTTTACTATTTTTTGAAATGCTAGTCTCTTAACCTAACTTGAGACTCCATAAATATTGATTTATTCATTTTTTAATCAAATTATATTATTATAATTATTAGTAAAAGTATGTTATGCTTATACATAACAAAAACCTCAAATTTCCATATTCCAGTATTTTTGTAATATTTTATTAAAAACTAGCTGTAAACCGTCAAAAATGACGGAACGCGTCTTTGCTAAGTCACAGTACATATTTATAGTATCTTTGTGGCGGTCCACGGAGGGGCAGCGGTATCAACATGTGTAGAGCGTTGGTTCGGGTTTGCTGGCCCGGGGTTCAAACCCCATCCCCTGTCGTTTAATTTGTTTTTTTAGTAGTGAATTCGAACTAAATTACGGATGTTACACGAAGTCTCGGACAGACGGACAGACAGACAGACAGACAGGCAGACGGACAGGTAACGAAATTATTATGTTTAATTAATTAAACTTGTTTATAACATAGCCCGACTCGGTTTCGATTTAATTTCATTATTTATTTAAAATCATCACGTCATAGCATCTCAACTACATAGGCTGGATGAAATCGGTTTGTTCATTCAGAGAAATAAATTTTTTACTATATACCGATACGGTAATTGGATCCATGGATTAGAACCAACACTTAACAATTGCGGAAGTCACGGAACAAGTAACGGAAGTTGCGGACGCAACATGTAGCGAAAATGCGATATCAGAACTAACGACGCCCTGTTGAATTATTGTCAGCCGTCAGATTGTCCTGTTGAATTATTGTCAGCTGTCAGATTCTATTAACATGCGAGTTCACGAATGTTTTGATCGTTTTTTAAGAAAGTTTTTGTTTTCTCTAGTTATTTTAAATAGCCGAGGTTTCTTATCTGTATGTATGAGCTTCTTTTCATGAAACTAAAGAAAATAATCGACAATGATCAATATAGATCTTTACAACTCATTATTTAGAGAGTCATTATTGTATAATTTTGTCTCTATTTTTATTTTTAAGTAACTTCTACCGCGTACGTGAGTACGCGCACGATTTCATAAAATTGTATTTTGAATGCTAGGACAGGCATGAGTCCCAATTACTATAGCAAAACCGCCACTAAAACACCCAATCTAGAGAAAATTGCATAGATATTGTGACCTCATCGAGAGTGGAACTTGGAATCCTTTGTATAACAAGCCAGCCTCATGTCACTGGACTACGAGGATTGCCATTAAATATATATAGTATAATATATTGTAAAATTTAAAAAATCGTCGGAATACTTGTGCATGTATTTTATTACAAGAACGACATTTAAAATATAACATAAATTTATGATGTATTTAATAATTTAAAAAACATCATAATTATATAAAAATCTTTTATTTTATTTTAGAATATGCCCGAATGAATACCTGCACAATTATACCGCTCTGTATAGACGAGTATACTGTATACTGGTGAAGAATAAAAACCTTCTTTTATAGCGCAGAATTGAAAACAGCCTTTCGCGATGATAATAAACCCTTCTTTGATGCGATAGTGCCTTAACGCTAACTTCCCCGTGTTTATACGTGCGCTAAAGGCTGTATGATGTTTTGACATGGAGGAATTCGCACGTAGGTGCTATTAAGCTAGATTGTTATTACGGTGAACAAGTGTTTGGTTCGAAGCCTATTCTGTACGAAGGCTTTGAATACAACCTGCTTTATTACGTTTGCAGTAAAACCCAACACAAAACGGTGGATAGATAAGATAATACAATTAAATCCAACACGTCATTTCCTTACGACATAGCGAATACAATATTTATTTTTAACATCAATTTATGGCGATGTCTTTTGTACAGGGAATGTTTGTTAGACGAGGTAAATCGAAAATAAACTGCATATTCGGCCGTATTCTAAAAATAAAAATATATTAATATATATTTCTGTACCTTGATAGTTATTTCATTATATTGCAATGCCGCCAATTTTGACGTTTTAAGTTTGACAGATTTCAAATTAATGAACTTGATCAATAAGAAAGGTCTATAGACAGAAAGACCGATAGCAAGACTATAAGAATCTAAAACTTAGACAAACGTTAAGTTATTCATAAATTGTGAATAACTTAACGTTTGTTTACGTTTTAGATCTTTTCTGATGATGATTGATTTCAATAATTCCAAACCTGTCAAACTTAAAACGTCCAAATTAACGGCAGCACAATGTTATATAACTCTCAAGATAGAGAAATAGCAATTTTGCCATTTTCAGAACAAGAGTCGCAAGCTAACACATTTTTTCCACGCAGAAAATTCTACCAGGATGACAGAACTACGGAGATGTAATGTTGTGCATGTTTCGTAACAATTACTTGGTTTAAATGTAATTTCGTAGCCGTTAATTATTAATGCTTATCCTGTTCTGCTCGCCCAGCAGTTTATTAGGTATTTTGTCATTTTAATAAAGAATTAAATCGTTTTGAAAATAAATTTTTATGCCTATCGTTTTAAAAACTTTGTTGTATTGACTAATACTAAATTTTCATTAGTTTTTTATTCCCAGGCTCCAGGAGTGCATAATATATCAATGGAAACTACGAGATAATTTATTTTACTATTCAAACCCGACGCAATTAATTGATCATACTACACCGTCATGGGAAAGAAACACCCACACAGGTCATCCTCCTCTATCCGTGATAATTCTACCAGGAATATTAGGAGACCATAAGATACAGGAAAGTACACAGACAAAGTATGCTGCATAACATTATGCGTTTTCGTTATTGAGGTTAGTTTGTGGTTGTAAAAATAAAAATGTTTCAAAGTAATTGCATAATAATCGAGTTAGTATTTGAAAGCGAAAGTTACGGAGCCAGACAAACAAAAGAAACTGGAACGAGAATATTCACTGGCTCCTTTTACTAGGTGGCATAAAAAATAACTTCACGGCCGCTTTACTAACCTTCGACCCGCCACGCGCGGGCCACGTCAGCGCAAGATTATCATATTTTACGTAATTTATTCATATTACTTTTTTATATTTCTTATAAACAACGCTCGTTTAAATAATTGTTCATCGCAATTTGCAAATATTACGTGATGTAGAAATCGTACAATAATGGCAGGAAAATACGTTTTGAACGTATTTTTTTAAAGTTCAAATAAGTTTTCCACGCGTCCTCGACCAATACTTTAAAAAAAAAAAACTTTCTCAATATTTTGAGACCGTTATTTATTTCAAAAAGGAAACCAGTCTACCGCAGAACTACCTAACTAATCCGATTAACGCAAAAAAATACCGAATCGGTTTTATAATTTTAAAAAAATCAAAAAGTAATGTACCGTTCCGTTGCAGACACACGTCCACACGTTTCATACCTAAAACGCAACCTGTTCGATGTCGTAGTTTGTTATTTGTACTTTTTCTGCACGAACATGTTGAAATGTACGCTTAAAAATTATTAAATTAAGTATACAAATAAATGCCTAATCAGACATATACGTAATGTATCGTTCCGATGGTGATACACTTCCAAAAGGCAACTATCGCGTGATGCCACTAGCAATGACTGAAGCACATGCCTATCTTATTGAAAAGTCTATTTAACTTGTTTAATTTCGTATTTTATAATGCTAAATAACAAGTTAATAAATTAGAAAATCATTATTATATTTCATTGGTAGGTAGGTACCTATAAGAAACGTAATAACTTATATTATATATATATATACGTAATACATTTTCTGAAAGATATAAATCTCTTCTTATTCAAAAAATTTCTAAAAAATAATTTATTATCATTACTATTCACGTTGATGGCATCTTAATAGATATTTTCTCTGCTAAGCTATCTAACACGTACTTGTCTCGCAAGGGTCACCAGATGTGTAAGGGCGACTCTAACCAATTAGTACTTCCGTTGCCTTTAAATTTATGACACTTGAACCAATTACATTGTATGGCGTATCGTCAAGGACCTGAGAAGGCGTGCTGAATGTCCATCATGCACTTTGCTTGATGGAGATAGCGGTAGTCTAGACGCTAAATAATTGCGAGAAGAAACGGATAGGTTAGCGAATAATTTGTTAAATTCGTAAGTAAAATATAACTACAGTAATCTTTTATTTATTCCCATTAATTTTTTTATTTAATAATTGTAATTATATTCTGTTGACATGCACACAAAAATAAAACAGCTGAGTAGTGATAAAAATAATACTCTGATGTGTATTTTTACATAATATATGTAGCCTAATATTTGATTAATTCAAAAATAAAATCATTTCGCCTCGCAAAGTAACTGCCATGTTGTATGCTTCCTTGATCTTGGAATCTGCGCACTCTACAGTTGTCCGGTTATTTTATATCTCATATAACTTTTTAATCAATAAAAAAGTAGATTGAATGCAGTGCAGATGAGGTCCCTTAGACGTATGTGTGACAAATCCATGTACGATAGAGTAAAGAATGAAGATATTAGGAGTGAATGTAAAGCTGATATTAGCATAATACATAGAATAAAAATAGGGTCGCTCAGGTGGTTTGGGCATGTTGAGCGAATGAATGAGGAAAGAATGGTAAGAAAGATGTATGATGCAAGTGTTGACGGCGCCAGAAAGAGATGGCGACCACGGAAGACGTGACGTGACCAGATTAACCAGATACTGGAAGATGGTCCTGTTAACAAGAAGCCTGAACAACCGTCGAGTTTGCATGCGAAGATGTATGAATGTAGACGAAGCGAAAGTTGTATGTCAGGACAGAAGAGTATGGCGCTCTGTCCTCTCTGCCTACCCCCACGGGGAAACGGCTTGATGGTTAGTTAGTTAGTTAGTTACAATTTAATAGGTCACCCGTCGACGAAAGATTCTGGTACTCTCGAAACTTGAGTAGTAAAATATAACATAATAATAAACTCACGCAGAGGCAACATATTTTACGTTTTTCATTCAATTTAATGATCTTCAAAAATAAATTTATCACAATTCGGCTTTTTTAATATTGCCATATTCATTGACATAAATCGTTGAATGTTTCATAAACATTTTAAAATAATTAGTTAAGGAAATTATCGATAACCATCCCTTTTTTAAATGTATTCTCAATCAAGCGTAAAAATGATTGAAATAATATCATAAAATATTCAGAAAAAATACAAAACCAATTTGTCTTCAGCACGTTTTTAACAAATTTCTCCTTGTTTATCTGGCACCAAATGATGGATACTATTTTTCTACGTCATCAATAACCGCAGCATCTGATATACGGGCACGGGAAGATATAAGACGTTTCCACCATCAGACCGTAGTTGGAGACTCCTGCGGGGACCCAGCGGGAAGCCCTCGCTTGTTACACCTATATGATGTAGTATACATCGATTATTATCATCAAATCAATAAATATTTCCGAGTTGATCATTAAACCAATAAATACCTCACACCAGTCGCGATGTAAAACAGGATTCAGAGAGTCGTTATGGCATGAAATTAATAACGGTAGTTATCAAAATATTTGTAAGAATTTATAAAACATAATAAGTATCTAATAAAATATTGCTAAGAGCTGAAGAAAAATCTTTCAATAAATTATATATTTTTATAGAGAAAGCCAGAACAATCGATTATTGATGATGAGTCAAAAAGTTTTCCAAAAAAAATGCATTGAAATATCATTTACATGTTTATATGTTTCAGTCAAAGTGTTAAATTTAGATAATGTATACATCAACTAGTTAATGTATACATTATCTCAATTTACTCTTTGTCTCTAACATATATATAATTAGATACAAATACAATATAATAAATACAAATATAGAAAGATAAATATAATATAAAGTAAAAAGTAAAAAGCTAGTATATAACAAAGCAAAGCATAAGGAAAACATAATATAATAAAAAAGCAATTGCACAAGCTAAGAAAGTCATAATAATATAATAAAAATGTTACATAACAGTTAGTTATCTCACTCAACCAACAATCAAAACAAATACAAATCAATTATTTAACTCCTATTTGACAAATACTAGTAATCTTTCAATGCACCTTTTACAATAAATTTGAATATTATAAAGTTGTTGGCAAAGACGTCAAATTTTCATTGATATCAAGATTTAATTGATTTCAAAGCTTAACGATTTTAGATGTTTCGTCATAGGAACATTAAAAAAAAAGCAGTACCACCCAAATGAGGTGTGAGCGTTCATCACGAAATGACTCCATTACGTTATTTTCCAAAGAGAATAAAACACGGCGTTTTGTGGACTCGGTGACCAGAATGATTGATGCAGTAATATTACTCCGAATGCTTTTTTGATAAGCGTCATCATTTGTTAATTAGCTTTGAAACGCGTGTAAAGTGCACTTCATTAAAATCCCATAAATCAAGATATTATTTTGTATTTTTACGAACACTCTTAGCCGCAGATCCATTTGACCATTTTGTCACTACATTATATAGCTCATACGCGCTCAATAACATCACTTATAGGTCTTTTCACACAAGCTTGCAATTGAGTTAGTGTGGGTACAGTGCGTAATTGTATCTAGGTGGTGTTGGTAATACGCTATCAATAATTGTTTCGTTGTGTTAACGGATATGCCCCTCTCCTATCCGTAAACTTAACATAACAAAACAATGCGCGTATTACGTACGCACTGTACCCACACTAACTCAATTGCAAGGTTATATGAAAAGATCTGTACCGACGCCATTTCACCACCGGGGTAGGCAGAGAAGATGGAATAACTGACATAGTATTTAGTCTCGCCTCTTCCATTCGTTCATACATTTTCTCGTGCAAATTTTTAGATTGCATAGGCTTATATTAAGACCATCTTCCAGTACCTACCTGGTTTGACTGGTTATCTTCGACTATGCAGTTTTCAACGGCTATGACCAAACCATCTATGTGACCCTTTTTAATCATGTTATGTATTTCACAACACTTTATGGCATATTAAAATCTGAATACAATAGTAAGATATACACATTCTATTTTGATTTTTTTCTAAAATATATTTTTACATAAAATTTATGCTTTAAAGTGATTACGGCAATCCCTTGCTATTAATTTTAAGTAACATTGGAGGTCAGTAATGGCTATTATAAACAAATAATGCAAGGAATACAGTATCGTTCTTATAAATTGACTGATTTAATTATCTAATATAATACACCTTCGTCCATAAAAATCATTTAATGCATACACATTAATATGGGGTTTTAACAAGCAATAAATTGAAAACAATTTTTCTTATTTTTGGTTTAAATTCTTATCAAGTAGAGAAATCTTTAGAATTCATTCAAAATTTTATTTTAAACATACAACAGATATATTTTAGTATTTTTTCACCTTGCTCGAACCGATGGAAGTAGAAAAAGGTATCATTTTTTGAAAGAAAACTAAAGGTCTGACAGGACAACGAATGTTAAATGACGGTCAGTTGAGAGGCGTTGATGAGAATTCCTCAGGACTCAATCACGAGGATGGAAATAAAACAAAACTCGAAACGCATACGTAATAAGATGATTTTCTGTTCATTTAGGTTAGCAGCATTTCTAGAACTAGTAGTACTTTATATTTTATAAGTCTAATAAAATTGTAACACACCATGTGGTAATTATTTGATATATTTTGGACAGATGGACAGATGGGAATTGAATTTTTAATATTTTTTTCAAACATCTAACTGTATTGGTTGATGAGAGATTCTGATTCTCTCGAATAGTAGTGAAATAAATAAAATAATATTAATAACTCAAGTAGAGATAACATAGTAAATATAATTAAATATTTTTAATAATCTATCATTATGAATATCTACACTGTAAACGTCAAATCTATCAATAATATAATTACACAAGTACTACTCAATTTACCACAAAGCTTAGTATATTAAATCAAGAAAAAAAATGTTTTAAAATCGGCAATGAATAATGGGCATCCTGACTCTATTAACTGCTCTGAATTTTAAGAGATAACGTTTACAATTTTTCGAATTTGTTTTAATCTAATAATATCCAAAATAAACACAAGTCCAGATACACCAATCATATACATATACAAAACAACACATGTCCAAATACACCAATCACCACGAAGCCCATGTGCCAGTCCTTAATCGGACAAACTGAAATCCGTGCGTATAAATCATTCGGGATGATTGATTATCTGTGATTTTTCAGCGGGACGATGCACGGACGCGGGATTTATAGGGAGATCTCAAATTTAAATTGAAATTTTGAAAAATTGACATCTGGCGAACCCGTATCACGCCTTTCTCCAACAGGGAAGAGCCGTCTTAAATCAAATGATGTTTTCAACCGAGTATCATATTATAGAGTGGCTATCCATAAAGCCTGGGCTTAAAAAATATGTAGTAGTGCAATAATTTTCATAGTGATGTTACAAAGATTTCTAAAGCCTTAACACATACAAAAAACACATTCATTTTTATGTATCTACATTTAAAAGATTGCATTCATTGATTTCAAACCTGTCAAACTTAAAACGTCAAAATTGGCGACATTACAATGTTATATAATAACTGTCCGAATTTCATATTCATATTTTTTTTCTTTTTAAATATGCTTTGATTCATTCTAAATTTATTTATTCTACATATTATACAAATTTTATCATTTTGCAAACACTGCATCCAGTCTGCTATTATTCTTGTTTTACCAGTTCAAGGCTTCATTTCTAAGAACTCCTTCATAAAACCACTAATCTAACGTAAGATAAAACTGGTAATGCCTATCTTAAAGCACAAACCACTCTGTCCATTGTTTAATATGCATTATTTTCAATTATATTATATCACCTGTTCATTTATAAAAATACTGATCACAAACTCGATAACAAACGGGAAAAATATGATTTAATCGAATTTTTCAATAAATAAAATATGCCTAATATTTTTGATTAACTAATCATCAAGCAGTTTCCCTCAGGGGAAGGCAGAGACAACAGAATTGGTCTTAACAGTCTTCAATATTTTGTTTAACTGATCATGCCGTCTGTCCCTGTTACCTGCCTCACGTTTCTAATTTACTTTCTATACCACCTTCTCCTCACTTACATTCTGCATATAACCAAAGCATCTTCCTATCTTTATTCTATATATTGGGTGTTAACACAGGTTTTGTAGGGTTTTTTCCAAATGACGAGGAGGATTAATTACAACAAATTACTCAATAATGTATTATTGTCCTTGATAAAAACCATCCGGCCAACAGTAGGAGGTATCGAAAGTGCTCACTTTTGTTTATATGAAATTTCATTTTGAGGGCTTGTAATTAAATTAAATAAGAAATGTAAATGCAGTATCTTGTAGAGCAGAAAATGTTCTTTCAAATGAAGTATAACATTCATCAATTAGTTTAACGGACACTATTTATGTACTCATAACACATAATATTACGCTATAGCATAGATATAACATCGCATTAACTTTTCTGAATAGTTAATTAAACAAATTCGATATTCTAAGTGTATCAGATGATTAAAAAAACAGGCACACTCCACAAGCCGATCTGTCAATCCCCATTCACATATAATCGCATCACAACACATCAAACGCCATCTCTTTATGCAGACTCCTTCCTCTATCCGCATCCGTGATCCTATGAAGGCGATTATACAATCCGGGATGGAAAAAAACACACAAAAGGCCGACAACAAAACCCACAATTAAGATTAAAATAGAAACACGCGGGCTGAAGGTTAATAACACAAAACAACTGGTTAAAAGTTGGGGATCCCATCGCGTTAACCCCAGGTAACCTGTTTTGACCCACGGTAAAAAACGACGAACAAAAGGAGATGCATTTTGACCCATAATGCACTGTACAATGGAGTGATATGGGGTCGTTCGCATCCAGAGAATGCAGGTCTTGAGAAGGCTGGTTGCACAATTTGACGAGAGAAAAATAATTGATTTTGAAGTTTAACGATCTGCGATATATTTATATTTTGATTGATCAAAAAACATATTTATCGATGTAATCAACAGATTGTAAGAAAATACTTAGAATCTGTACATTTTCAGTATCAAAACTCTTATACGAAGAGCTACGTATGACTTGTCTAATAAGTATATCTAATATCTATATAATAGGTAAACCTACCTATATTTTACTTGAAAGTAGGAAAGGTAGAAAGTAAACGACGTTTATCATCGTAACAGCCTTAGAATAGATTAATTTACAATATACGCACTGGCTTATGATAATGCAGTGACCATTGTAAATTACATTTATCATTGCATATCATTTAAAATGCACAGCCTTATATCATTTAATTTACAATATACGCACTGGCTTCAGAGAATTTATGATAATGCAGTGACCATTGTAAATTGCATTTATCATTGCACAGCGTTATATAATTTAAAATGAATTTCAAAGGATATTTTTTTCTTTTTTAACTATTTAACTAACTTACTAACTTATGAATGGATTGGAATTAATACATAGTTGTATTAGAACTCAACAGATGCAACAAGAGCTTTTTTTGTGTTGAAAAATATTTTTGTAATGATGATTGCTAAATGGATGAATAAATATATAACAGGACTACTAAAATATATAACTACTTAATGCTATACCCCCAAGTTGGTCATGAAAGGACGAGGCCTAAGGAGTGTAGGTTCTCTTAGCCGAAAAATATTGGCAAATCAAAAATATGGAAGAAGGCACGAAGATGTTTGTCAGAATGGTCGTCAACAATCTGTGAGAATAAAATAATTCAAATAAATCATTTACATGCATTTTTATTAACTATTTTTCAGTATAACTCTCTCGAATCCGCGAGAAGATACATGCAGTAATATCTCACAAGAAATCTTTTTTCATACATTCCCACGGATTTTACCTGCAGTGCGCACAACAATACTAATTGAACTTTAAAATAATTGCAAATTGCGAAAACATACATAAAGTGCAACGGATCACAAGATCTGACAAATAAACTAAACTGGAAGCCTTTCTCGGCCTCCTGAGCTGCGTTGCGATTCGCAAACCTTGGAGGCGTTTGATAAATGATTGGTAGAATAAATTAACTATAATAACTAATTGAAAGTATTACATTTAAATGGGTGAATGGAATTTTTGAATAATAAAAAATATATTGTAAAATGCGACAGTACTGTTTCTCCGCAGTGAGCGACAGTTTTTTGTAGAAATAAACACCTGCCACATTAACTATTATTTATCTAATAATATACTACTACTCAATAGTTAAGTTCTTTGATTAACTGGCCAAGGCTTTAAATACAACCATATTTTTAATGATCGTTCTCTATTTTTCCTTCAATAATAATATATCACTAGATACTCTTTCATTCGCACAATCATGCTACATCCATTTTCTTAACAATAATCTCAACGTATAATATCGATTATTTATTTAAGGTAATTCTCTTAGCCATAAATGCGGCATCACCCATTTTTAAATTTGCGATATTCATGTTACTCTGTATCAATAATAATTGTTACCAATTTTATTTTGTTTGCTTGTTCGCCACTTGCACTGCACATGCCCAATTGCTGTGAAAGGATTTGTGCCAATTCGTACATAATTGCATTGCATTGACACAATAAATATAATATGCATGTTTTTAGAGCAGGCCGATGGCATTTGTAATTGAGAAATTAGTTAAGTTAATAATTAAATAAGTAATGTATTCTTCTTTATATATTTGGTACCAATTACTCTATTAGTGTCTCGTTAAAACTGAAATAATTTTTTTTTTTAATATTCAAAATCAGAAACACTATGGTAGTGACAAAATAATTCATCGTTTGTGTAACCTACTACAAATTAGTTTTGTGCTCATTATAATAATTATGTCAATCACTTTTTAAATCTAATTCACACAAACACCACAAAATTTACAGAAACCCACACGTCCGAAACATTTGCAAATTAAAAATACTATGAAATATGAGACTATATGTGTGGGGTATAAAAGCAAAGGCAGCAACGTCCAAATTTTTTTTTAAATGTATTGAATACAATCACCGAGGATTACTTATTTAAAATGCTTAGTACATTTTAGATTTTATATATCTATCCCTTCCAATATCATGTTTCCCATAAATTTATAGGCTATATACAAAATCATATAAAATCATAAATTTAGTACATTATAAATTAGTAATCCTCGATGAATGCATTAATTTTTTTTTAATATTGCTGTTTTTGCTTTTATACCCCACATACGAAGACTGAAACGAAAAGCTTTTTTTTAATCATCTGTCTCACCGCGGGAATCATCACCGACTGCATTTTGACAAGACGACTCTTGCTTCGACCATGTTTTTCTCGTGTGTCTGTCACTCTGTCAGTGAACTGCCCGAGAAATTCCTGTCATGCTGTTAGATACAAGACATAATGTGGAGGAAGGGGTTACCGGGAGAAGCTGAGCGAGATGACACGAGATTAAGAATAATTATTATTATGATTATGATACACGCTTTATTTCATCGCGCGTCAACGATATTAAATTAAGCAGACCACTCCTTTGTTCCCAGTAATTTACATTAATGTTTGAATAGTAACATTAGGAGATCCGCAAGGATCACAACTAGGTCGCATATCGCAATTCATAATTACTATATTATAAATTATACGAAATATTAATAATTTGGAGGTACTGAATCAAACGAAATCTATATAAATAAGATTAGTATTTTAAGTATGAAAGAAAACATGTACTTTATAAACGTTCCATAAAAACATATTAAAATAATGATGAATTATTTATTGTATTGAACTTTGCATCGACCAAATAATCATTTATGAGCCCTAATAAACATGTTTTTTCCGTAACACCGTAGATAAGATTATTTATCATCAATTGTTTGTCAATATTTTAGAAACCAATTAATATATAATAACAAATTTTCTACTACATATAAGATATATCACACGATAACCCTTATGACCTTTGTATAAATATTTTAAACTCTGATAATTACATAGAAGCATATTGTTTTTCAAACAATACAAAATGCTTTGTTTTTTGCCTTCGTTTTAATTTTATAGCTACCATGAAAGTTAACATTTACTATGATAACTGACAATATTTTTTATTTATTTTCACAATGAACATCTGACCGACTGAATAAAAGCATTTATTCAAAATTCCGTTACAGTTTTCAGAATGGTTATTTGCTTGGCGAAATATTGTTATGCAAAGAGTCCGGCAATTACGTGTTTATTTTGAACACTAATGCCTTCTGACCATTGTCCAGGGTCCTGGTGAGAGAAAATTTGCAATAATGGTGCAAAGTTCACCCCTGTCCCTGCAAGACACCCCTAAAGGACAAATCGCAGAGAAGACTTTAATAAAAATATTTATAAATCGCGAGGGTTGAAATATTTTTCACGACATCTGCTGGTTTGTTTGCTTATTCGATATTACAGAATATTTTTCGATGTGATGTTCGTCATTATAAAAAAATCGTGATTTCTGTGTATATTATTTTGCCTAGATCAAGAATTTTAGATAGATTTTGATAGAAATACAAACTAATACGGGAAAACTTATTACATACTTCTGTAAAATTTCAATGCACTTTCTTTACTCATGACCAAGATACCCTTGAATTGTCTTCCATTAAAGTGTTTATGTAATAAATATATGATATAACGATTTTATGGGCGTGATAACTCCCGCAGTTCTTATAAGATTTCGATTAAACTTTTTAGAAACAATGATTTCATTAATATATTGTTAATATAAGTTCATTAGACAGATCTATCGGTCTTTTTTTTTAAATAGGACCAGGACTCAATATAAACATTTAAAAAATATTAATACTGGGTCTTAGTTACAGAATATCATTAATCATTCACTTTCATATAGACTTATACCAACTTTCTTACAACCAATGCCAGTAGTAATTTTTTGTGCAATAACGTTACTAAAGTAAAAAAATTAAAGTAATTTTAAGTACCTTAGAGTGAAGAATTGCATTTATATTAATGTCGCAAATTCGCGGACATTTTTTTAATTGAATAAAAACATTGACTGTCTGGTCAAACGTGATCGGATAGAGTACCTCCTAGTCTATGCAAAACCTATATTCTGATAACCGTTCAAAAATCGGACCTTTCGAAGCATGGGAACAAACTCGGGTCGTCTATAAACTCGATTAATCATTTTCCTTGAATCGAAAGAAGCAAAAAGACGAAAAACGGGCAGCGCCATTATACGGACCACAGCGCGATGGTCAAAGTTGAGGTATTATCTTCGCTTAAACATTAATTAAAATCAACCCTGACGATCGTAACATAAACCTTTGCGGAATAATAATCAACCCTAAGACGGAGACTTTTCAAAGGATTCGGTATGGTCAGTGACGGACAACCCTTTGACCTTACAATGGTATCTTTTTATCTATTTTAAAGAATGGTTTTGTTTACTTATTGTATACCTGCCCACCCTTTCAAAGGGAGGCATATCTTTTGTGCTGAAGAGGTGCACGGTGTGAATGCAGGGTTGGATATTGTTATATAAGCTAATTATGTTTCCACACATTTTGTCACGGACTTATAATTTTTTTTTGCCAACCAGTCCGCAGGTCGATTTGCATATTTTCAATGCCACATTATTTAATCCGTATGGAATTTTGAACGACGATAACTGTCATATATTTTTCACTTCGCGGTGTGAGTTTTACGATACAATTTAATGAAATCGAAGTAAGACTTGTGCATTTACTGTCTAGCCATATTTGTATTTAATTAAATAATGTATTCTAGTTTAAATACAGTTAAACAGCAATAAATTAATCACATCAAGTTTTTTTCTATATTAATCTACTGGATATGTGGAAGAAATATTTAAGACGTATATAATAAATGTAAGTAATTAAAATCCGACTAGTTTTGGTTTAACCAATTATGTTTATGCATGCATATCCTTAAATAAATTTAGTTTTTTTATAATTAAAAATTATTTTACCATAAAATGATAATATTAGAATATTAACAAATATAATAAAATATTAATCTATTTAAAAAGTCAGAAGAAAATCTACCTTTCTATTCGGGTTCGTATCCCAGAGATGACCAAATATTTATACGTTGGATACATTTTTCTAATTGATTCATTTTATTTGTTTATTTGTATTAATTATATTAAGAGTTTGAAATGCAAATAACTTGGAAAAAATTATGGAGATAAAATTATGAAATAAAAATAAGATTTTAATTAGACAATTCATCCCGTAGGTGCCAAAGAATTACTGATAACAGGACATCAAAGAGCATTATAAAATGAAAACCCCAACAGAAACGTCTTAGAGAAAGTTCAAAAAGTGGACTGAATGTCTGTAACTAGAGAATACGAAGATGAAGAGAAGAGAATGGATCTAACATAATTTATTAACGATTTGACTATCGGTTAAAATAAAATATTTTACTGTTATTTAAAACAAATGAGACGAATCATTGCTCCACCTGGACATGAACCCAGAACATTTCCAGTGGTATGTATTTATCTCTGAGTTATTCATAAACTTTTTTAATTGTCAAAATTCTTTGTTCCATAAGATCATAATAAAATATGACATCATTAATATATATCGTTTTATTTCACTGATATCTGCATATTCAGTTGTAAATGTTAAAAATATTAATCGCCTCGCATTACACAAGTAATATTTAGGATCCCGTTATTTTTTCCTTCCCAAAATTTGCATGTCCTGCGAACTCTCGTCCAAGTCCGTTAGCGATTAGGCCGCCGAATAATAGATTGTCCACAACAAAGGACGCTTCCTTGTCCCTCTTTCAAGTCCCAAGGTCCTTATTACGTCGCTAAATCCTGGAAGACCGGTCCTGCTAAGCACTTACCCTACCACCTTTGTTTCCTGGTCATCAATCATCGATTCTTTTGTTACCTTGGCTCTAATGCTCGTTTTTGTACTATCTATTATTTCCAACTGTGAAAGATTAACATTTTTATACAGGAATCTGCACTATTCGGCAAACGGTAGCTTCCGAATATTTTAAAATAATAGCCTGATTTGGCGATATGAATATTCATGGGAACTGTTTTGTTTTTTAATGGTATATTTAACTCGAAATTCCTCATTAATATTCCTAATAACAAAGGAACATGAAAACATAAATGAGATAATAATTATTATAATCTGGTTCCACATATTCTTACATGAGTATTTATAATACTGAAACACCTTTGAACTCTACCGATCTTCACAGTAATTACGTAAAGATAGGTAGCATTCAAAGGCACTCTAAAATATTTTACGTCATCCAGTTATACTTATTTCATATGTTTCCCGACAGGGACGGCTACATAAGTTAGAAGACTCTTTTGTTTTAGAATACCACTTTTACCTCTTTTATTTTATTTATCTATATTTATATTATTTATTATATAAGTTCTGCAGGACCGTCATCCAATATCTACTCATCATCGTTTTCTTTTTCATTTTCTCCTCACTTAAACGTTACAAACGTTAATCAGTCCTTAATTAATTCTAATAAGAATGTTAGAAATAAATCGACATTTACACCTTCGCTTGAAGGCATATCCACCAACATTTTCTAAATATGATTCTGCCATTATCAATATACATTTCATTATACATTTGTACGGTTTTATTCCTTTAGCTCAACGCCATATTTTATAATATGGCCTAATGATTTTATATTTAAACATATTAATAATCAAATTCATTAAAATTATGTACATACATTAATTATTTTTAAAGTTTTTCAAAAGAAACTGTTTGCAATCTAATTTAAATTCTTTTATGTTTATTATATACTGTATTGTATTTGGTAGGCTGTCGAAGATTTTGAGACATTTGTTCATTAAACAGTTTTGTGAAATATTTTTGTTTTTCTTCTGTAGTTTTATATTGTTCATTTATTGTATTGTATGAATGACAGTCCTTATTTAGTTTCATTATATTATAAAAGTAATGGCAATAAGTAATCCATATCTTATTTTAAATATTTGTATGAAAACACGACCAGACCTGTTATCTTTTTTAGCACTAAATTATACATTTGCATCATTTTATTCGCTTCGCTTTTATAATTATCCTTTGCGTTTAAACACACAACACCTCATATACCACACGCAGAACCTTTTAAAAAAACAACCTGCGGGATTTCAGTTCGAGAGCGTCAGTTACAAGGATAGCGTGCAGAGCGCTCGTAAAACGTGGCTAAGGATTACAGGCCTGCATAAATGTATGGGAGGTTAATCGGAAATGAAGTCACTGTTGAACAATTTGTTTTGGGCGATCTGAACATTTCTCAAATGGGTTTTATTGATGGCCGTTTCACGAGTCCAACTTCACACATTGTTGTGATCCGGTATCACTTTAGCAAAAAATATTTAATTATTGTTCGATTGAAAAAGATTTCCCAGTATTGTATTTAATATGTCTTTAATCAATGTTACTTATATAGTGGAAAATTTGTCTGAAGCAGCGTAAAATATCGAATGATGCACGACGGCGTCTTGAATTTCGCAGCTTATTATGTCTGGAATTTCTGTATTAACACAACCTTTTTCAGCACGCAACATCATTCTCGTTAAGAGATCTGAAACTTTGAAATATACTATTAACTGTGAAAAGAATTAGAAGCTATATTGTATGTTGCATATTTTTCAGTGGTAAAATAAAAATAAATTATAATTTGATGTTTTTTTTATATTTTTATAATTTTCGTTATAAATTGGATTTATAGCACATCCTTAAATCAACTTCACTTAAATCACTTCCTCTTTCCAACCCATTGCGAAAAGCCGATGACCAAACCTAGTTTTCATTATTGGTACAGTAAATTGTAGTAAGTTTTTTCTTGTGATATGATGATTTATGGTAGCGATATTTGTGCAATTTCATCATTTTTTTAATTTGTTGTACCTTATCTCATCTCCCTTGGAGGCTGAAGAGAAATAGACACCATCGATTGGCTGAGAATACGGCTATTGCATTAATAGAAAATTAATTTCAAATGAGCAAGAAAGGATGGAAGGGTATGGAAGAGGCCTATATCCAGCAGTGGAGAGATGAAGGCTGAAGAAGAAGAATTTCAAATGACAGTTGTGCCATAGTGCGTTCTTACATTCTAATTTAGTTTTCATTTTTGGACAGAACATTAAAGCAATCTATTTCTTAAGCTATGATTAAAATTTATGGTATGTATTATTGTGTTATTTCATTGCTTCTTTGGAGTATTACTTATTTAATTGAGCTACTTCAACTCCATTGTAAGGGACATTGCGAGTTATCTCACCTCGCTCGGAGGCTGAAGCAGAGTATCGCCGATTGGCTGAAAGGACAGTTATTGCATTATAGGAAAATGACTTTCAAATACTGCAGTACATTATAATTTGAATTTAGTTTTCATTTTTGGTAGAATAAACTTGTTTCCTGTGCAATGATAATGATTTAGTGCATTGTAAGGGACATTGCGAGTTATCTCACCTCGCTCGGAGGCTGAAGAAGAGAATCACCGATTGGCTGAAAGGACAGCTATTGCATCATAGGAAAATGACTTTCAAATACTGCAGCGCTTTCTACATTTGAATTTAGTTTTCATTTTTGGTACAATAAACTGTGGCAACTTGTTTCTTGCGCAATGATAATGATTTAGTGCATTGTAAGGGACATTGCGAGTTATCTCACCTCGCTCGGAGGCTGGAGAAGAGTATCGCCGATTGGCTGAAAACACAGGTATTGCATTAAAGGAAAACGAATGTCAAATGGCGCATTTCGCGCCGCCGCGGCCGGCACGGGGCAAGGGGGAGGAGCGCTCGTGACCGGCGCGGCACGGATCGCCGCCGTGTGAAAGGTAAACAGCCGCCGGGTCGGCGAGTCTTTGGGGCTTTCTCTCCGCGGATCGGGCGTCGTCTCTCCGTGCTGGGTGGTGGGAGTGCCTCCAGCGCGAATTTCGTCTCATACGCGCGTACTAGACCAGGAGCCAGCGACCGGCGGACTAACGTTATACTATCGAACCTGAAGTATTTTCTGTACACGCACATGTACCCCTGAAAATACCCAGGTTAAGAAAATCGCATAGGCGTATTGTGACCTTACCACAAATCGAACTTGAAATCTCCGGTATGTTATGCCCACTCGACTCCATGAGCCGCCGTACAATTTTGATTGTATTACGATTTCGAGTATACTTGGTTATATCAATTTTAATTATTACTATTACGAGTATACTCGGTTATATCAATTTTAATTATTACTATTACGAGTATACTCGGTTATATCAATTTTAATTATTACTATTACGAGTATACTCGGTTATATCAATTTTAATTATTATCAGTATACTCGGTTATATCAATTTTAATTATTACTATTACGAGTACACTCGTTACATCAATTTTAATTATTTCTATTACGAGTACACTCGGTTATATCAATTTTAATTATTTCTATTACGAGTATACTCGGTTATACCAATTTTAATTATTACTATTACGAGTATACTCGGTTATATCAATTTTAATTATTACTATTACGAGTATACTCGGTTGTATCAATCAAATATACGTATTCTCGGTTACATCAATGCTTGAAATGCAATTTTGTCTAATTAACAAGATTACACTTTGTTTTAAGCACTAATTTGTTGAAATATCAACATGTTTCAGGGTCAATGGACCCTTCACTGGGATACAACGTAGTAAACGCAATGTTTATATAAACAATATTACCACAAAGTCATTTTGCAGTTATTAAAGATGTAATTTTGTCATTCATATTTTATAATATAAACAATCTCCCTCTCTAAAACAAGATATTTTTCCTATAGAGTAATAGCAATGCACTTTAAAGAGGAAAGTTACATAACAAACAACATGTGATAACGATCAGTAGATGTGCAACTAGATATGCGCAATGAAATGATACATGTAGGTACTGTAACTGCCGCGTAATACACTGTTATCCAAAAGCGAGCGTGTCACTAATAAAGTGGAAACTATACCAGTCGCACAGGTCAAATCTAATTATTATTATGTTGGTACTCGATATGCAATTATATTTTAGCTAAGGACCAAGCAGTGGTCGGTTTCAGTTATCTCCCTAGACAAAATATCTCCCTTAATAAAATATCAGAATTCCAACCCTATTATTTTTTCAATTCTATTTATTTCATTGCAAAAATAAACCATCGGTTTTTTTATGGATGCTTTTAAAAGCATCATTGATAACTAAGTAGATTTAGCATTTTAATCGTGTTAACCTTTGAATTTTTTTATTTATCAGATTAAATTAAGAATATATATACCTAGGACACAAGATAAAAATGAACAAAGAGACAACTAGAGTAGTGGATGTCATTAATCGTGTAGCGAAGCTAAAATGGCAATGGGCAGGACACGTTGCAAGACAGGATACTACAAGATGGCCTCCCAGAGTTCTGAAATGGAGACCTTGGGAAAATAAAAGAGGCATCGGAAGACCTCAAAAGAGATGGCCGATGATATTGTCGCTGTGGGGGGAAAGAAATGGCTACAATTAGCCAACAACAGGGAAGAATGGAAAAATAAGGAAGAGGCCTATATCCAGCAGTGGAAAGACGAAGGCTGATGAAGAAGAAGAAGAAGATCAGATTAAATATTTAATGCTGTCATTAATTGCCACTTTTTCATTAGCCAATTTTAGAGGCAACGCCCATTGATATTTTCCCGAGACATTTTAATTATATACATTTTTGCGATTTTTTCTTCTTACGATTGTTATAAATCTAATTTTTATATTCCGTACTCATCTTGCCACCCTTTGATGTCGCCTTCCTTGATTCCGCGCAAGGGACGTCCTTGGCCAGTTTAGTTAAGAGTTTCAACAACACCGCGGTGCGTTATCGAATCTAGAAGTCGTGTTAGAGCTCTCGCTAGCCGTGGTGGCTTTATCGCCAACAAAACACGTTTTTAATGCGAATAATTTTAATATTATCTCCGCGTCATCTGCGCCCCCGGGTAACGTATCATCAGGAAACGCGCGGCGCAAGATGCTGCGTAGTTTCTCTCATCATGGATCGAGTCCGCTGATTACATTTCATCAAAATTGCCGCGAAAGCGATGTATCATCAGGGACCACCGCGTAACATAATCGCATTCCTGTATGTAGGAATATACAGGGTGGAATATAGCCATCAATCCTCTCTCAAATTTCTGGGCAAACAAATTATTTTTGTGTAATCTTGAGATAAAATGGTATCATTTGTACGTTAGTGAATAAATTAAGAAATATATATGCATATAGACATTTTTAAAGCTACAGGAGGCTGTGAGGCCCAATTATCGTAGCGAATCAGCCACAGGGTCACCACCATTAGACCAAAGTCCGCATCACTTGTTTTCGGTAAACCGATTTATCGGTACAAAGCTAAATTCCATTACCGGTAAATAAACTTTTGTAATTACGTATTATATGATAAGATAAGGTTAAAATGTTCAGCAAGAATAAAAAAAATATATAAAATAGGTTATTTTCCACTGTTTATTATTTCACTTCCATAAGCTGTCGCCAGGTGGCGGCTCAGTAAGCCATCAGCTAAAAATGTTATCGAGTCATCACCAGAATGATAGTAAAATTATTTTATAATAAAAAAAAATTAAAATGGATTAGATCTGTACATAACCGGAGGATTTCAAACAGTTTGGACATTTTAGAGAGATCTGAAAGCCGGTCGAATACGTGAATATATACCAAAAAATACGAGAAATCGACATCTTATAAATTTAATTTCGGCCGCGCTGTCAGCAACGCGAACTATTGCCATAGATGCGGGAAAATAGATAGTAAACTGTGAATCCGTGCAATTGATAACGGCGAGCAATGTGTCACCAGAGAGGAGTGGAACTTTCTAGCGTACTAAAAATTAGTGCGTATTATAAAATAGTAACCCAGCTAAAGTCTGTGTTCAGTGACTTTTTTATTTCAGTTAGTAATAGATTTGCGTATACAAATTATGTGTCACATCAATGCGAAGGAAGGTTGCAATTAGTGATGGGACGATTAAAAATATTTTATCGACTCCGATTCAAATAATGCAGAAATAAAATAATTTTAATAAAGTGTATTTATTTTTTTCAATTATTTCAGCATTATTGTAGATTGACATTTAAAAAAAATATATTGTATATATTATTTATATATTATCTACTTCTCTTATATGAGTAATTCCAAAAAAAAAAGATATTTCATTCTGATATTTTGACAGTTATACAACACCCTGACGATGGTAAAGTTTTACCGAAACATGTTGATGGAATTACTCATATAAAAGAAGTAGATAATATACAAATAATTTAATCAATATTTTTTAAAAGTGTATTTATTAATAAAACTAACTCTTTTTTCACGCTGGAATCAATTTAGCTGACTAATTTGTGGGCAGCTAGTGCGCAAGTACCGAAAAATTCAAATAACCGTTTTCGCAGTCGGAACTCCGGTTCCGTTATCCAAAAAAGTTCCGATATTTCCGATTCCGTCCCGTCACTAGACGCAGGATTGGTGGGAAGCACCGGCGCGCCGTAACAGGTAACTGTAACGAATGACCAACTTGCATTTTTCCTATCTCGTACCTTCTCGAGTGCAGTCCTACTTTAACAATCCTCATTTGCAATCATTCCTGTTCACATCATATTTACCATAATCACACAACGGATTTAGCGTTCGCCTATTGCGAATAACGGGCCGGTCGCGGTGCCGGCCGTAATATATGAACCTCTCCGTCTGTGTGAGTTTATGGCTGTCTGTCCGCCGGCGTGTGCGCGTGTACGTATGCGCGACTGCAGTGTGCATGTGTGTATGCACTCGCCAGTCGGCTGGGAAATGAACCGAGATACCACTGGTCGGTCCAACACGTTCTCAGGACTCAGAAATTGACAACGCTTGGCGGTAGAAATCTATAGAATGTTATTTTTATCAATAATACTAATGTAAATTTATTGTTTATTATTTTTCTATTGTTTAAAAAGAAAAAAATAGTATTCGTGGACAGTGTTTTGAAACAATGTGCTAACCCTTGAAACTGAAAAAATATACAGATTCTCGAACGAAAAGTCTTTTTTTTACAAAAATATTATTTGTAAAAAATGTATAAGTATATACAAAGGAAATAAATTTTTCGTAATATTAGCTTAACTATCCGGTTTTCACATTTATTTGAATAAAAATAAAGCAGCAGTAGCCCATTTTTGATGGAAATTATATTGCGAACTGAAAAAGATTTTCCCTTTTATAATAGAGATTAGTTTAGTAAGCTAAAGATATTATTGCAAATTAGGAAAAATTACAAAATGATTAATCACCAGCTCACCAGTTTGTCAATGCACGCCAAAAGTAAAAAAAATTGTTTAGGTCATACTTACTTCATTCGCAAGAAAATTTTCTGCCATAGAAGATATTTTGATTGCTTTTACTTTACATTTATTGTTTTATTTAATTACAGGCCTTCAAAATGGAATGTCATGTAGACAAAAGTGAGCACTTTCAACGCCTTCTGTTCGCGTTCAATCAAGAATAAAAGCTGATAGCAGTATTCGGTGAAGTTGCTACGCATAAAAGGACAGCTTTTCGATGGTTTTCGCGTTTCAAAGACGGTTATTTCGACCTGAAAGACATGGAGCGATCCAGGTGAGCATTGGAATTCAATGAGGACCACTTAGATCATCTTATTTATGAATATTCCATTCAAATCACCAAAGAATCGGCTGAGAAGATGAATTGTAGTCAAGTGATTGTATACCGTT
Source organism: Agrypnia vestita (assembly GCA_016648135.1). Lineage (NCBI taxonomy): Eukaryota > Metazoa > Arthropoda > Insecta > Trichoptera > Phryganeidae > Agrypnia > Agrypnia vestita. The sequence goes on along the minus strand of JADDOH010001740.1, from coordinate 44,034 downwards.
ATTTTTATCAATGGGAAAAGTCGAGAAGTTCGGTACTTGAGTCGAAGTCAACAAAAATCAGCACTGGTCAAGTTTTTATAGTTTTTTCGCGCGTCATCAAATTACACAAGGCCATCATTACTGGGGATGAAAAATGGTAGCTCAATGTGAGTTTAATTTTTTTTAATAGTGGCCTCTTCGTTTGGAAAAAACTGACATAACTTATGTCAACACCTAATATAAAACTTGATAAAATAATATGACCGCACCCAAGTTAGTTCGATTAATTTATTTCCCCATCTTCTTCCATCCTTCGTTCCTTTATCCTAATCCTGCGTCCCACTCCATCCTCCCTGCTCCTGCTCAACATGCTCAACATATTTTGTGACCAAAAATTAACTTGTATTTTTGCACTTTGCTCATATCGTTAACAATCATCAGTGGAAAGTTTATATTTTTTAATAAATAAAAAATAAATAAATAAGTCCGCCGGCAAAATGTTGCGAACGCCACACTTCGTAGAATCTCTAACCAGAGAACAACAAAGTTAATTGGCAATGCATCTAAGAGATATCATCTGTATATATGTGAATGCAATTTCTTCCCCGAGATATGTACTATATACATATGTACAAGCGGGTATGTGCGGCGACCATCTCTCTTGACCGATATGCAAATTAGGAGTAAGAACTAGTAATTAACCCAACAGATTTCTCAGTAAATATACTCAATAATTGGTTCGATAAAGAAATACTTAAGGTATTAATTGTTTCGTACGAACGAACATATCCAGACATTGTAATGAGATAAGATAAAACGAAACGCATTCCTATCGTAACATACATCTATCGCCTCTTCCATATTCATTTCCACATCAGACTTCATCTTAGCTCGCGTCCTCCCCAAGAAAAAATTGTAGAGAAAATAAGTGACCAATATTCGTTACCATGGTGACTAAACGCTATGTTCAGAATTCTTAAACGTCAACATATCTACGTATTTTTTTTTTTTTTTGCTTTTTTTTAGAACTTTTTAGAAATTCACATGTAAGAAATATGTGAATTTCTATCATATAAACATATATTTACTTTCGAATAGGTACATAGATAGAGAAATTCTTTTTAATTTCATTAGGTACCTGCCTAAATATTTTAATTACTAAAATAATACCTACCTTTTACTTGTCTACGCAAAACACAATGCTTTCCAAAAAATTTAAAATAATTAAAATTAAAAATATTATAAATAAATATCATTAATATTTCATTCCTCACGTTCTTTCTTTTTTCCCAGTGAACTGTACACCTAACATATATACATATGAGAGTAATAATTTTATTAACTAGATTTTTTTAGATTATCTTCTAAACAGCTCAAAGCACCTGTTTCTGTCTTTTCAGACAACCACACAAACAACACAACATTTTTATTTTTTTATTTAAAAAGTAATGGAAACCTAAGAGGTTTATGGGTAATATTTTTACACGATTCAATATAAGAAAATATAATAATATAATTTAGATACAAAGGCATTTTCTTATAGTTGGCCAAGTTTTAATATTTTTGTCACATCTGTTTGGAATTTGTCAGTGGTCAGTTGTTTGGTCTGTTGTGGCAGGTCATTGTACAGTTTTAGTCCGTTGCAAATTAGTCGGGATTGTCCTGTTTTTGTTTTGGCGTGTGTTATGTAATAGTTTTGAGCCATTCTAGTGTTGTGTTGGTGTTTTTCGTGTATTTTGTCTAATTTTATGTCTTTGTCTTGTATTTCGCCAATTGCTAGTTTGTGAATGATTTTAAGTGTTTCGATTTTTGTAATGCTTTCGATGTTTACTTGTTGTGTTATACGGTATACAGTTTCAGTTGGTGTCCGGTATTTCAGATCATAGACTAAGACAAGACATAAGAATCAGTCACTAATTGTGGTGTACAGATGCAAAACCGCCACTATCTACATGGATATGGATAGTGGCGGTTTTACATCTATACGCCACAATAATTATAGTCACTCAATTTTTTTCATAGCAAAATAAAATAAAATAAATAGCAATACTTATCCTTTGCATTTTTTCGGCGACATTTGGAATTTATTTTGATTTAATTAAATTTCAGGGGATGGTTTTCCCTCTCCCTCCCACGCGCGAAGGCTTCGCGGCAAAGAAATGAAATATCCGCACACATTTCAAAGCCGCAATTTCATCACAATTGTGACGTATTAAATCCCGCGCTCGTAGGAGCAAAGCTAATTATAAATGCGAACAAATTAGTCTGACGGAAGCCGTACGTAGCGAGCTGCAGCACTCCAGGTAGATACGAGCAGTGCCTATTTGCTCATTCGAAATGAGTTTAAGAAGTTCCTAGCGGGAGAAGAGTAGGTAGAACAGCATGAGTACAGAATTCAGAGAAAGAACATGGGACTAGTTTTATTAAGAAATTTTTATATACATTATTAAAATATTTCAATCCAAATAACTGCGTATTTTTTGTAAATATATTGCGCTAATTTTAATCAAATTTATAACGATCTTTGTTACTTCCTTTCTTTTCACTCGTGGCGTCTGCTTGCTTGCTTGACGAAAAAACTTTGGATCGATTTTTAACCCTTTTCCCGTGATCCAATCGAGCTGAAACTTTGCAAGTAGACTCGTGGCGACGATCAAGAATATCTATCAAATTTTCGTTAAAAATATATAATAATTATTGTATAATTTTGGATTTTTCAAATTTTTAATGGTTTTTTCATACAATTTGTATGGAGATTCTGACGCATATGGGAGACACGAAACCCGAAAATGAGAAAGGGAGTATTGTAAAAACTTGTTTTTTATGGGTTACTTTTTTATATATAACCACTTACAGAGGAGTCAGATTTATGTTATAGTATCAAACCTGATAGAGTAAAGAATGATAAAGATATTAGGAATGAATGTAAAGCTGATCGTAGCATAATTCATAAAATTAAAACAGGGTCGCTCAGGTGGTTTGGGCATGTTGAGCGAATGAATGAGGAAAGAATGGTAAGAAAGATATGTAGTGCAAGTTTTGACGGTGCCAGAAAGAGAGGGCGACGGCGGAAGGTGTGGCATGACCAGATTAACCAGATACTGGAAGATGGTCCCGTTAGAAGCCTCAACAACCGTCTAGCTTGCACGCGAAGGTGTATGAATGTAGATGAGGCGAGAGTTGTATGTCAGGACAGATTAGTATGGCGCTATCCTCTCTGCCTACACCCACGGGGAAACGGCGTGATGGTAAGTTAGTTAGTATCAAACCTGAAATATTTTCTGCAGACGTATACTATAGTAGGTATGAAAGTTTGGATATTATGACATTTAAGTTCGGGGGATTTTGGCAGATAACAAGTAATACAGGTACAAAAAAATGAGTAAGTAAAACTTTATAATATAGGGCATCAGGTAATATTAGTAAATGACATGATTATTTTTTTTGGAACTTCAAAACGTCTGGCAGAAGAAATAACCTGCGAAAAGCGTCTGGCAATGGTCGTCGGTCCGTGTGAATGAGAGAGACAGACAGAGAGAGAACTGTCACAAAGAAGGAAAACATTACAGTTATGAAAATAAAAATTTTTGTTTTCTAAACAATAAGTAGATATTTCATATCAGTAATATAAAGTAGTAATATGTTGATAGCAATATCGACGGTCCCAACATAATACTGTTGAATCTGCAAAAAATCGATTTTCGTTCTACTATTTTAAACCATCCGATTTACTCGGTATTTTCGGATAATGTTAAAAAATTTCTTTCTTTTCCTTTAGTATAAACTTTGTTTGACGGGAAGATTTTTTTTTTTAATTCCGAAAATAAAGATTAAATTAAATGTTTTAAGAGAGTAAAACCGTATTCTTTGAGACCGTCGCGTCGATATTATTATTATTATTATTATTATTATTATTATAGATAATGGGCAGGCAGCTTAAGCTGATAGGCCCATATCACTGTCTCTCATTTGAATATCCAGCCTATTCTTAAATTGGTTAACACTGGCTGCAGACACAACGCCCTCGGGCAAACTGTTCCACATATTGACCACTCTATTGCTTAATGCATGCTTTCTTGGGTTACACGAGAACCGAGACTTGTTCAACTTCAGGTGATGTCCTCGAAGGCCCACATTAGTGTTAAATGCAAACATATCTGTCATATTAGGAATACTGTAGTAGCCCGATAGAATCTTGAGTGTTTCGATGAGGCCACCTCTTTCTCGTCGCTCCTGAAGAGTGGGCAGTTTCAATACTCTCAGACTTTCCGCATATTCCAGGTTTTTATGACCCAAGGGCAATTTTGTGGCTCGTCTTTGAATGTTATGATATGATATGTTCATCTTCAGAACATTATTCAGAACAGAACCGATTTTCTGCAAAAAAATCATAACACTCTGACTATGAGAGGGGTATCGGTATTACGGATACACAAACATATATTTTTATTACATAATTACGTGATATACTAACTTATATATTAACAATAAAATGTATCACATAATATAAATAGTAACATATCATTACATAATAAAAAGTATATGTGCATTTCTTGGCAACCAAGTGTATCGTATATGTGTTAGTGAAATCGTGAGTGGGACTTGTTGAGAAAATAACAGTAGTTAAATAAGTTATTTACATTCTGAACTATATTTGTATATTGTGTTTGAGCTTACTTAATAATAAGTACTTATTTAGTAGCTAACTTAGTCAGCAGTTTTAAAATCGATCCGTGTTTAACCAAAAATTTATTAATCTTTTTTGTTTAACTTTATTCTCAATTTTTAATATTCGATATAAATTAATTTCACGAGTCTTACATTTTACAAAAGATATGTCAGAAATATTTTTAAAATATTCAAATTTTTAATGTCTTTTTTGATATTTCACCTGAGTATAAATAATATTTTCTATTAAAAATTTAATGAAGAAGGCTCTCTCAAAGTTTTTGCTATTAGCTACGAGATACCTGTATTTGTACGAGTATGTGGTCTATTTTTATATACACGCTTCATGTGTAGATATTTATGCAGTTAAATTACGTTTAAAAAATTGATACATAATTTAAATAAATGAAAATTTTTCGAAATTTTCTTGTGTAACGTTATGAAAGGCCATTCTAAAAAAAATATTAAAAAATTGTAATTTATTTACTCTTACTATTTGTTTATAACGATTAGGACGTTTTCGATGCTAACGTGTCATCTTCAGTACTGTTACTAAAACTAAACTTAAGACTAAAGGACGGCGTGAGGAGTGGGGTGAAGATGAGAGTCCGGTGGGTATGTGGGCGTGGTCATTAAGTGCAGAAGAGGGGACGTGATACATGGAGTTAGAATATTGATAAAAAAAATTAAATTACAAAAATGTAATGTAAAAAAACTCCCTACTTTTAAAAAAAATGTACTTAGTAAAATTCATTTCAATCTTCTGTTTATAATAGAAGATATATATTTGATGTCGTTCTGTCTGGAAACATTTACCACATTCATTACTACATTATTCATAATGAAATTCCTCAAATTAAGGAGGCGATTTAAAAATATTACGATTCTCGAGACCCGACAAAGAGCGTGAATGGAAAGGGCACAAGCACCCCGTTACCCCGTAATAGGTCACCTGTGGAGAGGCTATTGTCCTTTCCTTTGTGGGATAGAAACTCGTCAAGACGAAAAAATAAAAAACCTCTGGACCCCCACGAACACCGGTGCGCGGTGTGCGCGAGGCCCGCACTGCAAAGGTTAACAAACAGATTAAGCGCAATGACAATAGGCATTTAGAAAAGTGTTGCATCATTACATAGATCGGTTGGTAACGGACACCACTTCACATTATATAAGAGATCCGAGCCATTAAATAAATACCCTGAATCAGAAATCTCTGATAGATTTAAATGCCTGATTCAGAATATTTTGAGTTTGTTCAAATCTTTCAGAACAGTGCTGGATTTATGTCACAGAGACATTATTAATCAATTAGTGTATATTATAGATATCTCACAGAGACGAAACTGTATTAATTATGGGAAAGTAGGTATAGAAGTCATTTGGGTGTACACAGGACTTATGACCTGTCCTGACCTGACCTATCCTAGTGTAATGCAAGTATTCGGATGAATTTCATTACACACAATAAAGTATATTGCTCTCTCAAAATTCCGTAAAAAATCAATGTAGATTTTCTCATTAGCGACATCTGTGGGGATTTAGGGGAATGAAAATGGCTTTGTACAGACCGCATGGAAAGGCGCTTACAACTCATATATGAAAGCTTTCCACGCAATTTGAACATATATACAACTTCCAAAAAAATGAATATCAAGGTATATTCTATCATGGGTGGAAATGGCGAATGTTACAATTGTGTAAAGTGATCACTTAAGCCAACCATAAAAAGACAGGTCATAAGTCCTGTGTACACCCAAATGACTTCTATACCTACTTTTCCATAATTAATACAGTTTCGTCTCTGTGAGATATCTATAATATACACTAATTAAATGCACGTTGGTGACGCCTTCCGTCGACGTCATCATATCACATAGGCCCGAAACTGTACAATACAATGTTGGAAAGGGTATCACAATTGAATAACCCTAAAAATGTAAAAACATTAATTAAAATTTGGGCAAAAGAGATGTGTCGACCTATTGGGAAACTCATCGAAACAAATTGAGAACTTAAATTTCATGCAGTTAACATATTGTATTGGGGTATATTGACGTGTGGCTGAGTGTAGACGATGATTAATCTTTTTTTAACCTATATGTATAAAATATACTTTTTTTTAACCTATTTTGTATAAAATGTACTTGCATACAAGTAAGTTATAACTGTAACCTTTGCCGGTGTTAACACAGAGCACTCTAGTGAGACAGTCATAGTAAAATTAAGCCTTATATAAGTGAAGCAATAAAATAAATAAATAAATGTCAGCACGAACGGGTGCAAAACCACTTCTCTAGCGCACGATAAGTAACCGTTTACTTGAAACTATTGTAACCTCACTAAATTCAGTCTAGAGTATGTAATTCTCTTATTATTTTACTTTCTTGCCATCCTAAAAAAACACTCATATAAATTGCGACATTCCATCAACACTGAAGGAGCCGGATGCTAGAGACGGACTCCTTCATCTAACATTCTGTACATTGGCGAATACTTCCATTTATGTATATTTTTTGAGATTCAAAATTTAGTCCAGGCAGAAAGATGAGATGTCTATATTTTCTTCAGAATCCTAGAGTAAAACTAAGCAAAATTTTAAACATGTATCATAGGGAGTGGTGCAGGGGAGGGTACCCGTATTTCGCAAGAATAAAGAAAATATATGCAAAATTTGGTTATAATCTGTACTCCCCTCATATATATGTCGAAAATTAAAAAAAAAACAGTTTTTTGTATCCTTTTATGTTCGCTGTGTTGGCAAATCGCGTGCGCGCGCCCCTCGCAGCCGACATTGCGCGGCCATACTGTTGTGTGGAAGATTATACGTCTTGTTTTATTAAATTTCATTCTTTAGCGTTTATAATTAGTGTTCGATCATTAATCATGGCGGAATCATTAGCAGGGCTTGATGGAAGGACGTCTGGCCGTCTTCCTATTTCGTTAGCAGCGCGGCGGACAATAAAACTATTTAGAAGCGCTGTTTTGAAATGTTTCTAATCGAATACTACAGAGTTATCAATCACCCAGTCATCTTTGATTTCCAGAATAATAATAAGAATAATACGCCTCGATTAAATTTTAACGAGCCTCGGCAGACAACTGTAAAATGGTGGAGTGGTGAATCGTAAATTTATATACGGTACTTTCATACGGGTACGCGTTATTTCGTGGTTTATGCGTTGCTTACCCCTTGAATAATGAATTATTTTTTCGCACGCACTAAATTAAATAATATCAAAATACACAGCTCTCTACGTAACTCACATGTCCATCATCAACGCTACCAAGACGATAGATGGCGCTGTTTTCACAGCCGTAACTCATCAAGGTGATTTTTTTAATTAAATTATGAAAACCTCGTAAAAAAATTCTGAATTTTTATGATTTTATTTGACATTTATTGAAACAAATTAATTTTTCAATATAAGTTACTCTAAATATAGCTCAACGTTGTGTAGAAAATAACTTTTAAAAAATACAAACTTTGATGTCGTATACCTCTATAACTATTAACATTAATTAAGTCATGGTTGATTGAACATATTCGGCTCATAATCAAGACAGGAATCCACTTTTTAAGTTTGTAAACTAGCCCTGTTATACCCTGTATTTCTTTAATGTTAACAAAATTTGCTAGTTCGTATCGACACTAAACTGAAATGAACTGAATGAAGTCTTGAACGAGATTTTTAAAATCAGGTTATTTAAAAAAAAAGTATAGATATTAACTAAAAATTATCTTCTTACATTTTATCAAACATAATAATTTCGTTTTCTATCTGCTCGTCTGTCCGTAACTTCCTGTAACGTCCGTAATTTTATTCGAATTCACGGCCAAAAAACGAAATTAGTGATTATTTCGGACTTAAGAGTCTAGAGAATGTTTTTTCAATCTGATTTTGTTAATATTTTTATTTATTATTAAACGATTTCCATATGTTTTGGATTAACAAATATGGAAATCGTTTAATAATAAAAAAAAACGTTAACAAAATCAGATTGACAAAACTTTCTTTTGCTCTCCTGTAAAGTTTGAAATAATCACAAGGCCTTTCTGGCTTTCTGCCCTCGATACTAGGACTCAGCAGAGACGCGAACCGTGTTCCGTGATTTTTCATGGGTATACACAGCTAGTTTATATTAAAAGTATGATTGTTTTCCATTGTCGGTTTTTAAATATCTGACATTTTTAACTTATCGATTTTGTAATTTATATATTTCGAAATAAATTGATACGCCAATCCAACGTCACCTAACAGTTTGCTTTCAAGTTTCTCTACATTACAGGAATTATACTCGTATTAAAGATGCGTCTCCCTTAAGTAAGGGCAAAATGCTGCATCTGTTCATTTTTTATAAATCTCGTAGTTTTAGAAATTTGTTATTAATTGTTCAAAAATATATAGTATTTCACTCTTTTTAAATGATAACTATGCCAAATATTCAATTGGGCACAACTGTTGAAACGTGCATCAAAACTTGATTGTTAAGTTACCGCTAAGGATTTAGCGGTATTTGAAAACAGGCATTATAACGTAAATTATTCACATTATTTATAAGTGCATACGTAATTGTACACTCTAATGCATTAATTAGTGATAACAATTATTTCGATAATTATTATTAAAATGTTAAATTTATGATTAAAAAGTACGGCGAACGAAAAAATTCTCATTACTGCTACCGGAACATGAAAATTATGAATCTAGAATTCATGAATTTTAACGCTGGATTCAATGATGATTAAGAATTTTGTATGGCGTACGCATAGTGAACCTTAATGTTTAAAATTATTTAATTGTATTATTTTTTCATTGTTTACTAATAAACAAAAGCTTTTGGAGTTTTGATGAAGGTATTTAAAAAAAATCAAAAACAAAAAATCAACTAACCTTCTTTTCTCATGCCCATTTTTAGGCATTTCTTCAATCTGCAAAACTGGCACTGGTTTCTGTGGTGTTGGTCTATGGGACAATTTCTGTTCCCTCTACAGGAATATGTAAGGTTTCTCCGAACGGATCTTTTGAAGAAGGACTTGCAACCTGGAAAGAAAAAAATATAAATCTATAGTGGGAAAATAAATTATTGTAGAGCATGATCACATGAATGCGGCTGACATTTCGGCCACGCGCACCTACCCGAAGACGAGTCGTCAAACTTCGGGCAGCAACCGAAGCTAATTGATCGCATATTAGATAAGGTCACGCACTCTCTCTGCGTTTGTGCGCAGATTAGTTCAACCGCATTTTTACAGTGGTCATTCTATGCGTTTGTGCTTAATGTATGTATTTTATAGGTCATAAATAGGAGAGAATTTTCCTGATTACATTATGAATAGGTAAATTAATTATTTAATTAATTACACAAATAAATCAGATGAGATAATTACTTTAGAAAGCTTTTATTATTAGCTTTTACTAGGAACTTGGGCTTTCTCTTGCCGGTGGGCAACATTTGTAACTAAGCTACCGTAACCTTATAAATTATAGTCAACTTTTTATCTATACATGTTACCTTTTACTGCAACATCTACTTTTTCCTACAAGACGTTCATCTCTTTATTGTAATTTTTCACAAATACTTTTAAATGGACCCTAATAGATGTCGCCAGGTGTGTGTTTAATCAAATAAGCAGAGAACCTTTATACAAGTAATTGCATTAATTGGTGATTTTTTCTGTGTATGTAAGTGATTTATTAAATTAGTTAATAATATCGAGATATTGCTGAGAAATAGCAACATCAGCAAAATAATTTTGTATTTCAAAATTAATTACATACTGCTTGTATAAAACATTTTAAAAACTAACATTAGTATGATTGACATGTGTAATGCACGCTGTTATAGAGCATGTGATATGGTACCATGGTCTATGGAGTTAATAGCGAGATACCGAAACAACACGGTGTTTCAAGAAAATTTACACAAAAAAATTAATCCGTTTTGATACACGTCAGAAAGATTTAAATGAATAAAATATAAGATTGAATGATTAAAATTATTTATTTCCATGCTATTTCCGTGAAATTATCCCAGTTCGTTCGAAGAAAGGATGAAATTTAAAAATAATCATATCCTAAAAACCTTAAATGTCAAAAGGTAGGCAATTTTTCAAGACGCAAGGTCTTCCACCCTTTCTTGAAGTGGTACAACATAAAATGGCGTATAAATTTCGATGTGGCATTTTAATTTCCAAACGCCTTTTATATTATGATAAATTTGATTTAAACGTCAAATTAAAAAAAAGAGACAATTGAAATGGCACTGTTTTCGATTAAAGTTTTTAATAATTTTTTTAATGTATCTAAATTGCTTACGGACGTGCGGAACACCGTGTGTATCAGGCAGATTGCAATTAGGAGTTGAGGATCCATCTTTAGATGAGTATCCACGGAGATGTATGGACGCGAAGAATGGGGAAGCAGGGTTACTAATGATGATGGTCCAGCGGTGATAAATTATCGGCCATGAATACTGGACACCCTACAGAATGGGATGCGCTGGACACCCTGTAGGAGCTACGATAGGGTGACTCTCGAGGAAGAATCACTGCAATCATGTGGATATATTGTGTACTAGAATTATAGGGCAAAGATTTTTTCTTGTTAAAATTTTTTAAATGTCTTAATATTTGTAGTATGTAATAGTAATATGTACTAGGATTATTTGGCAAAGATTTCTTCTTGTTAAAATTTTTTAAATGTCCTAGGATTTAAATTTCTTAATATTTATAGAAATAAGGGACTTAACTAACTAACTAACCATCACGCCGTTTCTCCGCAGGGATAGGCAGAGAGGATTGAACGCAACACTCTTCTATCCTGGCACACCACTTTTGCTTCGGCCACATTCATACATCTTCTCAAGGGACTAATAATAACAATAATAAGGACTATAAGGGACTTAATAATTTAAATATACCTGGCATATATTTTTTAAAACGTTGTACAATTATGACAATAAATTATATCGAATATCAAAAATTTATTCACTTTGAGTCAGTTAAAAACCTTGGAGAAATTTGAATCCGAATTTTTTCGCAAAGCTATCATTTTTTAGACTTGTATTAAAATATTCTACATGAGCTTATTTAATGATAATCCAACGTTATACAGATTATAAGTCAACTTTGTATTTATTTTAAACAATATTCATCAAAAACTTATATTATTGACAAAACTACAGATTGCAATGGCTGGATTGCATGATGATGTAAATATTTCTTTAACAACAAAAAAAACGGAAGTCCGACATTACAATCCATGTATGCGTAGCAAAATATTGTTGTCGGTACCTACCTATTTAATTTTAAATTTTTAAGTTACAATTTCTGCTTCCTGTCTTGGGTTTTTAATGACATTTTTTTACAAATCCCTTATAATCCACATTCCCCTAAATCGATTACCTAAAATTCACATGTCATGTAGATTCAATACATAAATATCAGATATCAAGATATCAACGTGTAGATTCACGACGTCTTTCTAAAAGTCTTATCTAAAATTGCATAAGTCGTAAATGTAAATTAATTAAGTAATTACACGGAAATAAATAAATACGTACGTTCCATCTATTTTTGAGGATTGGGATAGTCATCAACAAATAAGGAGGACTGTCGTAAAGCTAAAATGTCTTGTTGTGGTGACAATCACCAAAAAAACTCTTTAAAGTATTCAGAATACGGCCATAATATGTATCTATATAAAATTTATATGGGTGTACCGGAGCTAGCAGCAGAAACTTAGCTGGTAGATTCCTGCCTATGTTATGAGTCTAAAATATTCAAGCAACCATGACCTAATGTGTCAATAGTTATGAAGAAATACAATAACAAAGTTTGCATTTTTTTTCAATATTTCTTACTTATTTTTTGCAAAAAGTCGAACCATCATAACAGCAACTTATATCGATTATGAAAAATTCGTAAAAAAAACTTTGTAAAAAAAAACTTTTTTCAATTTTTGCAAGGTTTTTATCATTTTATAGATTAATGATAGTTCGACTTTTTGCAAAAAATAAGTGAGAAATATTGAAAAAAATGCAAACGTTGATATTGCATATCTCCGTTACTATTGATATTCGGTCATGGTTGCTTGAACATTTTAGACTCATAACGCGGGAATCTACCGGCCAAGTTTCTTCTGCTAGCTCTGGTACATCCTGTGTATAGATACCTACACACAAATATTCAGTTTTATAATACACCTATTGCTTAGACTAGAATATTATATCATGCGCTCGAACACTTACGAGATGTGTTCACTTTAACAGCTAGAGACCCAGAGGTTTGCCCGTAGTCCGTGTCTAATGGCTTTTAACACTACTGCAAATAACAGGGTTATCAAGAATATTGTTACAGTAATAAAGCATACCGCAGCCATTACCGTATGCAGCGAACGTCATCCTATATCAGTAATTAGTATTATTATTCTGCATAGCTTTAATTTGCAAGCTTGCTCGCAGTTTCCTTGTAGAATTTACCTACTTGCCGGGTTTGAAATTGCAGCGAATTGATGCAATCGGAGATTTAAACCAAACTAATATCTCAAATAGTTGGGCGTATTATATTTAGATGGCGCTGGTAGATAATATATGCGCAATGGATTACTGTACATGTACATTACTGATATTGTATATACTGGGAGGTATCTGCAGCTTACCAATATACCTACCTACAATAGAAATATGTGTAGATGTAAGTATTTAATGCAATATTTACGATACTAAAAATCATTAAAATTTCAATAAGTATTTTCTGGTTTGAGTTTTCTGGGATATTCTGCCATGTTCCTACGGCCCTTCTACGACCTATCGTTTTGGATCCCATTTCAGGGTCCATATATGTTGTTCATCACAGCAGAGCATATCAGCCCTGGTGATGCACCCAGAATGGGATCCGAAATGTCGACGAGAAAGGTCGTAGAAACATAGCAGAATATCCCAGAAAATTAAAAAAAAACAGAAGACTCTGAACGGTCTTGAAAATCTAAGAACATTGAAGAAAATTAGTCATGTTATTCTTTTTCGTGTGCCTTCTGGAAATGGAGTATGGAAAGATCTTAGATAAATTAATGTAACATGTTTATTATCATCTAGCACTTGTTTCATCCCGATCGGATTTATGGTTCACTAGCCACGACGTCCCAAAGGTGACTGAGCGCGCCAATTCATATCGTCTACAGAATCCTCTCGGGAGTGGAGAGGCACGGTTTGTGATATCTAAAGAACCTTACACCTGCCTTCAGTCAATGAACAAGAACCTTCCACTTGCGTCGCGTACTTTCTGATTCACGACCTCTTTGTTTTCAATTTGAAGTTTAATTTTCGTTTATCATACACAATTCTTTAAGTGTGGATAGCTGCTGAGTCATTTCGCGACCTCAATGATCGATTAGCGAAAGGGCATGAGGAGAGTCAGGAACCTTAGACGACAAGTCAGGAATGGGTAGATCTTCGGATTCTAATGACCAGGCCTTTCTGGCAGGTGTGGAAGATGGCGAAAGACACTAGAACACTGGACACTCTTCGTCCGCGAAATTGACGCTTTCGAATGATAACTGTACATAATATAACAAAATGTTATTTATGTTAGTATATAACCACTAAAAATTACTTTTTTGTCTACCGGTTTCGAGATGTAACCCGTCTCTTCGTTAGGACAACCACTACACTGGCATGTAAATAACACTACACACCACAACCATAGATTGTCCTGACGAAGAGACGGGTTGCGTCTCGAAACCGCTAGACAAAAAATATTTTTTAGTGGTTATATACTAACATAAATATCATGTTGTTAAAATGTCTGACCAAAAAGTTAATGCCTTAAATATTAATAACATTGTACGTAATACGTTTAGAATTTTTGTTTTTCGTTATGTTTCAATACAATTATGTATAACACATCAAAAATATAGGGCGCACACAATATAAAAAACCCCTTCGTCATGTGTGGTTATCTATCGAAGGTTAACTAATATATTTTCAGCAGTGTTCCACGTGTGGGCGTTAGGCGGTGGTCACACTGGCGGTGTCGCGATCTCCATAGACCGATCGTATGTTTCGCCGAGAAGAGTGATGATGGCCGCGTCACGGCGGGTGCCGGTGTCGAACGTCACTCACTAGACACTTACACAAATTGACAGATTTGACAATCGTGTGACAAGCTCTCGCAGTTTAGCCGCTCAAAAATGTAATATAATGTGAGCAATATTTGCGCGCGATTGCAATAATGATACGGTTGATAAATTGTTTTTTTTTAATGTGTTAAAAGCAAAACATTAATCGATTGTATTTTATTTTTAAGAAATACATCGCAAATAATCTCACAAAAATATAAGAGTATACAAATTCGTTATACTGATACATATCCTGAATGACAAATTTTACGTTATGACACTTTTTAGAAATTCACTATTTTGAAAATTAAAATATGTCTTTGGACGCCACGTAAAATTTTTTATTTGAATTTGAATTGAATTTAGTACTTAGTCAAATTATTTTAATGAATGAAAAAACCTGCTATGTGCAAAACGAAGCAACAGATTTTAAAAAATCTAAATATTATCATGTCATTTTTTCTTTTCATTTAATTTGTAAATACGCACATGGATAACCGTGAGACCAAGCGCGTGCAGTCAGTATATTAAAATAAGTTATATTGTATATATAAATAATATGCTGAATTTTTGAATTTCGCGGACTTTATAAGTCTAATCGTCACATTTTTTTTTATGCATTGGTACAACTTATCTTGACCTATCTCGATATGATGGCTATATTAGAAGCTTAGTTTATTGTTAGCTGTCGAAAAAAATTACACGTATTTTGGTCTGCTCAACGATTTTTTACTTAAGAACAAAATAGAACAAAAATTTATGCGTGTATATTTTTTGATCGCGTCTCGTATAATATCTGAAAAATATGTTAATAATTGTCACAAAACTATTATGAGATTCATATTGTCACGTGTCAAAGCTGCGGCAAAAATGAATGAAAATACTGGAAATTAATTAGCGATTTATTAATTAATGGTCAATTAACTGTTCAAGGGGCAGTCACTTAAAACGAATTAAACTCGTAAATGAAAACTTTATTATCACTGTAACACGTATTTAACATTTACTAGAACATACCATCCAATTCTCGCTTGTAGTATTTATCGCATTTATTTTATTTCGCCGATTAGGTACTTCACTCGATTATTCGCTTTTCGCACTGAACGAAATATCAAACACGACAACTCTGCCGGCGGCCTAGATCCGCACTATATATATATATCCAAAAACTGGATTATCGAACCTCCTAGATTATTCTAGTGTTTAGGAGAAGGTTCTTGTTGGTGTTTGTAGAGATTTCGCGAGGGTTGTAGATAACTGTAGATTTCTGTAGACCGTTCTCGATGTTTCGATAGTGTTCTGACATATTATTACTTACAAGGAATTCGGGCAGTGCGTAATTGCAATTCGGTGACAGTATTTTAATTATTTTCGCATAATTAATTTATTTATCAACGTTCTGGCTGCACGCTTTTGCACGAGACACACTAATTGTGCTCAATTTTAACAGCAGAAGGTGTGTATTTTTTATTTCATTTAATGCACCCATTTCAACACGTGTCATGACACGTTTACGCGCCGCTCTCGCCATTTCCCGCTCTGCAATAAAATTATAAACCTAACCGTACTTTTGGTCAGCCCCACATCGCGCGGCCCGCGAAGCGTGCATCGGGCATTAATTGGTCACAGTACTTTGATCCGAGTTATACCGGGGTTATGAAAGTAAAGCGCGTTCTTTATCTGCGACGATCCATATTTATACAACAGTCTAGGCCAATGTACCTTGTCTCGATTTTCGTCGTATTCTTTATATCAAGAACAGCTAGACGATTGGACCAAATTAATTACCACACAGATAACAGTCTCGAGATAGCGCTGCGTAAACAGGAAATGCAATATAATTATTGTTCAAAATGAATTATATATTAGGTCCTTACATATGAAATTGGCGTTTAGTATGGGAGGAACATAAAGCCGATTTTTTTTTATTATAATATTTTTATTTAATCAAAGTATGTACCATTGCTATCTATGCACTTTTGCCATCTCATAGGTAGTTCATCGATCCCTTTACTAAAAAAACCATTCGGACGGGAATCAATAAAATCTTTGAAGGCGGTTTGGACTGCCCAATCGGAGTTGAATTTTTTCCTTTACAAGAAGTTATCCAAATTTCGAAAAAAATGGTAATCTGTTGGGGCAAGGTCCGGAGAGTACGGTGGATGTCTTAGACATTCCAATTGAAGCTCCTCTAATTTGGTAGCCGTCTGTTGTGCAGTGTGTGGTCTAGCGTTATCACGAAGCAGCAGTGGCCTAGAGCGATTAACCAGCCTCGGTTGTTTAGCAGCTATCTTTTCCATCATGGTTTGCAGTTGCTGACAATAGACATCTGCCGTAATCATATGGCCAGATTTAATATTTAAAATCCCTTCATTATTGTGCTGGTTGAGTAATGCAACGCAGCAGTCAACGCGCGTTTGTTGATTTGCTTCACTCAATTCGTGAGGTACCCACCTTTCAAGCTTTTTCACCTTACCAATTTGCTTCAAGTGGATTAAAACAGTTTATCACTAACACCGCAGCCTGCAGCTAACTCGGATGTGGTTTGCGATGGATCCGCTTCCACAATAGCCTTCAATTCTTCATTATCAACTTTGGTCTCCGGCCGTCTACGGGGCTTGTTCTGCAGGTCGAAATTTCCAGAACGAAAACGTTGGAACCAAAAACGCACCGTGTTTTCTTTAGCGGCACCGTCGCCATACACATCGTTAATCCTTCGAGCCGTTTCTGCAGCACTGGTGCCACGGTGGAACTCGTACTCATAAATAACGCGATATTTCAAGTTTTTCATTTTGTAAACTGAGTGACGCAAAGAAAAAAACAATTGAGGAAAAAACAAATGAATTATAATTTTCAAAACACAAATACATGAGTAAATAGCTGTATAAATTTGGATTTGGAATTCCTAACCAAAGAGAAGATATTTGAGATCAAATTTGCCAGTACGGCAAAACATCAATTTCATATGTAAGGACCTAATATTTTGACAGCTTTACTAAGTTGACTGTAACTCACAATATTTTTTGAAAATGTTCAAATTTTTCAAGAACACTATTACCTATTGCAATTTTGTTCCCAGAGGGATCATCATTAATCAAGATATATTATAAATATCTCACAGAGACGATTTTCGTGTGAAAGTAGATATGGAAGAATTTGAGTATTAATAAGGTAGTGCATATGTTAATAAAATGGCATCAAAATTCAACAAATCTACCCCTAAGAATGATAGTTGATATTGATTTAAGACTAAAACATCACAGCAATGTCCACTATTTTGTAGCAAACACGGCAATGTTCATATTTAAAGCTTAATATTTATTTATACATGAATATAAAGTGAAACTGAGGTGGAAATTGTTTATAAAACTTATCTTCAATAAGATGTAGATTTCGTAGATTCCAAAAAACAAATTGTGATTAGTGACAATTTTTTGTATTTGAGTAATTGAATGTGTTAGCGTTTACTTTGTGGAAATCCATTTTAATAATATACAAAATCATAATATTGAATAAAACATTAAAAATTTGTTTTTTCCACTGTTTTATTTTTGAGTATAACACAACATGTTTCGGAAACCTCAATTTCCTTCTTCAGGTGAGTTGAGACTGAGGTGTGTGGGAGTGGATGTCTGATGTATGGGTTGTAGATTCATTATAAGTGGAGGGGTATCTAGGTGGTGGGGGAGCGGGAACATTGTGGGAAGGAGTGATGTGAAGGGTTGTATTTGAATATTGATAATGTTATCTGTTGTGTTTAAGTATTTCTTAATTATTTTGTTTAAGGCTGTATGTATGTTTACGTAGGGTGTGTATTTTTGTATTGTTGAATATGTGGTTATTTCTATAATATGGTTAGCATATTCCGAAAAGTTATGAGTAGTGGGGTACCTTTTACGTTCTTTGAATCTAGTTTCTATTGATCTGCCTGTCCGACCTAGAAGTTTTATTGATTTATTTATAATTATTTTTGTATGTATCTCAAAAACAGACCTCAGAGCGATTTTTCTGTCTTTGCTATTATACCCTTCAATTGCGGCGTTACTCCTTTTTTCCTCGGCGGTCGTTGCAACCGTCTCGGTGTCCCTGGTCGGCGTGCCCGCCTCCTGTCTTGGTCACTCTTGGTTCTCTTCCCTCGTCCATACCCAATTACGGACCTTCCACACTCGGCTGGGCGCGCGGGCAGCCCGCCGTTGCCAGGGTAATATGAAAGAATTATGGATGAGTTCATTATGTGAGCACGGGCGGTTCTCACGTTGGATGACCTCTGGTGGCTTCACGCTGGCCGGGCTCACGATTACCGGACCCGGACGCGACGACGCCGGTGGACGCGAAAGCACGCGGCACCGCGACGAAAGTGACAAAGTACACCAGCAACGAAACAACACCCGTCATCGAACGGTCGGCCGACTTTTCAGCCGCTGCCGCTTTTATCAGCGGTTGGCGGTTTCGTTCCAGTCATACATATTGTAAGAATCTAAGATGGTTTCGCGTAAGTCTTAACATGGTCTAGTAAGAAAGTTATTACGCCGGCAGTCGGCCTTTGGACATGATTCGTGGAGAATGTGTGTAGTGTTGCTGCCGGAACGGTACATTGCGTATTTAAGTAGTTTTGAGAGTTGATCATTTTTTGGGCTACTGTCACTTTTATTAACAGAATATATACATTTTATTAATTTTATTTAGTTTAGTACAAAAATATGAGTAACGTGTCCATACATTTTTCCATGTTGGTACCTACATATAACATATTGCATATAGTCAATTGCAATAAAATGTTATTTTTGTGTGGATAAGTATCAATGTGTGTGTGAAGCCAGCTCATACAGGTCATAAGCCCCAGGCCACCCTTTAAAGACTTAAATAAATTGCTTCGTCTCTGCGAGTCTCTATAATATATCTTAATTATAATTATCTCTCTATAATTTATCATAATTGTGGGGTATAAAAGCAAAGGCAGCAATATCCAAAAAAAAAAATTAATCGAGAATATTATAGTAAACATAGCTTATACATTTATAGGACACATAATTTTAGAAGGGATAGAATTTTATCTAGAATTCAGTACATTTTAGATTAGTAATACTCAGTGACTTCAATCAAATTATTATTTAAATTTTTGGGTTTTGCTGCCTTTATTTTAATACTCCAAAATTAATAATACATATACACATACATATTGTTAAGAATATTTAGAATGTCTCCCTTGAATATATGAAAGACTCCCCTACGTTTTTAATACCAGCTACGAGACACCCTCTATGAATTTTGTATTATTTCAATATTTTTTCCATACAAAATAACATTCAGCAATACTATACTCTTTCAAATTTCATCAGCAATATAGTATGCCGACTTCTACTCTGCGAGCCTGGTCATTTGATTACCTCTAAGATGCTACCTCAATCAAGAAGGCAAAATCCATCATGTGAATTTCAGTAATTTGATGATTTCCTGGTAAACTCAAAGAAAGTACAACCTCAGATCAAATCCTTCCCATAAAACATTAAATGAACATCATGGTTACCATGGTTGCATGTTCGACATCCAAACTTGTACATGTGAGATATGATCTATGTTTTTTTTTACGTGTTTAATTACCAAAGGCCATTGAATTCGGTTTTTAATGACCAATAGAATAAGTAGGTAGGGCCTTACCATTTCGTTTTTTTTTCAATCAGTAAACAATTTTCGAAATTGCAACGTGATAGTCGATTATTAATAAGAATATTTATAATCCATAATTTTTCAGTCACGATTTAACTTATTTAATTACATATAATTTTAAAACATGTTAAAAGATGTAAGCAAAAGAGAAAAGAAAATTAAACGTTACGTGTACCAGACACGTGTGCCATACCACCCATGGATAGTTTTTATTTATTTATTTCAAAAAATCCTTGTTTACAAATAAAGGTACTTAATACCTTGTATTGTATATATGTGTTTTCTTGTAATTGGCCCAAAACTCTGTACATCAATTATTGTTTTTTTTTCAAGATTGATTAATTATATGGCTGTAAGAAAACCAATAAATGAAAATAAAAATAAAAAAATAAAAAATACTAATTTAACAATAAAATATAAGATAAATTACACTTTTTTTGTTAAATTTGTGGATTATGCCACTCTACTAGGCTACGCCTGTCCCAGAGTGGCGTTATAGAACACAATTATAATATTTTTTTGAATTCGTCAGTGATATTTATTTTCATAAGGTAGTAATTATATATCTACAACGTGTCAAGTGTAATGTTAGTGAAAGTTGAGTGAGTCATAAGTCCAAGTGTAAATATGTGTAGAATAATTGTTTAATGTAAAAAGGGTTAAAGTATTGTTTAAGATTATTTTTTATTTTCCTTAATTAATTAATTTATTTATATAGGTATATATTATATATATATATAGTATATATTATAGTTAATATATCTTTCTTTTTCACTACCCCCTCAATCGTTAACAGATCATTGTATTTTGTTTTGGGCTCTTCAAATACTGTCTGAATTTTATTTGGAATTCAGACGATGTTATTTTGTTACGCGGAAATATTTAATCACCTTCTGACTGACGATTCGGATTCATCATCAAGACTTGATGACGCTGGCTATACCCACAGGTCAAGAAAAACTAAAAAATTAGAAAAACAGAAGACCCTAGAAAAATATGAGTAATAAGTAATAGCACGAATATAAAAATTAGTATACAATAATCTGTTTAGTATTATTCACATCCGTAAAACATATTCAATGTGTTTAAAGTAGGTACCGCATAATGTATTGGATTGGTACCATCGTAAGTCGGAAATCCTACATAAAATTTTAATATCTTTGAATGGTAATTTTTGTTATTAAAGAAGCCATATCTATAATTCTCATTCATTCCCCACATAGAGAAATATCAAATTGCAAAACCGCAATGTTATATGGCCTTGCGGCACACGGCGAAGAATAATTAACTGCTGGCACTGCGCTGGTTCGATTGCCTCGCACTTAAGAGCGCTTCTAAAAGGCACGGAATCGATGAGAATCGATGTTTTTATAGTTAATAACAAAGACATGATGTTAATAACATTTTTACGACTAATACTAATAGCTGGATAACCATTATGAAATTTCCCCGCGTGAGTAGGCAGACAACACGATGCACTCTTTTGTCCTGACGTATCACTGTTGCCTCGATCACTTTCATGTTCCTTCTTACGCGCATTCGTCGATTTTCGTTTCTAACTGAGCCGTCCTCTTATATCTAATTTATTACCTTTCTAGATTCCACAAAATTAATTAGTAATTTTGGTTAGTCAACAAAAAATATCGTAAGAATTATTTTATGGTATAGGTATATGAGATGTTTTTTTTTGATGTAGGTACAGAATTTTTAATTTAAATAAAAACCTGATGATGGTCATGGCTTTTTTGGAAAAATTATTTTATGCCATGAGTGTTTTAATATAATTATGATGCCATGATTTTTTAAATAAAGTAGCACAATTTGCAGTAGCTGTTCCGGTGTAAGTCTATTCACGTTGAAATGGCAGCTGGCAACAAAACTGGTCACAAATCAGCTGTCAGCTGTCAAATTGCCTGGAAAAAGTATTGTCATTTCGAAAAGCAAACGTCTAAAAACACTTTAAACACAAATTGCATAAAATTATCTTTCTAATAAAGTCAATAACATGGCCATTACTGCATTTTACTACTACTACTATTATACTACATTTTATGTGTTTTCATTTTAAATTTCTATTCGTCAAAAAAACACCCTGTATAAGCTGCACAACTGCAATGCAACTGTATGCAAGACAGATACACATGTAGACATATAGTTAACTATACAAAAATAAATAGAAATATGAGTATATATATGAAATATATATATTTTAGGTAACGTTAGGTAAGGTGACGTCCTGAAAGCGAGTAATAATTTTTTTTTTGAAAAATCCAAAATTATACTATAATTACTCATTTTTTTAAACGAATTTGTTAGATCATTTTTATCGTCGCCACGAGTCTATCTGCAAAGTTTCAGCTCGATTGGATCACGGGAAAAGGGTTAAAAATCGATCCAAAGTTTTCTCGACAGACAAGCAAGTAAGCAAGCAAGCAGACGTTACGAATTAAAAGAAAGGAAGTAAAAAAATACATACTATATACAGGATGAAACAGAGTTAGTCCACAATACTTTAATGAGTAATATATTATGAGTCAAAAATTAAAAAATGCCCTAATATCAATAGTTACTTAGATAAACGACTTCAAAATTTGTATTTATTTTTAATATTTCTAATTTATTTTGTGTGAAACCTCGAACTATTATTAATCTAACTTATATCGAAAATTAATAATTCATTCGCTTTAATACTAGTGCAATAAAACGATCAAAACCTTGCTAAAAATTAGATTAAAAAAAAATTATCGTATCCCCACATCGACAAAAAAAATTATTCATTTGAGTACCTTTAATAGTTGGACATACGATTCCATTTAGTTTTTTTAAATTATTTGATTTTCATGGGTTGCGTTATTTATAAAAATATATAGGTTTTTATTAAAATTTGTAATATATTAATACATATCAAAAATCAATCTAATTTATATTTACGTCCATCAACAGTTTAAAATAAAATATTAAATAAATTATTATTATATAAATCTGATTAATGACACATAATAAAATTGCAACCGCTGATCATAAATATAATGTTAAAAATCCGAGAATGCTTATATAATGGTAGACATTATTTTATATCAAGTAAGTGATTATAGCTTCGATTTTAATACCAATTTTAATTGTTGTTATAAATACCGAACGCCAATTAATGTGTTTAAAGTCATTAATGTAAAATAAAACTTGTTATTGAGGAAGCAGAAATTTAATAACCCATTAAGCACTGTTAACCTTAATAATATCACCTCAAAAATGAATACACGTATAGTGTTAAAAATATTGAATTTTATTTGAACGTATGCGTGTGTCTGAAGCAATCGTACATACATATACAAGTACTGAGATAAAATAACGATGAAATTTTATTTTCTGTACTGCATTACCTGATGCAGTTATCGATAAAAAAAATTCTTGTGCAATAGAGTTGTGGTGTCAATATTAATATGAAATATAGGAATCAAACATGTAACTCAACAAAATAATAATGGATTTAGAAAAGAAAAATACATTCATTTGATAGCTCTACGTTTAAAAAGCGCTTGAAGGAGTTTCTATAATCAACTTAGTTATATCTGTTTCTACATAAATCTTGTAAATTAGGTTATTCTTCTTCTGTTTTAGTGTCTTTTTCCATTTCTTTATCAGGTTTCTACCTCTACATTTTTCTTGTACATAATGTTTCTTTGTTTTATTTTCTCTATCCATTTCTTTAAATGTATTTTCGCTCTGCATATATATATTTTGTTTTTATTGCTATTATCGTATTGTTCTATTTTTTTTTTCATTTATACTTATATATTTATCATTTTCTTGTAAACAATGTATCAAAGAAATTTAATGAACACACTTGTTGCTGCATCGTATGAACTGATTTTTGTATATATACTTCATTTTGTACAAAAAACAATGTAAAAGGCTATTAAGCCGTATATATTTATAAATAAATATTTAATGAGAAAAGGGTCTAAAATTTAATTAAATTAGAAAGGCTTCAGTGGTTGTGCAATCACCGAAGACTTTACTGATTAACAAGGCATAGGAGCTCAGGAATACTAAATTTATGATAAAGTCACAACGTCTTAATTTTCTAAGACACATCTGTCTGTGAAATCTAGATTTGGAAAGATACAGAGTGTAATAGAATCGATGGAGAAAATTCTTTATAAAGCCTAGAAGCCCACCAAGGTTTGTAGAGCAAAAGCGATGATAATAAGATAGGTGAATAGTTTGGGTAGAATATAAATCTTATTGAAGCAGGATTAAGACAGAGACAAAAAATGAGTGCCAAGACTGTACGTATGAATGAGGAAAAAAGGATTAATATTATGTACTGTGTAACACAACTACATAAAAAACAAAATTGTGTTGTGAACAGTGATAAGCGATAGTACGGAAGAAGACATCCCATCTTGATGATGGTAAGTAAGTTACTTTTTTTAAAAAATAGATGTGCGAAGACGAAATACGTGTCACATTGATATTCTTACTATTTTCAAATTAAGCTAAACGCTTATGTTACGAAAATAGCTTGCTGGTCTGGAGTGAGGTTCGAACCCGCGATCTTTGGATCACGAGGCGAGTGTCCTAACCACAAGACTAACAAACTACTCTATTCTATATAATGAGATTAAAAAGAATCGCTGAATACTCATAATTGAAAATTTTCATATGAAAACCTTTGAATTCATTACGATTCCTTAAAAATTAATTCGTGATTATATGTATATACATAATACGATAATATATATAAAACTCATTAAAGTATTGTATATAGTAGTATAGTTTTATATAGAATATTATATTTTCTGCTAAATAAATACATTCAATTTTGAGTCTGTTTTTCCGATCTCTCCTTTAGATTGTAAAAATATTATTTGTTTAGGAAAATGTTAAGGTAATTTTCTGAAGATGTGCTTGGATATAAGTATTTGGATAACATTTTGATGAATACAAATTAAAACATCCGAAATTTATTCATGATCTTGACTAGCGCCAGATTACGACAGAGGACACAGTTCCACAAAATTTTGCCGCTACGATAAATTAGCGTAGAATAGAAGACAATCGCCAGTCAGCCTTTGGCAGTGAAATGTGTGTACATGTTTGCCATGTATGTTAGTGTCCAAAGGGTGATTTAGGTTTTAAAATAATACCTATGCATTTTTTTTATTTTCAGGTTTGGATTTCTTTGCATTGATTAGTTATAATTAAGATTTTTGAGATAAATAACTTACCATTGTTTAGTTTTTATTATAACATACAAAAATAGTTTATTAATAATATTTTTAACATTTAAAGCATTATCTTCTTAGTCGGGCATTTTAATAAAATGTTAGTTATGTTAGTATATAACCACTTACTGAGATTTTTAGTCTAGTCTTCGTCAGGACAATCACTACACTTGCT
Organism: Agrypnia vestita; assembly: GCA_016648135.1. Taxonomy (NCBI): domain Eukaryota; kingdom Metazoa; phylum Arthropoda; class Insecta; order Trichoptera; family Phryganeidae; genus Agrypnia; species Agrypnia vestita. The sequence goes on along the minus strand of JADDOH010001740.1, from coordinate 18,199 downwards.
TGTAAATACTAGGTGTGTAATGGCATGTAGTGGTATTTACATGCTATTATAGTGCTTGTCGTGACGAAAAGACGGGTACGTCTCTAAACCGGTAGACCAAAAATCTCAGTAAGTGGTAATACTCCAATATTGTTAAAAAAATGTTTTTTGATTATAAACTTCATGGAAGGCATATCAGCAGCCTCGGCCTAAATATCCTAGTTAATTGTGTTATTTTTTATTAGGTACATAATAAAGCAAACTATAAAAATAAAAATAAAAATTGAAGTATACATAAGTCATGCATTCTTAAGGGGTAAAGTAAATAAATCGTTATTTATAAGATTTTATTTCCATTAATGATCAATAAATTTTGTTTACATGACGTCTTGCAAAATCATTCGCAATGACGCAAACACGCCTCGAAGTTGTTGCGAGAGATTCGTGTAAAAACGTATACACAGATGGCGTCAGTGTGCATTTAACTGTATCAGTTGTTGTATGTGTTTTCCGATTCGATCAGCACTTTAGTTAATTATCGCGTTCGTAGTTTGTACGACAATTAGTGTGAACTGTATCTACCAGATCCGGAAGAGGTTACTACAAATACGAACTATTGATGTAAAGATTACTATTTTCAAGTGAATTGTATGTTAAATGTATTGACATTGGTATGTCATTAATCAAGATATATTATAAATGTCTCGTAGGTAGGAGTGTCTATTTTTTTAGTGTTTTTAGGGCTTACGAACTATCGCACGGCTGGAGCAGGCATAGAACATATCATGACATAGAACCTATGGCCCAGAATGGAGAATCATGGAAAAGAATAGTAAGGAGAGTCGATCCCAAATGAAATGGGAAGCGGGTGAAGAGAATGGAGAAGAAGAGTACCTACTCTGCTTTTCTATTATTAAATAAAAACAAATATATTAGTAATCGTACAATATTTTCTAATTAAAATGTTAAGTACGTACCTTGTCATAACTTGACGGATATTTGTTTTTTTAAGCGGTTTGTGTCTTGGCTAAATATGGATTATAAAAAAATAATGAAGTGATATAAAAAGTTGCAGTTTTTAGAAGAACGATTTTAAAAAAGCAGAACACCCTCCCAGAGAAAAAGTTTTTATTTTCTTATTATAGAGAGATTCTTTATTTATTATTAGGATAATGTTCAAATCAATATTTCTGAAATTTATATTACAACTTAATGTAGATTCGAACCACGGATCTCCTCCTATCCGGGGCAGGCGCGTTATCCAATTACGCTATAGCGGCCTTGTACATTTCCATGAATATATCAACCTTATCTGTCAATCTCATTTATTAATTGATTAACATATATTATCCATTTTTAGAGTAATCCACTTTTTCTGGTACGGTAGGCACAAACAACTTTGCGTAACTGCCGCTAGGGGACGCCAGAATTAACCGTTTAATTCATTTTTTATTTTTGGACACATTTGATACAACATACACATATTATATTCAAGAACAGAATTGGATATTTACCTTTTATAGAAACAAACGCTTGTGTTTGGAAGAGAAGTATCATACAAAAATTATATAATATTTACGTAGATATGTTTCAAGAAATTTTAAATGAGGTGGATTTTAACTAAGCATGTGATTTTAAATAAAAGATCTTAAATTGCTTTTAGAGGACATTTTTCATGTGTTATTTTTCTGATGGTATCCGTGATCCCCCATTTTCATCATGTTACGGCTGGTAAAACGAGGTATGTGATAATTTTATGACACAAATATTTTTTCGCGTTTAATTAAATAGATGTCCAACTGCCGCGCGCCGCCCCTGTCCACCGCCAGGCGGGAGCACACTGACACACTGAAAGCTGTCAAAATGACACTCGGGTATGACAGTTGACTATTATACGCTACACCAACTCTTGACACTGCCTGTTTGTGGATCAATACTTGAAAAAGGGATAAGTACTCGTATTGGAAATGTTCGCTTTTGATGTCGAGTATTTATGATTACCATGGCCATATTTATGTCAACCATTTATTTTAACAGCGCAACTCAATGTTATATATTAATGATTAATTTTGCTAAATTTTTATAAAAAAATTTAAGATAATTTAAAATTATCTATTAATTGAAAAAAATAGTCTTCACCGTAACATGAACACGGTATTCTATATTGCGAGCAGGTATGTATAAAATCAACATATGTAATTCTCTGTGTAACACTAACATCACTAACGCTACTAAGATGCTAGATGGCGCTGTTCCTTCTTAAAAGGAGTTTAAAAAATGATATAATGTTCAGGCGTGTTCTAGTGTATTGCTTTAAAAACTCCAATAAAAATATAGCTATCTCATTATCAATAGTGACATCTGTATTGGATTGTAGGAAGAAAAAAGCTTTCGACTCAGGTGGCGGTAGTGAAAATACAACTCACATACTAAACAAGTTATGCATGTTAAACCTATATAGGTACAACTTCCAAAAATTTGATAGATGTGGTTCTGTAACATGGGTGGAATTGGTGAACGTTGCATTGTGAAAAGTAATCACAGCCAGCAGTACGAGAGGTCATAGGCCCTATAAACACCCATACCTACTTTCCCATATAAAAAAAATTTTGCTTCGTCTCTATGCGACATTATTAACATATATCGAGTATAAAAGTACGTTATTTATTATTTATTGATTTTAGCTAGTTGACATAATTACCACACGGAATGTTGCTAAATTTCATCTTCGTACATTTTTAATGGTTACATATCCAGGTATAATGATTTATAATTCTATGTATAATTAAGTTAAATTTATAAATATAACATAGTTTTGAAAGTTCTTAATATTTCAAATAAAGTTATTATTATCAGAGATAAAAACGCATAATATTCGACAAAATTCTGTTCACATGCGTGTTTTTTTTATTTTCTGAAAAATTATTTGAATATCAACTGTTTTTATATGTATATTTGATTTGAAAGGAGGAAGTTCACACGATTCTTGAAACCATGAATATATCAGAAGGAAAGAACTGGAAAGACCACATAAACCATGGATAGCTTCAATCAGTCGCGATCTTAAAGACCAAGGATGCAGCCCAAGACAGAGAGAGAGAAAAGTGGAGCGACAGCGAGAACAGCTGACTCCAGGGTAACGGTGTAGAGAAAAAATAAAAAAGCTAAATTAGTTCCATAATATCATGTTTTTTTTTCAATATTTCTCAAATAGCTTTCGTATTCAAATAAATCTTGTTTTCTTATTGTTATTTCTTATTAGACATCCCTTAAATTACATAATCAGAATCTATGCTCGCACATCCCTTCCCCCTGGGGATGCTCTCGGAGGTCCTAACATACATAAATAATTGCAATATATTTCTTTTAGTTCTATCCCCTAATCCAACAGGTATGGGCTATACAAGAAAAAATATATCACCATTAAAATCCTATAATGTATGTATGTACGTATTCACTTACCTACATGGAGTATATTTATCCGTATAAGAACTTAAATATAAATAAATATATTTATGATATGTATATGAGACCTCTTCGGACGTTTCCATCATCAGGGCTAATGTTTCACACATACATCAGCCCCGATGATGAACCCTGCAACAGGATCTGAAACGTCGACCAGAGAGGTCACATATACGCGGCAGAATATCCCAGAACTACACATAGAAGATTCTGAACGGCCGTGAAAACCTGAGAACATTCTTATATTTATGAAAGTCAGTTAATTGACAATCTTATTCATATATATTTTGAATATTATTAAATACATATAATTGGATATATGAAGGTTTTATTTTCATTAATAAAGAAAAAAATCGTTTTAAATGTTTATGGAAGTGAAATTAAGAAAAAGGAACCAAGAAATAACAAACTTGTCACATTTTTTAACTAAGTTAAACGCTTGTGTGGTATGAAAATAGGACTAACTTGCTAGTCTGGAGTGAGGTTCGAACCCGCCACCTTTGGATCACGAGGCGAGAGTCCTAACCAGAAGACCAACAAGCTACTCTAGCTATTTAACCATCGTTTTCTCGCATGGGTAGGCAGAGGAAAGAATGCCATACTCATCTTTCATAGCATACCACTTTGGCTTAGTCCGCTTTCAAACAACTTGTCTACAAATATTTTGTTCCTGTTGCCTTCGATTCTCGCCTCATATATTTTCTTTACCATTCTGCTTATACGTTTCACATGACCAAATCATCTCAGCGTCCTTTCATTCTTACACCTTCTCGCTACACCCAACATTACATTCACTTATATTTTTTCCGCCGTTGCACAAAGATTTTCCACACATGCGTACAACAAATGTTTCTTTAAATGACTTGATTCTTCACTCGTAAATGTGAAAAAGGAATTTTCGAAAATGATATATTTTGAAAAATGAGCCAGCATTAAGACGTGATGGACTTCATTAATTCAAAATTAAAACCCGGTAAAATAAAGGACTCATTGGGGTCGGAATTCCACAAAATTTATGCATAAACATTAAGACTCTTTTTTGAAAAAACCTTCCCATGTTGCACGATTCATCAATGTACATAATTGATTGCCTCCCATTAATATCTCCTTTTGATATGTGCACAGAAACACAACGGCGTGGTCACATGTGAAATTCGTCCTGACCGGTTAGCCCAAAAGTCATTAAACGATCCAAAATTAACAATAAACTCGAACAAAGGTATTACGGAGGATGACCCAAAGAACCGGTTTTAAAAACAATCCAAAAAAAAATTGCAATTAATATCGCGCACTTCCTGGTGAGTTACTTTTGTTGGCTTAAAGGTATGCGGTGAAAAAAATGCGACTTTTGGGTCACCCTATTCATACCCGTTATTTGCATCAGATAACGCTTTAGTATGTTGTCCATCATGTTAATTCATTTTAACCCTTTCGTTTATAATCTTCTAAACAATGTCCGAGAAAAAATTATTGTTCATTCTCATTATTAATAACCCCTATACATTAAAATAAAAATATCTTTGCACCCTTTCTTATTTCTCACGAAAATTTTACCAAATTCATGTTATTAAACGTGTACAGGGTCACTCCTCAATTAACGACCATCTCGTTTAACGATCATTCACTTATGAGCGTTATCGTACTCTTACCGACACTAGGCCCTATGTTCGAGAACCATCAAATCTCGATGTGTCGCGTCGTCCACCTCTAGCGCCAAAGGGAACAATATCACTTATAACGAAATATACGTTTCGCGTGGTCAGTGGTGCGTTTATAGTTTCGCAAGTGTAAGTAGGTACAAGGGAACGAAATTTCTACAGGGCCTTCAAGCACAGAAAAATACGAAGTAAGGCCTGTAGCAACAGTGATGTGAGCTGCAATATTTGATATATCTCTGCAATGTGAGATGCAATATTTGATATATCTCTGCAATGTGAGATGCAATATTTGATATATCTCTGCAATGTGAGATGCAATATTTGATATATCTCTGCAATGTGAGATGCAATATTTGATATATCTCTGCAATGTGAGATGCAATATTTGATATATCTCTGCAATGTGAGATACAATATTTAATATATCTACATGTCCAATATAGCGAAATAGTTTTCGGACTTTCAAAGCGATTAAATAAAATCTATTGATTTACAGACGTAACGATATTTGATGTATCAATTATACATTTAATATAAGATTTTTTAAACATCTTTTCCACCGATATCAATCTAAGATTGATTATTACACTTATCAAATAGGTTTTTTTAATCGATAATCAAAAAATATGAAGCAACTATTAATTTCAAGATTTTTTCAATCATATCAATTATCAGGCATTTTCCTTGAGAGCTTTCGATCATCAATTTATAATAAATAACCTTCATCAGGAATCAATCAATCATTTAAAATAAAATCGACTAAATATTTCATTCCGAATGACCGATGACCTATTTATCAGCCGAAGGACACGGCGTAGCGTGGCTGTTTTAATATTTTCCCAATAAATTACGAATATTTACTATCATTATTCATATCATCATCAGGCCGTGTCTCTTCATTGCTGGATATAGGCCTCCCCCAAGAATCGCTAGTTCATTTTGTCTCATCCACTTGCTGCTGTTCGTAGAGCTTGTAGACGTCCAATACTTCTACATTCCAACTTCCATTTCTTCTATATATATGTCCAGCCCATTGCCAACTTTGATACTCTGACGAATTTTTAATAAGATACACGATCACTCCAACCACTGTGCCTTCCATTGCTCATTGGGTAACTTTTAATTTAAAATAGAGGCATTATTACTAGTTGCCAAATCTACGTATGCCTACTAGTTTATGAAAAAAGACTATAGGTGTCTCTAGCAAAGTCCCTTCAAATAAATGAAAAAACTTCAGATTTGGAACCTAAATAGAACTTTCAAAAATGTACTACTATCTATTTGAATTATGAGAACAAAAAATTAAACACCGTTTACTAACTTTACAGAATAAATACATGTCGGTATCTATTGTTCTCAGTGACGTTTGTTGTTGGGGTAATGTCTCGTCAGTTGGGTGTCACTTGAAACAGAACAAAATATTTTTAAATTAATGTTTTCTATTTATTAGATTTTACAGAAAAAAATTATTTATTTATACGGAAAACCAACAGTTAGCGATAATTAAGTAAATACAAAGAATGGAAAACATAAAAGCAAATTATAGATTTTCACCGGTAGAAATAATTGTAGGTATTTATGATTATAGGTGCCGTTAGACCACTGATGTTCCGTTCGTCAGTTGGGAAACAGTTAAAACGGAACGAATATTAATGTTAATTGATAATAATAATTGAAAATAGTTTTATGTATCTGTGGTTCCGAGTGTCGTTTGAGCGCAAGTGTCGACTCTGGCTGTCAAATAAGACGTCGCGTTTTTTTAATAAAACAACGACAACAATTCTACATTAAAGACTCTCTTGTAATCTTCTCAGAATCCTGAATTAATATCGAAACATTAAGAAGTGACCGGTACGAATGAGTGGCGTTCGATCGTGTGTTTATGTCATCCTGTACCATTGTCATGAATCGCTGTAACCCTTACAGTTATTTTAATTGTCGCGCTTATAAAGACAGCCCGTATGGGACGAATTAATTAAAACGAAGTCCGATTATAAATGGTGACTCATTATTTAAGTCAATTTCGTCTTGGTTCGTTTAAAACTCGTACCTTCTATTAAGAAGGACATCCAACACAATTAATAAAGGGGTCATCCATAAAACAACGATAAAAATCGAGACTTATAATGCAGTAAAATATTTAAGAAATATGTGTTCTTGTTTTTAACAACTTGAATTATTTAAAAACATTCTTTTTTACATGTGATCATTGTAAAAATTTAATCATTTTCTTCAAAAGAAAGATTCAAAGTAAAAATCATAAAATTACATGGCGTTCGTAAACTGCTAATGTTTCACAAAAAAATTATAAATCTTGTAGTATATTTTGCATAGTATCCAGAGATAGGTATATCAATGTCAATCAAAGATCACTGAAAATCGACACCCCGAAAGAAGGAGACTATCAAAGCTGAAGAACCTGGTTTGGCCAGTCCTATTAAGGTTTTATGAGCCGCAGTAAAAGAAGCGATGATAGCCAATGTCTGTTGAACCGATATGACGTGAGAAGAAGAAGTTTTCAACAAGAGATTTTCGTCCAATTCAGTGAAAAATATGTCTGGGTTCCCTCAGGGTTCACACTTTGGCTCCCTGTGTTTCATTCTATTAGTAATATTTCTAAATGTTTTTTAAAGAGTGAGTTTATATTGTATCCTGAAGATATTAATTAATTAGTTATTTGTTTCTTTATCAGATTGTATCGATCTCCAGAGTAACTCAAATCGACTAACAGACTAGGTATTAAAAGTTGAATGTATTACTAATTAAACAAGCCTAATTTGTCTCAATCCCATTTGCTAGAAGTGTATAAATAAAAAAAAACAATGATGATTTTTTAAATTAAATTTTAACTCGCCTTGATTTAACTACTGTCTTACTATAACCCGATTTAAACGTCATAATGAGCTTTTTTGGGTCATCATAAATAAAGTGATGATTGTCAATATGACAGTCAACATCCTTTGAACAGAAAAAGCAGAGGTAGAAGAGTAAATCGCATAAAATACGACGAACAACAGTTCGCTCCGCGTTTAACTCTATAATTTCTACATGGCTACATTCATGCTATACGCCATAACGTTCTTTAGATGGAGCCAAAGCTAATCTTTCCTATTAATTAAAATATTCTAAGAATTCAATCCCATTCCTTTCACTTGACTACTATTAGAAAATTTTATCATAACATAACATACATAAAAAATATTTTTTTATTATTTTGATTTTAGGGCGCAATTTAGCATGACATATGGCACCATCTGAAATACGCCGTGGACCTTTGAGGCAGATCGTCCCATGCCTGAGGTCAGCAGGTAGTTTTATTTCAACCCACGAGATAAACCTGCAAGGTGTAAAACCGTGTATGAAGGACCAACAGACGCGCGCAGCACTGTGTCCTGTCAGCCTAACTAATTTATACCCCCGCGGTGACAAGGCTTGCCTGGGGGGTTGGGGGATCAATGAAGAGATAAAAGTGAGAGCCTACAACAGGGCGACACCTCGAAGATATTAAATCTGACTCATTTAAGTGTCTTTGTAAACATATTTAGGTACAATTGGTTTTTTGTATGTGAAGCGTCCTTAAATTGCATTGAAGGAAAATAGATATCCGATAAAACTAGAAACTGGAACGATGTAAATTATTGTTTTCCCCGCATTATTGAAGAGATGTCAGAAGGAATGTCGGATAGTTTTGTGCATATTTGGAAACCGCGGAAAGCTAAAAAGGAAGAGATATTATTATTAATATTAGTAATATTTAAAGCATTAACTTTGTGGTTAGACATTATAACAGATTGTTAGTTAACTTTGTAAAACCACTACCAGGTTTTAGGTCTACCGGTTTCGAGACGTACCCGTCTCTTCGTCAGGATCAACACTACACCACTACATTCACAACACTACACACCTCAACCATAGTATTGTTACACTTCCACCAATAATTGATCACATGCGGGTTAGTCTTGTCAGTGCATGTTTGTCCCTGACAAGACTAATACGCATGTGATCAATTATTGGAGGAAGTGTAACAATACTATGGTTGAGGTGTGTAATGTTGTGAATGTAGGGGTGTAGTGTTGGTCCTGACGAAGAGACGGGTACGTTTCGAAACCGGTAGACCTAAAATCTGGTAGTGGTTTTTACAAGGTTAACTAACAATCTATTAGAAAGACATATATTCAACACTGGACGCAGATTAATAGAAGAAGATTAAAAAGTGAAAAAGTTCAGATTACGTTTGACCGATAACTTATGCCCAAAAACGATTAAATGATTAGTTATATTCCTGTAGACATTTTTCATTGAAATAAATTCAAATAGTATTATAAATATATTAGTTGCAGTATGTAATTATCGTACAGAAATCGCCCAGTCATTAGATAAAGTACAACTTATTCCAAACATTATTAACTTTCCCGACACAGAATATTTCTCGCTTAGGTAATTTATGGGAAATAATTATATTACCGTAATATTATCAATAGGTACAATATTCAAATTTAAAATTTCAGCTAATGCACTTTTCACACAGCTTCCAAAACAATTGTGGATGCCAACAGAGACCTTCGTGTTTAGCCTCCGAAGGCATCGTCTGAGCCTAGCATTATCGTGTGAGAACCCACAGATTTCAGAGCAGTGGCGTAGCTACCGCCTGGGCAGCTGCCCGAGGGCCCGGATACCAGGGAGGCCCGGAATCACTTAACAAGTTCAATAATCGCAACAATTACCGTATTGATTTAACAACTTAGTTACGAATGATTGAGTTAATATGTCTTAAATTGAATTAAAAATATGTTTTGCAGGGGATAATATATATTTTTTAAATATTTTCGACGAGTAATATTCTGGTCTTGTAAGATTCTGCTGATTCGTAAAAATCTGAAAAAAATATTTACGTTTTAACGTCCAAACATGTAAACCCGTTTTAGGACAGCTGTAGAAGAAACAGTAATTTGTACCTTATAATAACTATTTTTAATCTTATTTTTTTGAAACACATGTACGTGAAATATTCGTACGTGTCACATCAATCTTTACTTTTTTCTAAATAAGTGTGGTATTCCTTCTTTCCGTCTAGAGAGGAACTTTATTGGTATATCGGGAGTCCAGACAAAACGTCCTTAGATATTCTGAGAATTTATTGACTTATAACAATTGATACATATGGCAAAAATTATAACAGCGGCTTAAAGGTAGCTCAAATAGTATATGCTCTCGTGCCAGGTAATTCTCTAAGTGGCCGCGCCTGGATGACGCACCCTTTTTAAACCCATTCACTCTTTCTATCTCCCGTTTCTTTCATTTACTCTGACAGAGATTCATCTAGATACGTCACAATAAGTTAAGTGTTTAAGCTGTGTAAATGGGACTAACATGCTGATCTCCCGAAGCGAAGCTCGAACCCCCGACCACTACATCACAAGGCTAATACGTTACGTAGCTTATAGTTCATTTTTTTTAAATATTATAATTTAAATAATACAGGTAAAAATTATTTTCTAGAACTATTAAAATGAATTAAACAGCGTGTGTAAATGTTAGGGAAGCAGTATTCGTGCTTTTCTAGGAACCCAATAAATAATCTATTATTATGCCACTGTTTCAGACACCATAAAGATACCTACGTTAGTGTAAAAAAATTTAGGTATATCATGTACTTATTTACAACGGAGTTAGACGAAGTAGAGCTGATTTCGATAGTAAAGGCGCCAACATTACATCTCGCTTTGCCAAGTTTTCCGAAAAGTCCCAATTCAATTACCGGTCATAAATCTAAATTTATTAAGATACCGCCCCTTTGGCACGGAAATAATAATATTGAAAGCCTTAGGCATTATTTATGTTGCTACGGTTTATAATTCTTTGGCTAATGAATCATTCCCTCCTATCCACTTGCTGACTGTGGTCAGTAATATATTTATTAATGCACACATTTACACATAACATCGACAGTGAAAAGTTTTTTACTAAAATTTTATTATCAAATGAAAAAATAAAGATAAAAGATATATAAAAATATTAAAGTGGATAGCATTGTCGCTCTGGCTATGAATAAAATTATATATTTTTTATAGTAGGTAAAAGCCAATTGAAATTTTTTTCTCAATCAAAAAAAAATTTTGATGCGTTAAAATATTGAAGAGTAGCTGATATAATTGAATACGCTATTAAAATTAAATGGCGATGAGCAGACCATATCGCTCAATAGACGAACGCTGTCATCCAGTAGCACCAGAGGTGAACCAAGGGGCCGACGGGCCGCCCTAAAGCCCACTGACATGATGAAATCGTCAAATTGTGAAAATGCGTGAAGATGTATTGTTGGAATAGTAAAAAATAAATATTGCGACCATACACCACCAAAATCAATAGACATGACTAGGAGCTTGAAAATTTTGAAACAAACTTGAAAAGGTCAAAACTAAATACTCTTAAAAAGTATGATGTCTTTGTTAATAAGTCGCGCTTTGTCACAAGAAGACGTTTTTACTTAAGAAACAAAATTTAAAAAATATGTTTATCGTCAAAAATACGTCATGGGGATTTAATTATGCAAGAATGAATCCACTTTAACTTCAGAATACATGTGGAACATTCTTGCGCTGTGGCCTAGTCCTAACTATTTTATTTCATCTCTGTGCTGCCCACCCAATCCGCCACTGATTCGATAAAAGCTTTTGACATGATGTTGACAAAAGTATAAACTATTGTTTACACTATGTGGACTCGTCAATAAATTCCTAAAAGATCATCTCCCATACGCATTGTCATTTCTAAATATAAAATCTATCCTTATCTTAAATAAATGCAAGAAGTCTTTTAATGGACAGGTATACATCTAACACCTGTTGAGATTACCTTTATACCCACCGACATTTATCTTACTCCAAACGGCCGGTACATCACTTGCGGAGCCGATGATCACGATTTGTTTCCCAATGCTCGAAATGGAGGTGGTTGTACCTGCATTATAACATGTCGGATAATAATAAAAAATCCAAGATATATGAACGCTTTTTATCACATTATAGCAGTGACGAAACAACGGCTGACCTCACCGATACAAGTTTAAAACCTTGTCACGGTAATTAAAAATATGTAGTATATAAAATTTTAATACGTGTTGATTTAGTCATATTTTTGGGCACGTTAGTGAAACGTAATTGAAAATTTATATCTCAGATATTTTCGATGTTGTTTCGACGAGTAGTTTTGTCTCGTAGAAAATGTGAGTGACAAAAAATGTTAGGTAAGACGCGCCTATTGAAGCAGAAATAATGTATATGTAAATGTGATCATGTGTGAATCTGAAAACAAGAATATTTTGAATAAACAAGTAAAGTATTTGAAAAAATCTGTTATAAAAAAGTTTACTTCGATTTTTCATTAAAAGATTTTAAAAATATAAAATAAAATAATCACATTGTTTAAAACTTTTTAAATAATAAAACATAAAAGTTTATGTGATGTGATGTAAGATAGGCGAAGGACATATTCAAAACGCAAACACAACACGCATATAAGATACGAAAAATAACGAATAAAATTTTTTTTACGGAGACCGGGCCAAACAATTCGCACTTCAAAACTATTTCAATCACTACCTGACGGACTCAAAAATGATCGGGACAAAAATGTAGAAAAATGATTAAAAATGTATTACAGTGAACAGTGAAATGTGGTGATAATTTTAATGTACTGTATTCTTAATATTGTTAAGTATTTTTAGTAAGTATTCTTATGTAATATGTAACATATCCTACAGTATATTTTTCCACACAAACTGCTTATGAAGTTTTGAAAGATGCGTTTAAGAAAATATATAGAAGTATGAATATTATTAAGCAATTTAAAAACTACAATAAAAAAGAAAATAAAAATATGTATTATTTGGATAACTTCCTGGGCAAGAAGAATGAAATGCCACACTCTCCTTTTATGAGGCGGAAATGTGGATGAAGTGAGAAATAATCGTCTCATCTCCATTCGTATATACCTACTTTCCTCCACGCTCTTCGATTATTGCGAATTTTAACAATCCCGTATTACAGTATCTAGTAGTTAAGTCCTGATACTAAAATAAAAATATAAATGATTAGAAGTCAAAATTAAGAATAAGACTAGTGGAGAGAGAAGGGTGAACAATATTGGTTTGAGACTAATCGCAGTATTCTTTTTTATGCCCAAACCATACCTTGACAAAATATTACAAAATTTCCAGTCGTATTATTTTTTCACCTTATAAATTTACTAGTAATCCACATTGTGTACGTACGTAGGTACGAATCATATTTTCAAAAACACATGCTTTTAATATGGGATAACAGTTTCACCGCGAGAAGGTAAAGGAATGGCATAACTGTGAGAAGCTAATTGCAGAAAGTACTGCGTATATTGCGCATCAACAATTTTTGAACGCGTGGCATAATTATGTTCCACGTCCATTTTCTCGTACCTTTTTTTTAAACCAATGTTATCTCTTATGATTATATCTTAATATTAGAAATCTTAACTCAACATAATCCTAATTTATCTTGTAATTGTATTTTACATTTTGTTGTCAATGTGGAATCTGTCGATTAAAATTGATATAGGTATTTGAAATCGGAACATTTTTTCGTACTAATATTAATGAATCTCAAACTATGTAGGCATTTGATGTTCGATAATAATGGAAAATTATTAATTTTAATCGAAATAATGACTGAATCATGGCGAAAATTATTTAATAATGAATAGTCATCGACTTTACGTAAATGTTGAAAGTTTCAGAGCTCTAGCTAGGCAAAGTTTGGTCAAAAATAAATTATAAAATTCTACCACCACAAACAAACAAACAACAAACAGACAAAGAGAGTTAAATAAATGCACGTAATTATCGATATTATATAGGTACCTATATCCCGGTATGGAATTAATCTATTTTATAAATTAGAAAAATTCTTTCAAAATCATCTACAAAAAATAATTAAACATTTTAAAAGAAACGAGAGTTATAAATCAACGACATCTTTAGTATTTCATTCTGAATCACTGAACGGTAGAAAAGTGTAACATAACGGACAAATATTCAACAAAACGTTAGCGCATTGTAGATAATAGATTGATGGAACTGAATTAATTATAGAATGCTCAGATTATATTAACATAAATATACGTATTATGGTAATATGAATAATGATGCCCCCAGGAATTGTGTACTGTATTGTGCGGAGTGATGATTTGCGCTGAAGGGGTTTTCGCATGCAAGTTGTATTATATCACTGCGTTATGTTAATTACTACCGAGACTTCAGGAACTTTCTGTAGGGTCAAGAGAAGCGTGACTTGAAGCTTTTCTAAATGTACACTGGCGAACGGCCGCCATATAGAGTAAACATTGATTCATATCCTAGAATTCTAAAAGGAACGTAATATATTGTTTTATTGAATTTTAGAGTATATTCATAAAAAAATATTTAACAGTGAGAAAATTTAGTCCTACAAATGAATAATAAGTAAATAATATAATAATCATATTTCTTTGCATAATATATAGCTTACAGCTTGAACAAGATGATAATGGATAATAGATAAAGCAGCAAATTTTCATAATGGGAGGCATGCCCGAAGAAATTGTTCGCAGATCAAATAATAAAATGTATTCGAGCGTATAAAGACATAGGTCCAAAAATGTTTAAATTATTTAATTCTTAACACATTAAATACTCTGAAAATCAAGGCTACGTGGCCTCAAGTCTATAAGTCTAAAAGACTCAAATTTAACTGTCTTTAAAGAACCTTATAATGTTAAAAGAAGATGTAAATTCCTTTGATCCTAATAGAACATTAATAAATTTCAATTTTTATAGTAAAATTAATATCAGGTAATAATCATTTCGATTTTTTCCTTAAATTTATAGTCAAGATCATCATTTGAATATACGCCCTTAAGATAGTAAATTTTTTTAAATATTCAGTGTTAACCAGTAAGAATTATACCTAGGTGTATTTTCTATGAGATAAACGATGTCATTAAGGAAGTAATTTATCCTTTTTAGTATTGCAACTCAATAAAAAAACACTCTTCTACAAAATCTTGTTTATTTACTTGTACTTTTAAGGCCGAGCAGCTGACCAGAAATAATAAAATTATTTTATTACTATTATAGGTTTAAACCCGCCCCTTCGCTAACCCCTTTGATCATGAGGCTTCGATTTAAGAATCAATATAAAGTGATACGGAGCCCGTATGCTTGAAAATGTACATTCATGATTTTAAATCAATAGTTTTCTCACGGCTCTGGGTGCCATTAGACTTTTCGACATATCTCGATATCAAATTGTAATGCCTGTAAATGATCGATTAAACCCGTTACATGGACATCCATACCAAGCCACTCTTAATACTAAATGTGAGCAATTTGATTCAAGCCGATTTTTTCAAATGGTTTCATTATTTCGGCTTAGTGGAAATTCTGAGAATTACAAGAGAGAATTAATAAATATCTGTGATTTCGATATTGTCTTGCTTATACTGAACAAAAATTAAACTATTTTGTGGACGTTTAAGCCTTTATTTCTACACTATTAAAATAAAGTTCATTAACAAATTATAAATCGTAATTATGAATTATAAAACAGCAGGAATATTGTAAGTTTATATATTCAAAATATTTTCAAATGTTAGCTTGTACTATAAGATAAAAAATAAAACTGACTCGATGGTCTCCCGGGACGAAATTTGAACCGCGGATGTCCGGATATCGCAAACGTTTAGCGGTATTTGAGAACATATATGATTATGTAACACAACCGTAGAGTATTTTTGATCAAAAGTTGCATAATCAAGATGAAATGAATTATTTCTAGTAGTGCACATATTTATCGATGTTTTTATGCAAACTATTAATATTCTAATGAATTAACGTAATCTGTAAATCATGGTTACTTTAGTTCACAAAATAGGTCAAAAAATAATAGATTAGATTTTCTAGCGAATCCGGTCGGCATCCAGATCATCTTAGCATCCGTACATGTTAGCATTCGGATAGATTTAAATTCGTTTAATTTAATGAAATTAAAAGTGTAACAAATAAGTGTTTGTAAAAAATTGTATGAATTGCATACTGTATGCCACTGCCTAATAGCAGACCATATTTTTATTACATAGTGAGTATAAAGAATATACTTTTGCATAGCACATCTCGAATACTTTTATGATTTACACTATTGTATTATTAGCGGTGTATTGTATCTACCAATAGTTCAGTGTCATCACTAAATATACTTTAATACTAATAGCCAATCATCTATACTAACTCACTACACTTCATACACATCTCTTGGCTTTCATTTCCTCAACTCTAATTCCAACCTCATCCCCCTTTATCATCCATCTATTATCACAACCGTATTATTTCCTTCATTATGTCTTCATTTGTGTTGTCGATGTTTATAATTAGTAATTATTATTTCTTGCCGTTGTAAAAAATTGCCTATTAAGATTGCTACCTGCACTTGCCTGGAATTGCATGTCATCTCTGATACTCATTCAGCAATGTTCAGGCTATCTTTTTAGATCTACATCCGTGAAAAAATCTCAGCTTTTAGAGCTGTTTAGCTGATATCATATTTTTTAAATATAAATTAATTAATAAATATATTATACAGTAAATGTGCCAAATATCTATTATTTTATCCCACTTATCACTTAATCCCCTAAATGTTTATAATTGTTCGATTCTCGGTGAAGTCACAATTCCAAACAGAACTTAATTAGATATTTTTTAAAATCACTATCACTGCAATCAAACATTACCATACAGATCATAATATCTCATAGCATTTTTTGAATAATTAACACAAAGATTTTAACGCACCCCATCTTCCCTCCCATTTTGCTTTACTTTTTTATTTTACTTTCTGTTACTTTATTAATCATATTAATTATAAAGGCGTTTCGTAGTAAAGACTTTAGGGAAGTCCGAAACCGTGTAGAAATTTGAACCAGATTTTTTTTTTGCAAGGTTTTAATCATTTTATTTAACTTGTATCAAAACGAATAAAATATTAATATTCCAAACAAGTAACCTTCATGATACTCAAACCTTTTACAAAAGATAGGTCAGAAATGTCGAGAAAAAAATGCAAACGATCTTCTTTACTGCTGACATTTAACTAAAACTGTTAAGAATATTTTCTATTCAAAATTCGACGAAGAAGAATTATAACCATCACTCTCACCAATCCATAGTAATTAAGACCGATCGTCTGTCTATTTGGCTAATATTTCGAATTTTTCTCATATTTTTATTAAACTTACTACCTAGCTGTTTTATTTCTCGATTAAAAAAACAAAATGCATGATGTGTTTCGACACGGTAATTTGGAATCGGGGCCTGTTGCAATGTCAAAAATGAAATAGTCGAAATTGGGTACATGAGATTGCGGGGGTGGTCAGCGCCAGCGGTCTCCCCGGCGCGGCTTACCTTCGCACGTGAACTGTCCGTAGTGCTTGCCCGAGGACTTGTCCCCGCACACGACGCACTCGATGTTCTGCCCCTTGTCGGGCTGCGAGCCGCCGCTCTGCGTGCTGTTGGCCTGCGAGGCGGGCGTGGCGGCGTGCAGCTCGCGCGGCAGGGCGGCCGCCAGCGCGCCGTCCTCGTGCGGGTCCCGCCACGGCGCGGGCGGCGGCGCGACCAGCGCCATGCCGCGCGCGAACCCCAGCTCCAGCGCCGGCGCGCCGTACGGCGGGGCCAGCTCCGCGCCGGGCGGGCCCACGTAGCCGGCGCCGTGCCCGATAATCGTGGCGGCCGGGGCGGCTCCACCCGCGCACAACCGCGCACTACCGCCGCGAACGCATCAAGCGCGCGATTCGCGAGCGAATGTATCCGACGTCCGACGAATTTTTCGAAGAAAAAAAAAATTACTCTTTTTTTACACGAAATACACCCTTTTAAGAAGTTTTAATTTTTGTTAGCGGGTACTGTATTTTTTCGGTACAAAAAAAATTTTTTTTTACTATTATAAATACGAATTACACTTTTTTAAAGATTTAAAAAAAAATTGTAGATACTAAATTTTTCACAATTTTACGAAGTTCGTAGGTAGGTAGGTAGG
>JADDOH010001739.1:0-239236 GCA_016648135.1 Agrypnia vestita | reverse complement strand
ACTGCTTCTATAAAAGCTGGTTCCACCAATTTGTGCGAGATGTTTGGCCGTATTCTGAAATAAGCAATATCGCTATTTCTGTTTCTGTTATATAACATCTTAATGCCGCCAATTTTGACGTTTTAAGTTTGACAGGTTTGAAATTAATGAATTCAATCAATCAGAAAGCACTACAACGTTAAGTTATTCATAATTATGAATAATGAGCTTTCTGATTGATTGAATTCATTCATTTCACACCTGTCAAACTTAAAACGTCAATATTGTCAGCATTACAAAATGTTACGCAATAACTGTCAAGCTGCAGAAATAGCGATGGTGCACATTTCAGAATACGGCCGGTTATCTGCTATTAACACACTGTACGCCTAACAACATCTATAGGAATTGTGACATTACGATTTTTCACAGTAAAATTGCATTTGTTCCAGTCTGCCCGAGCCTTTTGTTCGAGGAATCGCCGTATTTTCTGAATACCACTTTCAATTGCCCCCATCCGCCCGAGTGCCCCGACGGCGGCCGGCGACAGTTCTTGTAATCATCGCCAGTTCTTGTAATCGCCGCCGGTTTATGGATTTAACTAACTAACTAACTAACCATCACGCCGTTTCCCTGCAGGGGTAGGCAGAGAGGATTGAACGCCACACTCTTCTATCCTGGCACACCACTTTTGCTTCGGCCACATTCATACATCTTCTCATACACGTTCTACGGTTGTTGCGGCTTTTAACAAGGCCATCCTCAAATACTTGTAGTACCTGATCGTGCCAGGTCCTTCGCGTACGCCCTCTATTCCTGTTGCCTTCAACATTCGCCTCATATATTTTCTTAACCATCCTTTCCTCGTTCATACGTTCCACATGACCAAACCATCTCAGCACTCCTTTCTTTATTCTATCTACCACACTACAGCCAGCATTGCATTCACTTCTAATTTGTTCATTCCTCACTCTATCGACCAAAGATTTTCCACACAACGTCCTTAGTGACCGCATTTCAACCGCATTCAGTCTACTTTCATTCCTCTTTTGCCAATTCCAGGCTTCACTTCCATACATGAGGGTTGGCACTAGAACGCCATTATGTACCGCTAGTCTTGCTTCTTTTGACAGATTCTTATTGGCCATAATTGCATTTAGTGCACCATTAACTTTGTTTCCCGCAGTTACTCTCCTTTCGATATCATTCTCAGCCTTGCCGTCTTTATGGATTTCCTTCCCGAATTGCTATCGTCTGCCCGTTCATTAGTTTTATTGACTTCCCGGCGGCGGCGCGCCGTTCGACATCTGTTTTTGTGATCGTCAGCGTTGAAAATTCATCATTTACAGAATATATTACATAGTCTTTATTTTTTGCTGGCCAGGGTCGTTCTTAAATTTATTTTCTTGGATAATTTATGATACTATTTTGTTGCTATTTTTGCTTATGAATTTAACCTGTTTTCTTCCTCGCTTATACTGTTTTATGTTACTATTTTGCTATCTTCTTTTTATTTTGATTTTGTATTTAACCTGATTTTATTTCTATTTTTCTTTGCTTTTGTTTTTCTACTTCTGATTTTTATGCCGCTGCACAAATCTATTTCTTTTATATGCTTTTAATTTTCTTGTATTTGTATTTGATTTAATAAAGAAAGTTCTTGGTGGAGGGGACAACGAATGGGTTTTTTGCTGCCAGAACCTTGCGGCGTTCGCCCTATACACGGGCGCCGCACGGGGATGGCTTTAAATAAGAAAAATGTCAACCTGGCGACGCAATAGTAGGGCCGATATGGGAGCCGTCGGCTCATAGAACGGCCCTGGGAAAGTGGTGGGTCCCCATTCGTTGGCCAGGGTCGTCCCGTGGTCGTAAGGCAAGGAGAGCGGCGCTTAATTACAAGGGGCAGCAAATTGTCTATATTTTAATTTAGATAGAGCTCTTTTTACGCTTCAATACACCAAGAGACCCAATTACTTAAACATCACAAAACACCCAGTTTTGAGAAAATTACGTTAATTTTTTGCCCTCACCGGGAACCCTCAATGTGAAAAGCCAGTGTCAAGGTACTGATACACATGCTTATTTTTGAGCATGCTCTAACAACTGTACACACTTGTTATCATGCTTATTTTATGCATGCTAATGAATGAGCATGCCCAGAACTAACATTCAAACACACATCCTTATTACTGGCATACTCTTGTCATAGAATAGAGATGCTTATGTTCAAAATGGAAAGTTTGCAAACTGAAATGTGAAATTCATGTGAACCAATAAATCAAAACAGTTCCCGAGTCACCGCACATTTTTGATTTTAATTTTTATAATTTTTATTGTAAGATTCATTCATGTCTTTTAATAAAGTTTCATAAACATTATTTCTCGCTATATTATTTTTATATAGCGGTGACCGAGTATTCCACAGACATTTGTGATTCCTATAATAAGTCACGAAAAGTAATGTTTTGTCATCTCCCCAACGCGCCATATCCGTTTCATCTGTCACGGACTGAGAAGATCGCATCGACAATCGATACTAGCCGCGAATGATGTTAGCATGCTCATAAGCAAGCCTATTCACACATGCTCACAAGATACCCCTTCCACCCGCAAATCAAATAAGCATGCTCATTACTAGCTATGTGCGTACACACGTGCTTATAATTAGCAATAGCTCAAGAACCTCAATACTGCGCATGCTCACGTGCCACTAATGAGCACATGTATCAGTACCTTCATGCCCAGCGAGCTATGAGGACCGCCTACTACTTTATTAATATTTTTTAATACTAACGGTTCGTATACGACGTTGCCTTGTTTACAGATTTCTACCAAATTTATGAGGCGAGTGTTGAAGGCAGCAGAACCAAAAGGCGTTCGCGAAAAACCTGGCATGACCAGATAAATTATATATTGCAGGATAACCCTGTTAGAAGCTTCAACAACCGAAGAACGAAGCAAAAGTGGTGTGCCAGGACAGAAGAGTGTGGCGTTTTATCCCCTTTGCCTAGCCCTCTGATAAACGCCGTGATGATTAGTCAGTTAGTTAGTTTTAAACGAAACTAAACGTCTGTAATGTGAAAATAAAACTGACTTGCTGGTCTGGAATCTTGGAATTGAATCTCTAGGCAAGTATCTGGACTATTAGGCCAACAAGCGCCTTTATATAGCTTGTTGGTCTTGTGGTTAGGACTCTCGCCTCGTGATCCAAAGGTCGCGGATTCGAACCTCACTCCAAACCAGCAAGTTAGTCCTATTTTCATAGCACAAACTAACTAACTAACCATCACGCCGTTTCTCCGCAGGGGTAGGCAGAGAGGATTGAACGCCAAACTCTTCTACCCTGGCACACCACTTTTGCTTCGGCCACATTCATACATCTTCTCAAGCACGTTCTACGTTGTTGCGGCTTTTAACAGGGCCGTCCACAAATACGTGTAGCACCTGATCGTGCCAGGTCTTTCGCGGACGCCCTCCATTTCTGTTGCCTTCAACACTCGCCTCATATATTTTCTTAACCATCCTTTCCTCGCTCATACGTTCCACATGACCAAAGCATCTCAGCACGCCTTTCTTTATTCTATCTTAAATATAGAAAGTAAACACTACAGCCAGCATTGCATTCACTTTTAATTTGTTCATTCCTCACTCTATCGACCAAGGATTTTCCGCACAAGCGTCTTAGTGACCGCATGTCCACCGCATTCAGTCTACTTTCATTCCCCTTTCGTCGTCCCTGCTAAAATATAAATGTAAAGTAAAAAAATATGCCATTTTTGAAAGGTTACAGCTAGCATTATAAATATTTATATAAAATAACAAACATTTTGTATTCTCAGCTGAAAGTAAACGGCTAAAGCATCTCACCATTTAAAATACACAAACAATTGAAATTAAAATTCTTTTCGCACTGGCGGCAAATCGTGTTATTTTTCGTATTCCTTTTTTGACAGCCGTCAGCTGAGATCGCATTCCGATCCGATCACGCGCCAGTTTTTTTCTGCCATCTCGTCTCCTCCTCTGTCGTGTCCTCTCGCTCGCTCTCGGCTCCGCCGGCCAATCGGCGGTCGCCGAAGCTGACCTTGAACTCGCCGACCAACTCGCTGTTCCACATATCGCTGATGCGACTCTTAAAACAGCAATAATAGGCGTTCGATGACCGCGTTTCCTTCGTCTAAGGTGCTTTGAACTCTTCGTTCTGCTTCTTTGCATGGAATATATAAACACTGCTCTACGTATTACGTACGTGAAGAGTATACAAGCAAAGGCAGCAATATCTAACTGATGTGTTCCTGGGATAAATACATAAAAAAGATTGGCTTGTTGGTGAGGTGGGCATGACGCTCGCCTGGTGATCTGGTATGGTGATCGGTGGTTCGAGCCCCGTTCCAGAACACCGGCAAGTTAGTCATATTTTCATAGTCCGGGTCTTTAGCTTAGTTTTAAAGTAGTAAGAATATTGATGCGACACGTAATCCGTGTTAAAAAAATTCTGTCACTGCTTATTTTTTCTCTAAAATCCTTATATACTCTAAGGTAAAACCTATGAAACCTACTAGACCAAGAGCCAACGACCGCCAGATATATGTTATTTTATCAAACCAGAAATATATTCTGCTCATGTACACTATAGTATTTGAGAAGGTTTGGATATCATGACATTTGAGTCAGGGGGATTTTGGCAGATAACAGATAATACAGGTACAAAAAAAAAGTTGAAATAAATTGATTTTTTAATATTTTTAACGGGACAGTACTATACACTCATATTAATCATTGCCAAACTCTTTTCCTGGGTAATTTCTTCCGTCAGACGCTTTGAAGCTCTGTAAATAATCATGCCATTTACGTTGTAGTAACAAATCTGTATTTTAAGTATTTTGTTTGGGCCACTATTTTACGGCCACAACATTACCTGATACCTTGTATTTTAAAGTTTTACTTACATATTTTTTTGTACCTGTATTACCTGTTATTTGTCAAAATCCCCCTCACTCAAATGTCAAAATATCCATACCTTTTTACCTTCTATAGTGTACATCTACAGAAAATATTTCAGGTTTGATACTAAAAAGTCTGGCAGTCACTGGCTCCTACTCTATACATCTTATTGGAAACATATATTTAAAAACTATTATCTACCACCTCAGTTTTCCTCGTACACACGTGCATAAATAAATATTTCACTTTCAAATATGGTTATTGCCGTGTTTGCTACCAAATATTGGATACTGCTCTATTTGCTACGATGTTTCAATCTAAAATCGACATCAATTCACACTTTAGTATGAAGCGGTCATTTTGTCAAGTGACAAATCCTTGAAGGTTGTTAATTGGTTGAAGTGGATATTGCTGCCTTTGCTTTTAACTCTACAAGGATATTGCTATTTTTGCTTTTAATAGTGATTTGGAAACATGATTTTGGAAGGGATGGATCTGTATTTCCTATAAAATCACACATATGGAGTTCTATGAACTTACCACTGAAACAATAAATTTCCTATAAAATCTCGAATTCACTACATTCTTCCTTAGTAGTTAATCCTTAAATTCATTGTCATGAATGAATTTATTTTTATTTTTTTGGGTATTGCTGCCGCTGCTTTTACACGCCTCGCGTGTTCCACTTCGTATGATCCAGAGTTTCAATTACGCTGATCCATTCTCACCAACCTCTTCGCTTCATCTTGGGAAAAACTCTTGGAGATAGAATATGAAACACATTCACAAATGAAACATGCGGACAGAACACAACTACGCCCCTGAATGATAATTGTGCATAATATGTTTTTATTTTTATTTTTTTCGATTTTGGTATTATTTTATTATTTATTATTTTTTTATTTGAGACACTAACAGAACAATGGGTACATGGCACACAAACAATTATAAATCGAGACTGCGCATTATCCCAAATAAATGTGATTTCGGCACGCTCTAGCAACACGAATATGTATACTCGTATTATATATTTAGTGTATGAATGTTGTGTGATCATATAAGAATATGTAAGTAAATAATTGATTTAATGGTTCTATGGGTTTAGAAAATGGATGTTGTGTATGAGTGACTTTTTGAACGATGATTAAAATTCAACTTTAAAAAACGATGGATAACTACGCATCAACCTAAAAGTTTAGTTGTAAAGTAATACACACATTGACGTTCATTGTCAACCCCAACGTGCACTGATTGTAAGTGCTGGTACGTGTCTTTCATACCGTATTTATTGGAGCCACATTTTTGGCGTTTGACCTCTACTTGTCGCAACAGAAGACTTGGTGTAATCTTTGTACCAGTGAGACAGCTAAA
Organism: Agrypnia vestita; assembly: GCA_016648135.1. Lineage (NCBI taxonomy): Eukaryota > Metazoa > Arthropoda > Insecta > Trichoptera > Phryganeidae > Agrypnia > Agrypnia vestita. The sequence continues at coordinate 232,945 of JADDOH010001739.1, read as the reverse complement.
AAAGCCTCACCCGATTCTTTCAGGGTCTGGTTGTATGCCTGACTTTTTTTATTGATATCGTCTGATCCCCTTGCTGGGGCTCCAGGACACTTCCTTTTCCACTGGTTATTTCTCCTGCTATTGCCACCTGAACTTCGTGACGCGTCTCTGACTCAGATAGAATGACTCCATTCTTTATTCGTTCGCGGATCGAGCTGCCTTGAGCGTTGGTCATGCTATCGTTTGCATGCAGATTCATACTAACTTGTGCAGTAAGGCCGTCTCCCATCGGCTGAGGTCGTAAAGATCGACGTAAAATGGCAAAACGTAAGAAACAAATGCATGCAATAAAAACCCATCTCTGTCATGGCACTTCAAGGATGTGCTGTGTACCGATTACCGATATCCGCTTAAAACGTTGTAATAAATTGAATAATTGGGAATATTCCCATGTTTTCACGTTCGTTCAGAATCATCTGATGTTCGTTTTCAGCGGTTCTTGAAGTGCCATGACTCAAAAATCCAGCTGTACATTTGGGTATAACGTTCCAAAAATATAACAATCTATTAATTTGAGAAAACTAACATATATAATCCACACTGTATAAACCAACTTTGTATAAACGTTTACCGGTTTCGATACTGTACTGCATCTTCGTCGGGACATGCGTTTAAAAACAGTGTGGTTCATACAAAATTTGTTAGTTTTTTCAAATTAATTGTGTATTTCCATTCAGAAAGTTAAAGCTATAAACAGCACAAATATATAATAACAATTTAACTCATTTCAAAAAAAAAAAAAAAAGAATACATGTGTTTGAAAAGGGAAATCTTGTTATACCTACTTGTAAATAAATAATTTTGGCGATTAATAAACATCTCCATAATAATTAATATGAGGACATTATTCCTTGAATATTTTTGATCCATAATTGTAACGGGAGTCTACCTGTTAAGTATTGCTGACTACTTCTGTTACACAAATCCCTTAATCTTACAGGGATATCTCTCGTATATCCCTGTAAGATTAAGGGATTTGCGGCCCCCTGTTTATGTTTTCCTATGTAAGGTGAAGTACCTACTTTTTCTGTTAATTAAAAATCTAGTTGTAGAGTTAATTTCGCCGCATTGTCGTCTTCTTCTTCTTGTAGCTTGCTTGACTATCGCGCCTTAGTATGGGTATATATATATATATATAAAATATCAAACAATTCCTGTGTAGCAATATTCAATACACCCCATTACCAAACTGTGAGTATTATTTAACTATTACATATTATTCTGCCTACGTTACTAGCGTTCTCACACACATATTCCATCACATACAGGCGACAGTACACACTGAACGCTGGAAGATTCTCCCGGTCGGACGGAAATCTTTCCTTACACACTGCCGCATTGGGGAATCTTCTATCCATCAATGCGGTGCGCCATCAACTGGCCCGCCAAAATCCCAAGCCGAAAGAGGGACCCCGTGATGAAAGGGTTTGACCATTTTTTGCGACAGAGGAGGTGCACGCGCAGCCCCGGGGTCGCGTGGGCGTCGGAGGAAGGGCCGATGGGGCGAGGGAGGACGAGGCGAAAGATCGGGCGCCTGACCCGGCGGGCCCGGAGTTATTTGCGCATTTTATTCCTGCGGCGTTGCCGTTGACCCCGGCTAGTCTGTTGAGTGCGCTCGGTGCTCGGCATTAACTTCTGTTATCTCCGAGTGCGATTGTTGAAAATGGTTTTTACTCCCTTTATATTAACTCGTGGCGTCTGCCTGCTTGCCGTCAACAAAAACTTTGCATCGATTTTTGACCCTTTTCCCGTGATCCAATCAGGCTGAAACTTGGCAAGCAGACTCGTGGCGACGATCAAGAAGATCTATCAAATTTTCGTTAAAAAAAAAAAAAAATTATATTATAATTTCGGATTTTTAGAAATTTTATTGTTTTTTTCAAATTGGAATCATTAGAAAGGCTTGATTACGGCGGCCCGATAACGTCGCGGAATATTTTCTAAATTTGAATTACTCCGTCGGTATGCATAATAGGTACTTCACTACGAATGTCGAAAATCTAAATTGACTGACAAATGTTTTTAGAATTAAATCTTCAAAGCATGAACTGTCTTATCAAAGCTCAAAACATCTGACATTTTAGAAATATATTAAATTACTGTAAGTTTAGTGTTATGTTATATGTTTTAATTCGTCTTTAATTGTTCTTATATTTACCAAAGAAATGGAGTATAATAAAAACTTGGTTTTTGTGGGTTACTTTTTTATGAACACGGTCGCTTTCCTTGGTCTCGCGATGTCACGTCTCGAGGGGTAATGCTTATTTAATAAGTGCGGCGAGAGGGGGTCTCATCCCCCCGCGCGTCTCTCTACCTGCTAGCCACCCCTATTTAGTGCTGTACATGCCTACATCGATACCACGAATTCTAGCGGGCGTAGTGATTCATACCACTATCTATAAGTCACTCACCACGCCCATTCTCACCTCGCCTTCATTTCGTTGGTATAGGTTGTAACATAGCTCGTCCACAATACTTTACAGGTGGATTCCTGCCTTGATTGTTAGTAGAAAATGTTCAAGCAACCACAAATATCAATAATCATGGAGAAATACAATATCAAAGTTTGCAGAACGTTGAACTATCATTATAGTTACTTTTATAGATTATAAAAGTAACTATAATGCTTCAATACAAGTCAAATGAAATGATATAAACCTAGCGGAAATTGAAAATATTTTTTTATCTAATCTTTTTAATGCTGTTTCGCATAACTATTACTAAGATTAGATTTATATGACTGAATACTTACTCTACTTAGTCTCTGAATTCTGTAGAATGGCTAGGTATATTCCGCATTGGTAATATTATTGATACAATACAAGCGCATTTAATTCTAAAAAAAAATAAACTCCACTAAAGCCCGGTCGCCGAAAAGAGAGATTTTCGTACATTGACCCTACGCTACGTATCTTTGTCGCTGTCACGCTCGCACAGACACAGCGAGCGAGCGTATACTCGAGCCATCTTAAGATGGCATTTTTGACAGATCGTAATAGTGTTGTGACACACTTAAAATCATTAACGAAATAATTCAGTCGAAAAAATTTTCAAGAATTAATTCACATTTAATTCGGTTAAAAATAGTAAACATGATTTTACGAGATTCTAAGTTATACCATTAGATAGATCTCAACCAAGCGCATCCTTTGGTGATATTTTCAAGTATGTCAGATAAATATTAATTGCGTAATAGGCATCCAAAGTGGGCCGCAACAAACTAAGTGCGCCCGCGCAATTTCCCATATGTAAAAACATATCATTCCCATAGATGTTCACATGAGGAACACGATAAAAAATGTTTCAGTTCGCTAGGACGTCTGTAACGTCCGTAATCTGAGTTCAAAAATATCGGCTGGCGGCCTACCCAGCCGCCCGGGGCCGCCGTGGCGGCGCCGGGTTTTTTCCACTGGCCCGCGTGACTTGTAACGGTCGGCGCGGCCCCCGAGTTTTGCAGGGCTCCCAAGATATTTACTCTCCCATATGATGGCTCAGATAAAACATTATTTCTTTTAATTTCTACTTTAAAATATCACATAAAAGGATTCATTTGGCACATTTAAAAATACTTATGTATTTTTGCTTCCTCGCCTCTTCGAGGCAGGTCATTTACATTAATTCCATCAATATAGCAGCCATTCTATAATTAAATATTTCATCAAACTTAAATATTTCATTGTTTTGTAGCCGTTTTCTTTGCCCTCTAATAAAGCCATAGAAAAAGATCATATTTAGAGGGCACAATCGATCTGTCAGATTTGTTGTGTTGTTTTGGATACTTATTCTGCGTATTCTACGCATATTATACAGGCAATCAATATCCTATAACATTTTGAATCATTTCGTTCATTCCATATTGAATGTTGATGGACATCACTACTCTGGTGTTCGCGCAATAAAGTATAGCTTTTGTCCTCCAATGTTTAGCTGTCGTTAATTATGAAACTTCATGTAAGTCTAAACGTCAAAAGTGCCATCATACAGTGGCCGCAGTGTAACAGTGACATAATTGTACGCGTGCGACAAGGATACGTAGTGTGGGATCAATGTACGAAATTCTCTCTTTTCAGCGACCGGGCTTTGATTGAAAAAAATGAAAATAGAACCGGACTTTCGGGATTTTCGCTTGCGAAAGAAGATTAGTCTCGTAACACGCAATTCAACAAGATCCACACATCTCCTAGGTAGGAGCAAACCAAAACAGAGATGCACAAACAGCGTCAAAAGCGAAATATTAATAAACTTATTTGACGGTCGTTCAATCGTGAAATGCACTTTTACCACAGATAAAAATTTTAATATTCGGAATTGCGCCGCTAGTCGTGCGATACGCGGCGATGACTTCGGAACACGCGCACTCCGCGCTTGCGAGGTGATATTGTGTCTCGTATACGACTCGACTCGTAATTTAGGTGAAGTATGGTAAACTATATAAAGTTATCCATATCCCTTGAAAGATCTAATTATTATTATAAGCAACAAAGATACTTTACAAAATTGTTTGATGTACACAGGACTTAAAATCTTCGACAGCCTACCGAAAACAATACAAATGTAAAATATTGCAGCGCAAAAAGTTTTTTTTAATTGACTAATGTTTACGTACGTTTACATACAGTGTTTAAAATCTAAATCATGTATCAGTCGATAAAATACAAAATAAGGTACTGAAAAAACATTGAAATAAAATAATAACAATCACGCAAAAGTGTGCAGTTATCGCGCCGAGAAAAAAAAATTATTTTGCTATTGCTATGCTATTGTAAAAATCTCGTTCTTTCTAATATTACTTCATTTACTTTTGGCGGTCCGTGCCGCAGAGCAATATAAAATGTGTTCGTATTGCATGGCAGTATAAAACAAACAATAATTGTTTGGTTGTCACGTCCGACGAAATAATTTATTTCACCGTTACAGTTGTAAAAATGTGGTTTCAAATATGCCAGAAAAAACATGAGCTGGGTTTCACAAATGTAACCAGTGACCACAGTGATAGAAGAAGAATACTACAGTTGCCGGCAAACTTCATGAAATTCTTTGGCTAAGTGGGGGAATGCGCAGAAGACGAAATTTGGGTCTCGTTGGTAGAAAGGTAGATGCGCAAACGTCCCCCCACTACGCCGCAGAATTTCAAGATGTTTGCCAGCTACTGTACGGTCGACGAAAATATTCATGAGCCAGTTGCTAGAGTGTTGTAATTAATGATTAATTAACTCTTCATTGTACAAAATCTGTATTCTTTAAATTAAACTTTTTCGCAGTATATCATTCGTAAATTAACACTTTATTATCGCTGGGTAACACGTATTTAACATTCACTAGAACATTTAATCCAGTTCTCACTCGTAGTATTTTTCGCATTTATTTATTTCGCCAATTAAGTACTTCGCTCGATTATTCGCTTTATTTATCGCTTCGATTCCCTCACGACTGGCCACACTGTTTTGCGCATACTTTGCGGCCGATTTCGCACTGAACGAACTATCAACATTGCAACTCTTGCGCCGCGGCCGGCGCCGTATTTATACCCGAGAATGCTGGTATTTTCGTACTTTCTAGATTAAGTGTTAAGGAGAAGGTCCTCATCGCTTCTCGATTGCAAACGCAAAAGCTGTCAAGAAGCACAAAAGACCTCCTGTGACCAACGCCTCTTAAGAAGACCACAAGTCGTAAGCGCACAGTCCAATGCTTCTCAGAACGGACTGCGGTGATGATCCAACGAACGCGTTGAAAACAAGGATTTAGCCAACTTTTAGTGACACCACGAGTATCGTTAACGACTTTTAATTGGCCATGTTAAAGCATTGGAGTCGGTCCAAAGAAATACTTTGTGTTTATCGCTGGTAACGTTGTTAGTACTTTATTATTACTCTATTTTGAATGAAACACGTGTTATGAATGAGTATTTTTATTATTAATATTTAAAGCATTAAATTTGTGGTCAGGCATTTTAACAAAATGTTAGTTAAGTTACCAGGACAACCGCTAAACTAACATGCAAATACCACTACACACCACAACCATAGCATTATTAACATACTAACAACTTCTTAAAATATTCCTCACTAACATAATTGACAATTTTTGCGAATTTTTATATATATTTTTTTTTTCAATTTTTTGTTATTATCTTTCTTTTTTTGGTTTTATTTTTTCCTCATTGCACCCCAGAGACTGTGACGTAGTTAACGTACAGCACGGGTGCTTTGTTTTCATCTACGGCGTAGCAAGAAATCCGCTTTAGCGTTAAAAAATATTGAGAAAAACTATCGATATTAGGACAATATTAATTACCTAAACATTTTCAATTCATTTTCACTCCTTTATATTAACTCGTGGCGTCTGCTTGCTTGCCGGCTTGCCGTCGAAATTTTTTTGGATCGATTTTTGACCCTTTTCCCGTAATCCAATCGAGCTGAAACTTTGCAAGCAGACTCACGGCGACGATCAAGAAGATCTATCAAATTTTCGTTAAATAATAATAATAATTATAGTATAATTTAGGATTTTTCAAATTTTTAATAGTTTTTTCAAATTGGAATCATTACAAAAGTTTGATTACTAGCAACGGCGGCCCTATAACGTCGCGGAATATTTTCTAAATTTGAATTACTCCGTCGGTATACATAATAGGTACTTCACTACGAATTTCGTGACAAATGTTTTTAGAATTTAATCTTCAAAGCATGAAGTGTCTTATCAAAGCTCAAAACATCTGACATTTTAGAAATATATTGAATTACTGTAAGTTTAGTGTTATGTTATATGTTTTAATTCGACTTTAATTGTTATTATATTTTACAAAGAAAGGGAGTATAATAAAAACGTGGTTTTTATGGATTACTTTTTGTAGATATTAATTTACCTGTAAAGTATTGTGGACTAGCTCTGCTATACAATTTTCATTATGCGTATTTCATTTCGCCTTATTCAATCAATATCTTGTTTCGCTTTTAGTTCTTTGAATTAATATATGTATTTTATGTAAGAATATTTTTCTGTTAAATTGCACGTATCCAGGATCCGCGATGACGTCACCTGAGCCAAGTCATCGCATGACGACAATGGGATGTAATGACAGTGTCGTGCGCCTGACACAAACCACACAGACGGGCGCGAGAACTTAAATCAGCGGTCATCGGTCAGTGTCACGGCAAATCGTGGTGGTGGAATAAATCCATACACTCAGTCCCTCCAACAAAGCCGAAGAGGCGAACGAAATTAATGCTGATCCCCGGAATGATTAAGCCTTCAATCATTTTTTTCAAAACAAATAAATAACGCTAGAACGTGTGCTTCTCTAATGTATCAGCCGATAAACCTAGCCGATAAGCCTAAGCGCCATTTGGACAAAGCGATTTTTTTAGAAGGCACCTATATTCTCTAATGTTCTTCCGGACAATATTAAGATTGCAAGATCATTTTCACTATTAAAAAAAAACTAACCCATAAAAAACAAGTTTTTATTATACTACTTTCTCATTGAATCGGGTTTCGTGCCTACTGCACGTGTCGGAGTCATTACTCATTTGTATTGATTCTAAATTGAAAAAACATTTTAAATTTCGAAAAATCCAAAATTATACTGTAATTATTAAAAATAAATTAAACGAAAATTTGAGTGACATTATTATTATCATTGCCACGAATCTGCCTGCAAAGTTTCAGCTCGATTGGATAACGGGAAAAAGGTTAAAATCGATCCTAAGTTTTTCCGGCAGACAACAAACCGCAGACGCTCCGAGTTAAAAGAAAACGAGTAAAAATGAAAATGAGTGGTATGTTGAGTGATAACAGTAATAAATAAATGTCTTTGGGGTCCATTTTATCGTTGTTAGTATGGAACCCTACATCACACCGTTTTCCAGAGCGGCAGGCAGAGAGGATAAAACGCCTGGCCTGTCTTTTGTCCTGGCACACTACTTTTGTTTCGTCCACTTTCATACACCTTCTCATGCACGCTCTTCGCTTCTAACAGGGCCATCCTTTAGTACACGTTTGATTTATCTGGTGATACCAGGTCCTTATTTCTGCTGCCTTCAACGCTAGTCTCATAAATTTTCCTTACCATCCGTTCCAAGGATCGCCGAGATGTTTTTGCCACGTAATTTTACTTCACTTGTAATAGTTGTGTGTTCGTTGCAATATAGCATACCTTAGACGTTAACTTATTACTCCCTTTATATTAACTCGTGGCGTCTGCTTGCTTGCCGTCAACAAAAACTTTGGATCGATTTTTGACCCTTTTCCCGTGATCCAATCGAGCTGAATCTTGGCAAATAGACTCGTGGCGACGATCAAGAAGATCTATCATATTCGTTAAAAAAATTAATAATTATAGTATAATTTCGGATTTTAGGAAATTTTATTGGTTTTTTCAAATTGGAATATTTAGAAAAGTTTGATTACGGCGGCCCGATAACGTCGCGGAATATTTTCTAAATTTTAATTACTCCGTCGGTATGTATAATTGGTACTTCACTACGAATGTCGAAAATCTAAATTGACTGACAAATGTTTTTAGAATTTAATCTTCAAAGCATGAAGTGTCTTATCAAAGCTCAAAACATCTGACATTTTAGAAATATATTAAATTACTGTAAGTTTAGTGTTATGTTATATGTTTTAATTCGTCTTTAATTGTTATATTTTACAAAGAAACGGAGTATAATAAAAACTTGTTTTTTATGGGTTACTTTTTTTTTAAGCTTAGTTTGCTCAAGTTGATTTCTCAGTATTACGCCAGTCCCCTTAAACAGCAGCTACTTGACAACTGGCTGGAACACTGGCTGCTCATTTCGCTATTTCGTATTCGTATACGACATCACCACATGCCTCCCTCATTGTACACCCACCAGCGTGATGTTTCACATCAGTCTATCATGACAAATGTACTCTATCACGTCTTTTTTTTTAAAAGGTGACACTACACGAGACACTCGTGTAAACAGCCCACAATGTTATTTATCGTGACCCGTACATACAATGGTTCACTAGGTAATGTCAACCGTCGGAGTATTCAGTGTTTCGTGCCAACTTTTTCGAGCAATTAAGTTTAACGCAAAAATAATTTGTCTGTCTGTGCCTAACTGTTTCGTGTTGATTATCTCTTCTCAGCTTGTTTTTCTTTGATCCATTACTTCCAAACGATGGCTATAAAAGTTTATTAGCTACGATTTTTTTTATGTGCAAACACCTTATTACGCGACCCCCTTAAAATTTCGTACTAGTATAATCTGAAAGGATATTTGACAAAAAAGGTTCCAAATAAATGCTTCATACTCGTAATCACAAATATTAATTAAACAGTACCCATAAACTAGGGCATGCATTACCGGTTTACCGAAAATTGAATTCCATTACCGATAAATAAATATTTATTTATTTATTTATTTATTTGTTTACGCCCATTAGGCTTTTACATAAAGAGTATAAAATAAATTTCAAAAAGCACATACATTAAAAGTTTCAGGAATAGCACCAAATCATGAGTATAAAAATTAAAAATGTAGAGTAGGTAACGAGCAGCAATGCGTATAGGCTTTTACATAAAAAAATATATCATAAAATTAAAAAGAACATACATTAAACAATATAAATTACAAGTAGCAAATTATTAAAAGTACCAGGAATAGCACCAAAACATGTGTACAGAAATTATAAATATAAAGTACAAAGCGGCAATGTGTACGAAAAATATATATTACCCACTATTACATATTAACAGCTGAAGTCAGTAACGAAGCAGTATTGCCTCTTTAAGTGTGAACTTTACTTTCTCCAGACTGTCGACGAAAATGTCAATCATGCAACCATATTCATTACAAGTTCCCAATATTCTGTGTATCACAGAATTTGAATGATAGTTAGTGTTGCAATTGTTGCGATGGAATGTGACAATTTGTGTTCTCAAATATGATGTTCTTTACAGGTTATTACTGCTATTAAAATTATTACTTATCTCCTATAAAATATTAGACTAAGGTTAACTTATAAATCATATTAAAAATTTATTCGCTTTAATACAAGTCAAATAAAATTATTAAACCTTGTAAGAAAATTCTGATTGAAATTTCTGCAAAGTTTATCTCATTTTGTTTGGCTTGTATTAAAGCGAATGAACTTTTGATATTCAATCCAGAAGATAAGTAAAAAATATTGAAATAAATTTTCATGCATTTTGCATTTTCGACTCATAATTTAGGTAGAAATCTGCCTGTAAGCTATTACGAATTAACTCTGTTACACAGTGTATTTCTAACTACCGCTATTTTGCCAAATTAAACATTGTAATCAATTATAAACTACTAGTGTTTGTCCCATTATTTGTCTACCGAGAAATTCTTAGAATTCGCTCCGAAGTTTCGAGGGAAATGTTTGCAATCAGTATTTAAGCAGCGTAGAATCAGAGAGAGCTTTCTCTTCAACAGGAGCAATCTGAACTCCAAATTAGATCCAGCTTAAATCACGACACGAAGCAGCCACGTTATTAAACATCGTTTTTAATTACTTGTGTATAATAAATAATATTTTCTTAAGTATGATCTATTTTCTGATTAAAAAAAATAAAAAAAATAATGAAAAACATAATTTAACAACCACACAAACTTAGTGACCTTTGTATTATTTATTGATTAGCAGTTGCTTAGGCGTAGAAGCATCAGCTTCCAGCAAGACGTTTTTCAGTTCTTTTGTTTTTTAAATTTTTAAATTTTCCGCTCTAGCTTTAAAAATAGTTACACAAATGTATATCTAAATGTCGTCTATTGTGCAGTGGTACTTTTCCATTCCCCTCAATAAATTATATATACTCTTTAAAATACGTCACGAAAATAGGTTAGACCTTTAATAGGCTTAAAGGCGCGCTCAGTCTACGGGACGTCGTGGTTTTTGAACAGTAAGTTTGATCAACCCGAAGCGAACGTGTTATATTTTTTTTTTTCAATTGATTCAGCAACATTGTAGATTGACATTTTAAAAAAAATATTGATTATATTATTTGTATATATCTACTTTTTTATTTGATTAATTACACCAACATGTTTCAGAAAAACCTTTCCATCATCAGGGTGTGTATAACTGTCAAAATATCAAAATACAGTGTTAAAAAGAATTGAAGAAATGAGAAAAGCGCTCAACTGGATGGAAATTTATAAAATACTTATTTATAACGACAGATGAAACAAATATGGCGCGTTGGGGAGATGATAAAACATTACTTTTCGTGACTTATTATGGGAATCACGAATGTCTGTGGAATACTCGGTCACCGTTGTGTGAAAAAATAAGATAGTGAGAAATAATGTTTACGAAGCTTTATTAATAGGCATGAATGATTCAAATCTTACAATAAAAATTATATAAATTAAAATCAAAAATGTGCGGATGGAAACTCGGGAACTTTTTTGATTTATTGGTTCACTTGAATTTTCTATTTCAGTTTGCAAAGTTTCCATTTTGAACAAGAGCGTCTCTATTCTATGACAAGAGCATGCCACTAATAAGCATGTGTGTTTGATTGTTAGCTTTGGGCATGCTTATTTATGAGCATGCCACTAATAAGCATGCCAGTAATGAGCAAGTGTGTACAGTTGTTAGGGCATGCTTATTAGTGGCATGCTCATTAGCATGCCACTAAAGAAGCATGTGTATCTGTACCTTTATACATAAAATTTTCAATAACAAAATGCCAAAATATTTTTTGAACAAAATTATTACTAATAATGATGTACATACATACGACACCCGAAATAGGAATAGAATAAGTTTACCATATAAGAAAAAAGTATATACCTACACAGAATTGTCTAATGTACATAGGTGTAAAAATATACGATGAGATGCCAGAAAACATGAAAATTATAAATTAGATGAATGAATTTAAAAACAAATGCTATAATTGTTGTAAAAATAGTATAGAATTGTAGAGCATAAGATGTATTATTAATTATAGATTGTACCATAGATTAGATTAGTTGTAAATGTAAATATGTACGTTATTATAGATTTAAGAATGTAAAGTGTTAAATACTAGTTAATATACAAATTGTAATAAATAAAAATTATGAAAAATTTGTCGCGGTTTCGCCGTCTATATTAACATGTCCCCGAACATAAGATAACATATTAACGTAAGAACGCTCAAATTGGGGGCACTATTTTTTATTTTTCTAAATTTTTCATTCTTTTGATTTATTCGTAGAGTTTGTTAAGAATTACTCATTTTTAAATCTTTTATAAAATAACCCTTAGCACTCGAGTGCCGCCGTTATGGCGGCATGAAAATAAAATCTTATTTCTCGATATTTTTAATATATTGGGTTTTTTAGTTTTCGGTATAACTTAACAAGATTCATATCAGTACAATTTTAATAGTAAAAAGTTTAACTTCACCTACGGTCTTGCTTTATATCGCGTGGATAAATATTTTGAAGTGATAATTAACACATCCGATCGAGCTGAAATTTTGCGTATCGACTCGATGACGATGACGATGCATTCTTACATTTGGGGTCATACGCAAAAAAAATGTAAACTTACCTCAGATTTTTTTATTTATTTATTTATTAACGCCCTACGGGGCTTTTACAAACAAATAAGTAAAGTGTACATTTATAAAATGGATAGTTAAAAAAATATTAACATATAAAAATAATAATGACAAAGTGGAAATCGAATACTTAAAATACAAATATATAAAGATAAATATAATATAAATAAAAGTAAAAAGCAAGTATATAACAAAACAAAAGCACAAGGAAAATATAATATAATAAAAATTCAAAAAATAAAAATTAATAATATAGAGTGAAAACCAGTAGCACAAGCTTAGAAAGTCACAATGTGATAAAAATGTTGCATAACAGTAAGTTATCTCACCCAAACAATCAAAACAAATACACATAAATTATTTAAGTCCAGTTTGTTCGGGCAAGTACCTACATACTTTCTGTTACTATTCTAAAAATATTTAAATCGTTGACACTTTTTTAAATCTCTTTAAGAATTGCTACAATTAAGTAAAAAAAAAACAAAAGTACGATAAAATGGAGTTATTTCGTTGTCTGTCCATCCGTCTATTTGTCTGTTCGTCCGTAACTTCATGTAGCGTCCGTAATTTCGTTCGAATTCTCGACTAAAAAGACCAAACTAAACGACCGGAGATGGGGCATGAACTCCGGGCCAGCAAGCCCGAACCGGCCGCTTAACGCGTGTTGTTGCAACCGCCTCTCCGTAGACCGACAAATAGATTCTATAAATTTACTATACTATATACTAGGACTTAGCAAAGACGCGAACAATTTCATGTTCGGCCCAGCAAAACCGCCAGAGTTTAAAATAGTACCTTTAACTGCCGACAGGGAAAATTTAAAAACAATATTAAAATATTTTGTCGTTATTACTATTTCAATACTTATTTTTTAGGAACTGGCATGTAAAAGTACCGTCATTTTTGACGGGCTACAGCTAGTTTATAATGAAAACTATGTTTTTACGGGTTAAGTTTTTGTTGGCTTTGTTTTCCTCGATTTTAATAAGCCTCGCCGCATGCATTTTGTCGACTCACGGAATTGTGGAAACCTTGGAATTACCCGAGCAGCATTAAAGTCAGGCGGTTGACGAGGCATATTTTAAAGTAAGACGGTTGCATCACTTTGATTTGAATCGTGAAAATAAATATTTGTCACTTCGCTTGATTATATTTACTGACGAAAATGTATGTGTTAGTATTTGTGTGTGTGTGTAAATAAAACATCAGACTTTTATTGGATTTTCGCCAACAGTTTCGTCTCGAGATAATATTATTGTTATAAATATATCCCAATGTAATTTTCTGTTGGATTTTATTATTTCGTGTCTATTTTTCGCAAGTTTGCGTTATTTTAATACTAAGTGAAAGCGCTTCAGCAATGACGGAAAAGGAATCACATTTATACAGACAATTGTATAGAATGAAAATTTTGATACTTATTTAACCCTTAAATGCATGAAGTCTGATTTTTGTATGAAAAAAATATATTTTATAGAGCTTCACCCGTAGACTAAGGGAAAAATAGTAAAAAAAATCATTGTTTTATTTTTCCATTTATTTTAAAAAAAATTACCATGTGCCGTTTTCGGCACCACATGCATTTAATACTAAATTAATGCATTACTTCCTGTGCATTTAGTATAAAAAAGATAAAAATAATTTTATGAATATATAATTGATAAACATACTTGCTCGCTTTATATTTTTCTGGGTAATAAATCTGTCAAATAATCAAGATCGAATACGGCTTACTTCGCTTCTCGATAAAGACATCGACTTTTTCTATAATTTGATAGTTTAGTAAAAAATGGCCGTTTGGGCATGGACAAAATTTTTATTTTTTTTAAATTCAATGGCTGAGGAATACTTTAATAAGGATCAAATATTTTGTGTGATAATTGAAAACAAACTCAATGTTCCGTTTTCGGCACAATATGCATTTAAGGGTTAATGAAATTATTATGTATTGAACTCAATAGAATGTATGTACGTAGGTGCCTATATACATAGGCTGAATAGACAAAGCTCGGTTGTTTTTATTTTATTTAAATACTGCATATATGAGAGTTGCACGCGCAGACAACCGCACACAGTGACAAGTGCACAATAGAGTGAAATACATACGCAGGTTGCCTAGTAGATGGTAGCAAAAATTATTTTCCGTGGAATGAAAGAGTATTTACGTTTTTGTATGGATGTTTATTTCTCACCGAGAGAAGCTCCGGAAGCAAGTGAAGCTGTGCAAGTAGAATAACAAGGAATGTAAGCAGCGACGGTCCCGACTGTGCGAGCTCGTAATACATACGCCATCTGGGGTAATTGCACAAGTTCGCTGACGATGCACTAACTGTGTTTGCAGCCTGTCGACCTAATTGTTCAATTTGACTCGGCAATATTGCCCACACACATTAATCTTCTTCGATGGCTCTACAACTCACGTCGAGCCTTGGCCTCCATCAGTCTTCGCCTCCAACTCCTCCTGCCTCTCGCTGCGGACCTCAAGTCTGTTCCCGCAATATGTGGTCCGCAACCCTTCCTCGTCTTTCCTTCGCAGCCTAGGTCTGCCGACTCTTCTTCTTCCACCCGGATGTCCCTCGAGGATCCTCCTAGGCATTCTCTGCACATGTCCCGCCCATCTCAGCCTACTCGGTCGAGCACGTACAGAGGGCTCGGGAGTCTTAAAAATCTTATTCTGCAAATCTCGCCATCTTTTATGGGTCTCAGGATTTTGCGTAGCCTTCTTCTCTCAAATATTATTTCCAGCATCTCCGCAGATCTTGCCGTCATTTAATGCATGGCGCAATTGCTTTGTCGACTTAACATTAATAACAGCACAGATTTGGGTCAAGTACGCACAATAGACAAAGATATTACACTGTATGTAAACAAAAACTTATATGACAAACGATAAGTAATATGCGTGACTCCCTACACTTGTGTCCCGACTATAACTTCTAGATGCGCCGTCAAGAAGTGTAAATTTAATTTAGTTGTCATTTAAAATTAGCTTAACTGATTGTGCTTATGTGGCATACTTTTTGCTCGTTTTCGATGCGTGTGTTCATTTTTGTATCCACATTTGCTTCTATACAATGCCGATACTGGAAACTTCATCGCGCACACAGCTAATATGAAATTCTGCGATAAGATTCTATCAGTGGCTATTGTTCATACGGCACCAACGATGTCATTTCCGGTCGCTTGTTTTAGCAGACGTTATCTCTAATCAAATGAATAAAAGTTGTATTATTACGAGGTTGATGCATAGCTGTTTGCCGCTTTTCGGGAAGTTTTTTTGTTGCTTTTTTTTTATATACGCAATTCCCTAACAGGGTTAGGAAATTAAAATGCGCGTCGAAAGCCATACTATTCGCCACATTATGCTGTGCCGCTTCGGAAAAAGCTTGCTGAATCATTTCGCGTTCTCTACCATCTCAAAACTTTGTCTCTTTCTCGCGCAACACTTCTTTGATGTGTCGTGACCAAAAAATCGTTCTGTAATATGTGTTGACTCAGTAGATGAACTGAGGGGTACAGAAGCAAAGGCAGTAATAAATGAAATGTTTTGGAAGCAGTCATCGAGGAAAACTGATTTTTAATTCGACATTTTAAGGGCTCTATATACAGGGTGTCTCATAGGTAGTAGCAAAAATTTTAAAGGTGGATTCCTTTCTTGATAATTTGTCGAAAATGTTCAAGCAACCGTGATCTAAAATCAATAGTTATAAGCAATATCAAGGTTCGTATTTTTTTCAATATTTATGACTAATTTCTTGCAAAAAGTTGAAATATCATCACAGTAACTTATATCGATTATGAAAAATTCATTCACTTTAATACAACTAAATTAAATTATTAAAACTTTGTTTAAAAATTATATTTTAAATTTTTGCAAGGTTTTCATCATTTTATTCAACTAGCATTAAAGCGAATAAAATTTTCATAACCGATGTAAGTTACTGTAATGTTAGTTAAATTATTTGCAAAAAGTAAGTCAAAATATTGAGAAAAAAGCAAACTTTGATATTGCATATCTTCATAACTATTGATGGTCTTGGTTTCCTTAACATTTTCAACTCATTATCAAGGCAGAAATCCACCGGTTAAATTTTTGCATAGCTCTATGTTTTCAAAAACCATGTTTCCAGATCACTATTAAAAACAAAGGTAGTAGCAATATTTATTTCTACCATTCAACCCTCAAGGATGAGTCGTGCGTAGGCAGCTTTATACTAAAATGAGAATTGATGTAACGATTTTAGACAGAAATATCAAAGATATAAAGATATCAAAAATATCCAATTATGTAGATAGCAAAATCAGCAATGTTCGCTATTTGATAGTGATCACAATAAAATCCATATTTAAAAGTTCAATATTTAAAGGAAAACTGAGGTGGAAATTGTTTTTAAAAACTTATCTCCAATAAGATGTAGTTTTCATAGATTCCATAGAAATTTCTTTGAGTAGTGATATGTTTTTTGTATATATCTCAGAAACACCTCAGTGGGATATGCTGCATTTGCTTTTATACCCCTCAACTCAGGGGCATGCAGTGAGAACAAGAAGCGTGACTCTTTTCTAAGCATATATTTCGAAAAGAAATCGAAATAAGAGATATATCTCGTAATATTTTTGTCATAATTACTAGCATGCCATTCAGATTTTAGTGTAGCGTAATATTCTGCCAGATAAATATCACATTTCGATTTTTTTCCATATAAATCTTTAAATGAAAGTCATGCTTTTGTTTTCAGTGCACGCCCCTGTCTCAACCGTACAATAGCAATTTCAGGAAAATGCGGAAAATCAGTACGACGTCAAATTGCGCATCGAAATCAGCACCGCCTAAATGATTGTAATTAAATTGTTGGCGTCGTTTTGATGCGGAGTCGTATAATTGGATTAGACGGTGTCGTTGACTCGCGCGTCTGCCGCTGTGTCGCGTGTCGCTATCTGCGGCGCGGCGCGGCCCGGCTGGCCGGCGCGGGTCGCGGCCTTCTGCGGTGCTAATGCACCTCCAGGACCTGCATCCGACGCCCCCGCGAGGATCCAAATTACACAACCGCTCCGCGCGCGGAGTCTCCGCTCAAGCTCTGCGTCGGATGGTTTGATCATTTTTTGCTTCGGTTTTCTCTCAGTAGGTAACTGGGTCTCTTCGCGTTCGTAATATAGACGGGCACGTTGTTCCGTTGTGTTGGTGTGCCCACGGATTACGCACACTAATTCGATTGTCTTTCTTAAACGGAAAGACGCATACCACAGAGTGCTGAATTGTACAGAGATGAACTAAATCCCTTCTTTAGCCTAGGGGATTATTGGGTCACAGCGAAATGTCCCCCTTCCCCCGCCCCGCGTTAATTTATACTGCAATTAAAGTATTTTATTCTTGCATAATTTAACAAAACGTATTTTACATGCTTTTATTTAACTCTCTTTGTTGTTTGTTGTGGAGGAATCTTGTAATTGACATTTAAGAATAAATTAAATACTATGTTTTAAACCACTTTATCGCTGTATATTTGTCAACTAGTTTCGGTTGGACTCAACCTTCTTCATGACAATTATAATATAGACTAATCTAGGTACATAAATTTATAAAGGAGGAAAGAAAAAGAGAGAGGGACAGAGTGTAAACTTGGTGGGGGGAGGGAAGGGGAGGAGTTAACTGAAGATAGAGGGAACAGCTTTAAAATCGAACTATTAGATAAATTTATTTGTTTATTTACTATTTGACTATTATTATTGAGAGCTTTATTAATTTCTAATGCTTCCAGATTGTTAAGTCGCATTTTTTATCAACTTCCCGACTAGCTAGGGCTTTGAAACTTTCAACGTTTACGTAAAGTTGATGACTATACATTATTAAATCATTTTCGACATTACTTTGATGATCGATGATAGAATATTATAAATTCATTCGCTTTAATACAAACAATACAGCGAAGAAAGACTCACCGCATACCCAGGGCCGTTCTATGAGCAATAGCTCCCATATCGGTCCTTTCGCCACTCGGCCCGGCATTATTTTAATGCTAAAGCGGTCATCCCACAGAACGTAAAATGATATCTATGTTGTGTGGGTCATCCTCACTACGCCATCGACACCCGAGTGAGTGTTAGCGTCGCGGCTAAGCGATCACACAAAACGTCTTCAATGTTTCCGTGATGATGATGATGATGCAAGGATGAGGAAATAATTTATTAGATGAATACAATGACATATATACATGTAATGCAGCAAAACATAAAATTGTATAAAAGATGAAAGTAAATAAAAAAAATAAAAATTGTACATGAGATGTAGGGTATAAAAGCAAAGGTAGGTAATATCCAAAAACAAATTAGTACAGTCATTGAGCATTAACTAATAATAAAAAAGTTTTTATCATTTCATTCGATTTGTATTAAAGCGAAATGAATTTTTCATAATCGACATAAGTTACAGTGATGATAGTTCAACTTTTTACAAAAAATAAGTCGGAAATATTGAAAAAAAAATGCAAGCATTAATATTGCATATCTCCATGACATATCATAGGCAGGAATCTACCGGCCATGTTCCTGCTGCTAGATCTGGTACACCCTGTATATAAGAATAAAATATTATTATTATTTTTTTTTTTTAAATAGAGATGCGAACACGGAATTCGTGTCACATCAATATTCTTACTATTTTCTGCTATGAAAATAAGACTAACTTGCTTGTCTGGAGTGAGATTCGAACCTGCGACCTTTGGATCACGAGGCGAGAGTCCTAACCACAAGACCAACAAGATAATGCGTGATGTGTGTAGAATACATGAATGGCTACTGAAAAGTACATGAGTGATGGCTCAAAATAGAAGTAGAAAGGAGAAAGCATTGAATTAAGAGTACCTTACATGTGATCATAAGAGTATCTACAAATCAAATCAAAAACTTTACAAAAAAATCTGTTTAAATTTCTTGAGATTCGTCAGTGGCCGACTGTTACACAGGGGCTGTGCGCCATGAGCGAAAATTCGAACTGTAGTGATACAACGCATTAAGAATTTTAGGTTCGAATACATTACCGATATTTATACACCAGGCCGCGAACTTTTCAAATGACCCCGGTAATATGCAGTCTATTCTAGGTTATCACTCTCAAAATAGATGCAGCGAGTATAAATCAAGAATCCGAGCTGACAGACGTAATGAATAAGATAAAACGGCGTTATAAATCGATCGGGTTCTTGCGGAGTTGCTGACCACTCCGGCACTTATCCTTGAATTAGGCCCGAATTCAGAGACAATACTAAGTGATTTAAAGGTTAAGGTACGCGTAATTTTCAGTATAAAATAATACTTTTAAGGCATACCTTAACCCTTACATCTAAGTATTGACGCTGAATTCGGACCTTAGAGATCGCGATTACGAGACATTTTGTCATGATCGAATGATTAGTAATCGATACACGAGACATTAGTAATTTATAGAGATGCGCGATTACGATACATTTCTATAATCTTTCATGTTCATGAAATGAGTTTTTCATAATCGATATAAGTTACTGTATAATAAGTTCGAAAAAAGCTTTGAAATTGCCCATCTCCATAACTATTGATATTGGGTCATGGTTGCTTGAACATTTCAGACTTACAACATAGGCAGGAGTCTACCGGCCAAGTTTCTGCTGCTAGCTTTGGTACACCCTGCGTGTAGAATATGTATTTATACCCATTGGTAACAGCATAACCTAAGTTTATGCCTACTGTACAATGCAACTATTTACAATGGTCGCCTGTTGACATATGGCTGTTCGCAGATCCTCTATCCCGTGTCCACGGTCTGAGACAAATCTCAGATATTTAATTGAGATAAATGTCCGTACCGTGTACATATGTTAAGATTTTAATCTGGAGACAAACTCAGAGATGAGCTTCAGATTTCTAGAAAGAGATGCAAACCTGTGTTCACGACGATCGATTTAACAGCGTGTCTCGTGCGCACGTGCAAATGTCACCTAGAATCATAGCAGACAGATGTCAGTGTTTTGACAACATGCGCTATATAATGTAATCCTTGAACAATCATTCATGTTTGGAAGTGAAGTCTAGCGAAACATGTACATGTAACAAAAGTAGACTGAATGCAGTGGACAACAACGAACAATGAGCTTGCGTGAGAAGATGGCGAAAGTTTTGTTTCAGGGGAAACAGCAATATAATACACGCATTTAAAATTGAAAGAAAAGTATTTCAGTTTTTGTTTATTTTTACACTTTTTATTTGGCTTCACTTGTCTGTCAGCCACAACAATTTGCAATCCATATTTGAGGCACTTCCTAATCAACAATCGCTCCGAAATTTGGTAGAGTGAGGTATTCCGGTTGACAATAAATTAATTATTCCTTAATTTTACAAAATCAGTTAAATTATTCAAAAAAATATTTTAAATGCTGACGCGTTATTTAATAGGACATTTGTCGGTTTGTATTATTATATAAGCGACGTTTGAGTTTTGAGAAATAGCCTTCGGAAAGAAACATGTCTTCGACGCAATTCGAGTTAAGTACAAGATTTAATGTGAAGAAGATAAGAAAATTGAAAATAATATTGTATTTAAAAATAAATAAATACATATACTAAGAGGATTCACAATATATGCGTATGTCAAACCCCAAAGATCGCTTGCATTAAATAAGCTGTAAAACACTGTTATCACAATTCTATTCGATTTTTTTTGTGTCGCAATCCTAAGATTGGTCTGCAACAACCACTCGCCCTCTCCACTCCTCTCTGTCACCTGCCAGCCTCTTCATCTCTTGGTAGGTGCTACAGCACACATCTCCGATAGTCTGGTCTACGTAGCTTAATCTCGGGCGGCCTCTACGATTGTTGCCTTCAACATTTCCCTCGACGATGGTTAAAAGCAGGCCCTGATGCCTTATATTATGGCCTATCCAAATTGCTCGCTGTTGGGCGATTCTGTTAAGGAGCCGCCTCTTTTCGCCCACCCTGCTCAACACCTCGTCGTTTCGGATACGTTCAGACCAATGGATCCTCGCCATGCCCCTGTAGCACCACATCTCAAAGGCCGCTAGCCTCCCGGACATGCTCTGGCCGATGGTCCATGTTTTGCTGTCATACATCAGCACACTCCAGACAAGAGTTTTAATCAAGTTTTTCCGAACCTTTAAATCTATGTTGGGGGATTCCAGGATTTTGGATTTTTTGTTGAAGGCAACTCTTGCCTGTTGTATTCTGCTTATGATGTCAGCCTCTGAGCGGCCATCTTGGGAAATTTTGCTACCCAAATAAGTGAATTCTTTCACTTGTTTGATAGCGACGCCACTCAAAAGAACATTTGTCGACACTTCTTCTCTTCCAACAACCATGCACTTTGTTCTATTCGATTAGTTATACTTAATTACATATGTTCAACACATACCACAATTTGCCAATATCCCCTCACGCTCTCGATTATATTGACATGCGCACATATTGTGATCGCTCTTAGCAATGTGGCTATTAAACATAAATATTTTCTCCTTTTTAGTATTTTTTTTATGAAAGCGCGTTTCTTCTTAATTGTCTTAAATATTCCGCTCCTTGATTAAGGCCCGAATACAGCGACAGAAAGGTTAAAGTACGCTTTGAAAGCGTAATTTTCACTGCAAATTACACGTTTAAACCGTACTTATTTTTTTATTTAAATCGTACCGTATTCGGGCCTTAGCCGCTGTAAGGGTTTCTACCTCACTTGCCTATTATTTAGAAATGGCCCTAACTGTTGATGATGCCTTTATTAAAAAATATATATCATTATTTTAAAATAAATATTTAAGAATTTGACTGCTAAAAACAGACTAAGGCCGGTCGCACTTTGGATACGAATTATTACGTACGAATTATTACGTACGAATTTGTACGAATTATTACGTACGTATTCGTACGATTATTTTCGTACGTATTGAGTGCGCACATTCATTACGTCTTGCTTTGGTCACGATCAGTTACTTTTCGCATTTCTCCAATAACGTTTGTGCCAAATTAATAATCTGTATCTTCTGGAAAACTCTCTTTTTACTCGTAGGCTGCTACGGCGTCGACGGCATCGTAGAACCAAATTGGTGAACGAAATATAATATACAAGATGGGATGAATTTGATAAATTCCATCATATTATGGCAGACTTAAATAATGACAAATTTCATGACTATCTATCTAATAGATTCACAAACGCTGGGGAGAAGTTCAACGAGAGCTCATAACGTCGGAGAAATATCTAAAAGTTTTTTTTGTTCGAAGTACATAATTATACCTCACATTCATTAAACAAAATTATTTAACTTACAAGTATTTTTAGTTCTTTAAAGATTCTCCGCCATGATCTGCGCTGATGGTCACGCAGTGAAATCACTTTGGTCCCACAAACATTTGTGGTCGTGTATCAAATTGACAAATTTTTCAATATCCATCGTACGAAATCGCAAAAATTTCCGAAAAAATCCGAATCGTGTCGGACGTCGCATCTATACGTGCGTACACGCACTACTAAATCGTGTACAGTGTGCGATTTACGTACTACACAATTTCATACGAAAACGCATCCAGTGTGCGGCCGGCGTAAAGTGGAGATTTAATTTTTAATTTTACCTCTGGGTTGTAGGCATTAAAAGTTTCCCTCGCGGCATATACGAATACTCCCAATAAGTCATGTCGGATGGCACCCGATGCGGATTGGGTTTCTGGTTTCTGGTTGAAGAAGCACGGCATCTTGGGAATGTTACTCAGCGCGTCGTAAATCACATTTATAGTCTCGCTGCGTCCAGAGCCCGAATTCCAAGGAGCATTTCGCTAATCTCCATTTGCCGTACAAACTTGCCCACGAGATATTTAAAAATTCACCTTTAAAATCGCGATTTCTTGCAATTTTTAAACTCGCTCCTTTAGCTTAACTTTTCGATGCTAGTGTTTAATACCCGTCCTAGGACGTCGTTCTGATCCTTTACCGTATTAATGACATGCCACAGAATTGCAAACCAAACAACGTAAATACTTTCCTTATCCTATTTTTACCCTACGAGAAATCGATGGAATTTTAGACATAAACAAAGCTGGCAGGAACGCAAAATAATTTATACTGTAAATGTTTCAAATTGTTCAATGAACTGCCGGGAAATGTGAAGGATGTAACTATTTTGCACAATAAGAAAATATGTAAAATTAAAGATCAATAATCATAGATAATAATAATAATATATAGGTACCTGTGCGATTACTTGATTTGTTAAATTTACTTTGTATAATGGTGGATGTTTTGCGGTTGTGTCTTGTATGCATATTCCCCCGGTGAACCAGAAACGATTCTCATTTATTGTAGAATTGACTTTTGTGATTGAATTTAATCTTTATTTTTTTCAAAAAATTTCGATATATTAGATACATAGGTAGTATATTTCCTAATTCTCATTGTTTGTTAAATTAGGTTACACTACCAATATGATTGTAAGTGATTATCCCTCACCAGTCTCACCACACAAGATCTTAATTTTTTTTGGTGAGGTATAACATATAATAATAATTTGATTGTTAATATTTGCTAGTTATCATTTTTATAAAATAAATCATATGTTTTATCTATTGAATAAATAAAAAATATATATACATAATATGATCATGTCATGTTATGTTTTTAAAAAAAGTTTATGTGCTACATGCCTTTTCATATTATTGAAGCACAAATATTTTATTGTAACCAATGTCCTATGAAACGTAAAAAAAATAATTTTGAAAACCAATCGTTATTATTTATGATATTATTTATCACCAGTGTACATAAAATACAATAGTTATTCATTTAAATCACACACAGCAAAGCATCGTTGAGGAGTTCATATTTTCAAATTTATGACATATACAGGGTAATTTGGAAAACATTAATAACCTCACAGAACTATATCCCTGTCTTGATTATGAGTCGAAAATGTTCAAGCTATCATGATCTAATATCAATAGTTATGGAAATATGCGACATCAAAGTTTACATTTTTCCATTATTTCTGACTTATCTTTTGTAAAACGTTGGACTATCATTACAGTAACCTATATAGATTATGAAAAATTCATTCATTTCAATACGAGTTAAATAAAATGTTAAAAACCCTGAAAAAATTCCAATTGGAATGAATTTTTCATATTCAATATAAGTTACTGTAATGATAGTCCAACATTTTACAAAAAATAAGTCTGAAATATTGAAAAAAAAAAATGCAAACTTTGATATTGATTATCTCCATAACTATTGATAGGTCATGGTTACTTGAACATTTTAGACTCATAATATAGTCAGAAATCTACCGGCCAGGTTTCTGCTACTAGCTCTGGTACACCCTGTATATTATTACATATTTTTTATATCTCACACTACGTATATACTGCGCGTAATTTGTGTAAAATTTAAAGACGTCGTGAACTCCAACATTATTTCGAAGACCATGGAGTGAACGAACCACGACAGTTTGAGAAAGAGTGAAAAGGAGCGACGATAGTGATACGCGGAGTGATTCCCTGAACGGCCCCTTAAATAGGGAATCAAATAAGCCAATCCTAAAGGCCTGAAATTCAAGAAGCTCTCGACTGTGGAACAAGTTTTAAGTGTCCGCTGTGGACACTTCAAATAACCTTTTCATGTGACTTTTTTTTAATGATTGATTTACATTAAAAAACTATATTATGTAAATTTAAAAAAATGATTTTTTTTGAAATTCAATTTATTTACATATAAAAAAATGTGTAAATACATAATAATTTATTTTTTGCAAAAAGTTGAACTATCATTACAATAACTTAAATATCGATTATGAGAAATTCATTTGCAACACATAAATTATTGGAGAAATATAAATACTTTTTTTAAACTCTAGACTTAAAAAATTCAAAATTCGGATAATAAGTATGCGAGCACGACTCCCGGGCGTTTCCATATATTTTAAGCGTCGGCACTCCGTATGGTTGTTTCGTTTCCTCGCAGCCTTTCTGTCTTGCAAGGACTACGTAAATATCCACGCTTGTGCAATGTTTATCTGATATTATGTTTGTTAATGTCTTGGTCTCGTCTTGAAATAGCATGATCTATCGACGCAATTGGACACTTTGACAGTTTGAAAATCGGATGACCAGCCTTAAGCAATAGAAATGTCATGATTTTAATAAATACGGAAAATCCCCGTTAATTCCACCCTGATAATTTGAAATTAGCCATAACTCCTCATCTCATTATAAAATGGTTTTAATTTTGTAACCTTCGCAGATATTACGTACATACTCGTACTATAACTATACGTCTGTAAATATTATCTAACTGGTTTTCACAGCGTAGACACCGGTGACAGAATGCTATACATTATTTTCAGATACACATCGTTCGGAATTTCTTGTATCTTATTTTTTTATTATAATAACGCATTTTTGGTCATATTAAGCATTCTCGTTTTTCGTGTGAGGGTCACTCCATAATTTTTTTGCTGTTTTTTTTAAAATGCAGTCTTTCTGGCTTTTTTATTATTAATGTGTTAGATATTATTTTCGGTTCATAAGGTTTCGTTTATTTATACTCTTCAAATTTTATTATATAATCAGGGAACTAAGCCTATCGTGGTCGTTCTACATTTTGTGAATATTCACATTTATCTTATCTAATCTCTCCGTCTCCTTAGGCTCACTACTGCTTTATATTTTTTATTATACACGTTTCTTGCTTGATTAGTTTCTCGGGGCGATATTCTCCTTTTCTTTTTCGTAAGGGCTCTCTCCGTCGCTTTCTGTTGTGCACCAGTATTTTATTTCTTCCTTGATTCCGCACCAACTTTATTCTAACAACTGACTCGTTTTTTTAGCAGTCATCTCCTTCATACTATATTTCTCTCTATCACTGCGTTTTTCAGTATCTCGAACCGACGAGAGGGAAGTATCATGACTGCACAAATTATCTTTTTTCTCTCCCACCCTTTTGTCACTCTCCTCCAACCAAATTTACATTTTTCATACCTTCAATTTTTTTTTCAACTTGCTTAAATGATTTCCGTGGGCGAATGGAACAACCGAATGAGTAAAAAAATCGAGTTTTGAGTTAAGTATTGCAGAGTTGTTCATTAGACACATATCTAGCAATGAAAAATTAGATTAATCAGAAAATAAAAAGTTACTATTTTTAAATTTTTAGAAAAAGACAAATAATATAAATAATTATTTGAAAAATTTGACAAGAAACAACGACATTAGTCAACTTGGTTCAACGTACTTGTGCAGAAAACAAAACTAGATAAAAATAACAGATAAATAACGAAATTCCAAAATATTCCTTTGCCCACAGATTTATATTATTAAATTATTTATTGGCCGTTGTTATTTATATTGAGAATTGAAGAAATATAATAGTCAGAGATCTACAACCATGGCATCACTCAGCCACTCCAGAAGTGTGTCAGTGAAAGGCATTCGGATTCCAAAAAGCATCTTGTCTCCGCAAATAATTCTTCAACTGTAAAATGTACGGTTACACTGAGTACCTACCCTACCTACATACACCTTCTACTCAACCTAATAAACATATTTGTGTACCAACCTAATAATTCAAATGTACTTACCCAGTTATTATTAGTGTACCAACTTACACACGTGTGCAAATATTTTATTTAAAATCCTGTAACGCGGGGAGCGATTTGCATATTTTTCACGAAAGATAAAAATATATTTCTCGTAATAAATTATTACCAATAGCTATTGCTTTTATGTTTTTTTTTTGTGTTTTGGTAACTTTTTTATCTCGCGATATTGTTTTTCCATTGAATATAATTTATGCTCTCAAGAACGATGCCGAGATGAAGATAACATTTCTTCAGTAAGTGCCAATATTTTTTCGCCATTTTGATACGCCGGAACTGGATTCACGTTTTGCTTATGATAGTATATTTTTTTATTAACAGCGATAATCTAGTTTTCTAGGTGATATAAATATATATACACACAACGCAATCTGTACTTATATAAATATACAAATTTGTCTAAATTAATCAAATATAGACTTTTCTTTTGCATTTTATTTTTGTTACAGAATTCGCTAGGAGTGACAATTAGAATTAATAAAGTAAATGAAAATAAAGGGTGTCTCGTAGCTAGTAGTAAACACTTCTGAGGAGTCTTCTTCATTCACTTTTGAATAGAAAATATTCTCTACACATTGGGTGAAATGTCGACAGTTACGGAGGTAACCGACATCAAAGTTTGCATTTTTTTTTTCAATTTTCGAGACAATTGTATAAACCAATTAATATTATTTCATGGAAAAGCATAACGATAAGCGCTCGTTTAGCTTGTGGGGGTACTAGGTATTGCGACTCTAAAATAAATTATGATAAAAACCGAAAATGTGAAAACAAACCAAAGGTAGTGTGAGAGTATATAAAAGTGTTGGAAAATTTTCTTTCGCGCTTTTTCTAACTTGCAGTTTTCGTGTCAAATTTTAATGGGTTACCCACCCGCTGAATGAATTTTATCTATACTGAAAAAAAATTGCTCACGATATCCGCCGAGGAGCGGACGGACGCACGCGAACAGACAAACAACTTTCGAAAAAAAACGCAGCAAGATTTACGGTAGTGCATTCGCTCGTCCCTAGAGGCCACCGTCAGTCATCTCTGCAGGCGCGCGTGGGCGGCCGGCCGCGGGCACCTCGCGGCGGGGGCCAGGCCGCCCGCGGGCCGCGCGGTGAGCTGGGCCGATGGCCCGGGGCCGTTCTGCTCGGCGCGCGCGCGGTTCGCGGCGGTCACGTCCAAGGCCGGGCCGTGCCTCCTCCCCGCTGGAAACGCTCTCGCTTTTATTTTTTTCGGTCGCGACTTTTTTACAGCCGCGCGGTCGGAGCTCCGCCATTTTCGCAATTGAATGTTGGTTGAGATCGCGAATCGCGAATTCGGATCTTGTTTTTGTTGCGCCGATGCTCTTTTCAGGTCGGATGTTTATTTAAATGTGTAGATGTTAATTTTATTACATTGTAGCGTACTTCTATCGTATAGCCTTGTTGCTGCTTATTCGCTGGAGATTTGTTTTCATTTTCCGTTGCATTTTGCGCTACAGGACTTCAAACTCAATTCTAATACCATTCATAATCAATCCTACTTAAATTATACTATTCAATATTTATTTTTTATAAGAAAATATTGCTTTATAGATAAAATACTTATTAATAATTATTCTAAGAATAATTTGAAACAGTGCCTTTTATATTTGTGAATTAGTTTAATGACAGTTAGAAAGAATCGATATTGTGGTTTGAAATTTATTTTTGCACTGGGAACGAAGCATTTTTTAAATTTAAGACAATGAGTATGCTGCCGATAAACACTAAAATCGCCCATTGAAACGGGAAAACTACATTTACAGGATTCATGTTAAAAATCGCACTTTATTTTGGTGCTTCCAAACTTCCTACATATTATTCTAAAGCATTGAGATTATTAAATTTATCTTTCAAAAATTGCAGCATGCCTTTCATTTAAAATCTCGTCAATGCGTCGAAAATTATTTATGACACCTGCATGACGGAGAAAAATAACTAAATGCCTTTTATTTAAACGGTCAAGATTTTCGTTTTCGATTAGTGGTGCAGAATATTCGCTACCACCGGCACACAAAAGGATGCAATCAAGCCTACAGTGCCAAGTAGATAGTACGAATTCGATTGCGATACCGCGAGTCTGACAGCTAGCTAGCAAATTATACGCCGTTTGTTATTTCTATTGTTGTCTCAATATTTGAGTCGTTTCGAATTGTGTGTCATGGGCGGCCATTGGCGCAAACGTCATCACGTTTCCCGCTCGTCTAGTGTCAAAGTTTTCCAGACTCGCGGGGGCTGCTACACAACCGCCCCGCCGCGTCGAGTCGGCAGCCGGCTTTTTGCGCGTCCCCGAGCGCGCCACCGCGCGGCGGTGTTAATTAATTGTTCCAGGCGTTAACTAATTGGAACTCCGCTCCCATCTCGCGAGCAGTCTCCGAAGTTTTCGCCATGAAAGCTTATTTTATTGATAGTATTACGTGTTATATTTACTGGGTGGCATTATTTAGTGTGTAGCCCGGCTGCCGGCTGGATTCTTCCCGGAGACGACGCAGCGCCCGCGCTCAACTTTGGCACTTAATTAATTTTGTACTTGCCGAGTGTGTTATTCGATAATAGCGTTATTAATAATTAATGGCGCGCGCCACGGAAAATAGAGCCACTGTTTGTGCGAATAGTTTCCGTCACGCAATTCGTTGTATTGTACAGGGTGTAAACGTACTCCGAAATACTTCACGTAGATTTAAGATTGTTCAACGTTTTACAAAAGATAAATAAGAAATACTCATCCGTATTCTGAACTAAGCAAAATCGCTATTTCAGTATCTTGACATTTATTACATAACATTGTGACGCCGTTTTTTTGACGTTTTATGTTTGACAGGTTTGAAATTAATGAATTCAATCAATTAGAACGCTCATTATTCTTAATCGTGAATAACTTAATGTTTGTTTATGTTTTGAAGCTTTCTGATTGATTGAATGCATTAATTTCAAACATGTCAAACTTACAACATCGAAACTGGCGGAAATATATGTTAAACATACCTGTCAAGATCGGGATAAGATCTGACATCCCAATATTGCTTTTTTCAGAGTAGCATAGATAAACTGCAACCCGTCAAAAATGACGGAATGTTGGTTCGCGTCTTTGCTAAGCCCTAGTATATATTTATACTATCTTTTTGACGATCCACGGAGAGGCAGCCGTAGAAACATGCGTTGAGCGGCCGGTTCGGGCTTGCTGCCCAGGGTTCAAGCCCCATATCCGGCCGTTTAAAATCGTTTTTTTAGCCGTGAATCCGAACAAAATTACGGACGTTACACGAAGTTACGGGGACAGACAGACGGACGGACGGACAGACAGACAGAAACGAAATTATTATGTTTGACTAGCTGTATCCCGTAAAAAATAACGGTACTTTTACATGTCGGTTCCTAAGGAATAAGTTTTTATTTATTTAAAAAAAATTATCATACAGAAGTGACGGACGTTACACGAAGTTACGGGGACAGACAGACAACGAAATTATTATAATTAGGATTGTCAAAAAATGCAAACTTTGAAGACCACCATATCCATAACTGGTTGATATTATATGTATATAATACATTAAAAAATCTGGTTAAAATTTCTGCACTATTTTAATCATTTTATTTGATTTGTATCAAAGCTAATGAATTTTTAATATTCGATACGTAAGTTTAAAACTTCCTCGATACTCTAACGTTTCACAGAAGAAGAAGAAGGTCAACTGTTGACGTTTCTTGCTAAGTGTAAAGAATATTTTGTTTTCAACATTAATTGATGAAGTCTCCCTCGAAGTTTTTGCTACTGCAGCCATCCTGTATGTCACTGTTTGTTTCATACACATGTACCTACATACTTATTTCTTCATCCAAAGTGTCGAATATTAAATGAAATCCAATATTTTTGCTATAATGAGAGAAATATTGATACTTGACAGATGTCTTGACATTTCTCTTAGAAACTCTACGCGAACATAAATAAATACGTCCCGTCTGTCATTATTGTCTTCATATATTATATCTATGTTGTTATCCTGAGAAGAGGGGGAAAATAAAATATATCTTTTTTTTAAATTGTCGAAAAAATTTTGAAAAAACGTGTCTGTTCCATAAAAATTAAATTTCATTAAAACTCTGAAACTGTTGGTTATGAATTAATGCTGTAACTCTCATTCGAAATGTTGTCGTAATAATTTCCCATATTAATACTCTTGTTTTTTCTTTTCAGGTAAGTTCACAACATCTTAAACATCGACATATCTAACAAAAGTTTCCATCGAGTTGCGACAGAGGAATTACCTACGTAAGTTTTTTTGCACATCCATAATAATTTACTTACTTACTTACCATCATGCCGTTTCCCCGTGGAGGTAGGCAGAGAGGATAGATCGCCACACTTTTCTGTCTTGACATACAACTCTCGCCTCATCCACATTCATACATCTTCGCATGCGAGCTCGCATGTTGCTGAGGCGCTAACGGGACCATCTTCCAGTATCTGGTTAATTTGGTCATGCCACGTCTTCCGCGATCGCCCTCTCTTTCTGGCGCCATCAACACTTGCATTATATATCTCTCTTACCATTTCCATTCTTTACCATTCTTTCCTCATTCATTCGCTCAACATGCCCAAACCATCTGAGCGACCCTTTTTTTAATTCTATTAACATGCTAAGATCAGCTTTACATTCATTCCTAATATCTTCATTCTATACTCTATCATAAATAATAATTTATTTCATCATAATTCATTTTAAATATAAATTAAAATACCGATTTATGTTCCTAGTTCATATTTATATTTTATCATTTTACGTATATTTTGTAGGATTATCGATCAACTTGTTGGGGTACCTATTTTTCATTATTAACCCTGATAGACGGCCCTAGTGTGACATTAGAGTACAAAGTATATAAGTATTTTGTGAAAATTTTGAATACGATATAATTGCTTAATACGGTTTTATGATAAACCATCTGTAACCCATAAAAAATGACGGTACTTGTAAAAGGATAAAAGTAATAATTTATTTCTATCCAACACCCATGAAATAGTAATATCTAACGACTTTTATCAAAAAATTTGAACATTTTTTAAATATTTCCCCTGCCGGCAGTTAAAGGTACTATTCAAACCATGGCAATTGGGCGGAACATGAATTGGTTCGGGTCTTTGCTAAGTTTTACGTTTACTGTATTTTTGACGGGTAATGCAGGCTCGGGGATAGCAACATCGCTATCGTTGCCGCCTTCGGGTTTGCTGGCCCGGGGTTCGGGGTTTAATTTGTTTTTTTAGCCGTGAATTCGAACGAAATTACAGACTTTACACGAAGTTACAGAGTCAGACGGACGGAGAACGAAATTATTATGTTTGATTAATACTTTTATTACGTCGAAGCTGTTTAAACTATTTTTACCTGAGTTTTCGATTCCATTTGTACTCTCTTTTTTTATGTTATCATTTTTAATTTTCGATTAAAAAAAAACACATCTTTATGTGCATTACTTTTGTTAATGGTACTTTGTACCGTATAGAAATTAAATAAATAAATAAAGAATGTCACTCTTTGTTCAAGAATCCTACCGTAACATGTTTTTTCAATTTTGAAGGAAGGATCCAAATTTGAAACTTGCTACAACTCCATCCAGGTGTGAGATATAAGAGTGGCGTACAGCGTGTAGAAGCAAGAGAACTGTGCATTACTAATGATTCTGGAATTTTTTTAAAAATAATCTTTGTCTTGTGAAAAAGACTATTAAAATTTCTAGCCGTAATCCGTGGCTACGCCTAAAGTTTTTATTTTCGACTTTTTTATTTTCTTATTGATATTAATATAATATATAATAATAATATAATAAATTCGTCATATCTTTGCGTTTGCGAGTTTTATGTATATATTTTTATATATATTTATGTACAAGTATTTTTTACGTCCTACGGCGTATTTCTTCGAAGGTCTATTTTTTTATGAAAAACTATCACTAATTACATATTTACTGACATACTAAATATTTTGTGTGTATTTCAACATTCAATTTGCGTCTTAATGCGATGCGTTATTTGCGATCATCTTCTAATAGAGTGGCATTGTTAAATCAATTATTACTTTTATTTCATTAGAGTTCATTAATTACAATTAAGAAATGGAATAAATTCAATCTGTTTTTGTTTATATGAATTCGTTTATAAATAAAATCGTTAAATGTAAGTTGTTGAACATTTTACATATAATTTGAATACTTTTATCAAATCTTTGGTCGATAGAGTGAGGAATGAACAAATTAGAAGTGAATGTAATGCTGGCTGTAGTGTGGTAGATACAATAAAGAAAGGAGTGCTGGAATGGTTTGGTCATGTGGAACGTACGAGTGAGGAAAGGATGGTTAAGAAAATATATGAGGCGAGCGTTGAGGGCAACAAGAATAGAGGGCGTCCGCGAAAGACCTGGCACGATCAGATACTACAATAGTATTTGAGGATAGCCCCGTTAAAGGCCTCAAAGACCGTCGAACTTGTATAAGAAGATGTTTGAATGTGGCCGAAACAAAAGTGGTGTGCCAAGATAGAAGAATATGGCGTTCTATCCTCTCTGCCTACCCCTGCGAGAAACGGCGTGATGGTTAGTTAGTTTTCTTTGTTCACGACATCATCAAATTTTTGATTTATCGCCATCATCTCGCTTGTCGCATAGGGCAATCCATTTCAAGTGGTCCAGCGCTTGTTTGCTTGACCGTTTCAGTAAAAGAAAAGACATTTTGTAGTTACATTCACTGATGGAGCTTTAAACCTTTTTTTTGAAAATTTTTATTGTATCCGATTCAAAATTTTGTTTTAGACTTCACGTTGTTTTTCGCGTTCGCAGACATCTATGATTTTCTAAATTACGCTGGATTTTCCTAAGCTTTTCAAATAATGATTAGTAATTTCCAATTTTAATGCTAAGGTTGTAGACCTGGATAGAAGAGAGAGAGAGAGAGAGAGAGAGAGAGAGAGAGAAGAGAGAGAGAGAGAAGAGAGAGAGAGAGAGAGAGAGAGAGAGAGAGAGAGAGAGAGAGAGAGAGAGAGAGAGAGAGAGAGAGAGAGAGAGAGAGAGAGGGTTAAGTGTAAGTGATGTTAATGTAGTTTATGTGCGTCCTATCGGTGGACCTTACATTGACAGATTCAGAAAGAGAAGAAGAAGAATGTCTGAGAGTCAAAATAAAATTCAAATTCTGTATATTTTTTTATCATAAAAGAAGATATTGTCCTGTTGATAAGTTTGTTTTCCAACTATTGGAACAAAGAAATACGTTGGTATTAGGTATGTCTTGTCCGGTGAATAGGTGTATGTATATGAAGTGTATGTGAATATGTGTGCGAATATGAAATGTATGTGATGAGGATACGTATCGGGTGATATATGCTATGGTCTTAACACTCAGGCTCCCTTCAGTGTCCGATGTATATAAATAAGTACGTCGCTGTGTAGGTATCTGAGTGTTCTATTGAATATTGCAGGCAGTAAGACACACAGTGTAATGTACAGGGTGTAACAAAACTAGTCCGTAATACTTTCATGGTTAAAAATAAGTTAAAAAAAAAATTAAAAAAAATACACCTTTTTAAGTAGCTTATCTACATAAGTATTGATATTAAGATATGGTTGTTTGAACATTTTCGTTTCATAATTTGGGCAGGAATGTACGTGTTTAAGTTTTGTGAACTAGATCTGTTGCAACCTGTGTATATAAAGAAAAGGTAATTACAGTTTTAGACTAAATTTATTCATGTATATGTAGGACAAAATGATTCTATAATGAAATATTCGCTTTCGATGAGTGCGCGCGATATTGCTGTTGATATTATTTATTTATGAGCGGTATTACTATCGAGAGCTATCATTAATTATTATATTCACATTTATAATATAAAATTTACCGTAAATTATTTATTTTTGCAATATTCTATTTAATAATTTTTATCCATTCCGTTATTGTTCTATTGCGGTGATTCGTTGTTTTAATTTTTCGTTGGTTTTCTGAATACTTTGTTGTGCTTTTTTTGTTATATTCCTTTTATCCAAAGAACGTTTCGAGAATATTAATGGCGAGGCCCTTGGTGAAGCAATGCCTCCGGAATAACTTAACCCAAACAGAACAGAATCGGCCAAATAGTCCATTTGTATGCGTATTAGTCGTGTTTGGCTAAAACTACACAAGTTTTTTGGAAACTTGAAGCTCCAAAGTTTTTATTGCTCAATTGGATTGTCTGTATTAAAGAAACAATGCATTATTTTCAATAATACTAAAAAAAAAAAAATTTCAAATATTAAATTAATATCAATTTTAACCACTGCCGCATTGGGGGTGCCGCATATGGAATATGACATTGTGTAGAATTATGTAAAATTCGAAAATGTTACTCTCGACATTTCTGTAAGGTTTTAATCATTTTATTTGATTGTATTAAATTGAATGAATTTATAACACCTCACATGTAGGGTGTAAAAACAAAGGCAGCAATATCCAAAAAAATGTTTTTAATGCAGTCATTAATTTATTAATTTAAAATGTATATAATGTGGTTTTCCAAATATTTTAGTTATTTTTTTAAATAACAGCTTTTTTGCGTTGCTCTGAAAAGAGTATATATTTTATTAACAAAAGAACATAATATTTGACATTAAAATTTAAAAATAATAAAAGTACACATCATACCTGAAAAGAGAAACAACATTTAAAGCTATTATTTTATATTAGAAACTTTATCAATTATTAAATATGTATTATTCACCGGTATATTATAATTTTCTCAATAGGTCGATTGTCAGTTGTTTGTGAAAAATTTTCACACTAATTAAAACGTTCCATTTTAACAACTCAAATTAAATGAAGATCAATAGGTACCTACTGATCTTCATTTACACGTATTCTAGATTTTATGTATCTATTCCTTTTAAATCGTGTTTGCTATAAATTTATAGGCTAAGTTTCCTATAAAATCTCGAATTCATTAATTAATTTATCATTAATTAGTAATCCTTGACGACTGCGTTAATTTTTTTTAAATATTGCTGCCTTTACTTTTATACCCTTTTATATTTATGTACTTTAAAAATTGTCCAGAAGTTATGCAGAATATACGAGTCAAGTCAGAAATATTGAAAAAAGTACAAACAAGTAAAAAGGAAACTTTGAAATCTCAATATCTATTGATATTATAACATTGTTTAAAAAGTTTTCGTCTCATCATTTAGGTTGGAACTACTTGTTATAGCATTGTGGACTAGCTCTCTTGCAATCTGCATTTGTAAATATTAGACTGATGAGAATTCGCCGTTCTTTTTCAATTATATTGTAAAAAATAAAAAAAGAATAATGATAAAAAACTCAAAACATATTGTGTACAACTAGCTGTAACCCGTCAAAAATGACTGAGTATTGGTTCGCGTCTTTGCTAAGCCCTAGTATGTATTTATAATGTATTTTTGGCGGTTCACCGACCCGACCGCAGCAACATGCGTAGGGCGCCCGGTTCGGGTTTGCTGGCCCGGGGTTCAAGCCCCATCTCCGGCCGTTTAATTTGGTTTTTTTAATCCGAACGAAATTACGGACGTTACACGATGTTAGGGGACAGACGGATAGACAACGAAATTATGTTTGCCTAGTACTTTTACATGTCGGTTCCTAAGGAATAAGTATTTATTTATTTAAAAGAAAAAAATACTATAAAGAGGAAGAAAAATAAAATTTACTATAAAGGAGTTACGGACGTTACACGAAGTTAAGTTAAGAGAAGGACGGATGGGCAGACAGCGAAATTATTATAATTGGTATTATCATTCGGAGGCGTAGTCAGCATCAACGTCAATTAGTGCTTCCCATTGGCTTGGAAGACGGCCGATTCCACCTGCGAAGTGCGTGTCCAGTGTCCAGTTTCCTGGTTGTGCAACTTTCAACCTCTTTGACAGCCGCTAAAAGGGTCTGGTCACCAAAATCCGAAGGTCCGCCCTTACCCGATTTGTCGTCTAGCTGGTACCACAAGCTTTGAAGCGAACAAACCACTCTCGGCATGCCCTTTCGCTAATAGTTCCTTCGCCGAAAATATCTTTGAGATCGCGAAATGACTCATCATCTTTTCTGGAAGTGGTACAGCGTAATGTGGCGTATATGTTTATGGTTTTCCATGCGTATTACAATTTCCTAATCCTATTTAAGAATTATGACACATACTTGAAGATTCTGTCCAAATGCGACACATTTTATGAATATGTTTTGGCATGTGCATGCGGCGCACTAAATAAAACCGACATTTAG
Source organism: Agrypnia vestita (assembly GCA_016648135.1). Lineage (NCBI taxonomy): Eukaryota > Metazoa > Arthropoda > Insecta > Trichoptera > Phryganeidae > Agrypnia > Agrypnia vestita. The sequence continues at coordinate 195,470 of JADDOH010001739.1, read as the reverse complement.
TTCTCGAAGCCGAGGGTCGTTTTTCACATACTTGAATATTCTGACCAAATGCGACATATTTCATGGGTAATTTTTGTCATGTGCATGCAACAAGGAATGCTGGAAATAGCGCACTAAAAATAATTTACGCTTTTGACAAATTCATCCTCCTGTTAGGAGGATAAGAGCCGCAAGCCAGGTAGCACGATTCCTGTATTATTCCGTACTTAGAAAAGCGGAGCTCAGCCAGCGAGCGAAGTTGGCAGTACACAAATCAGTTTTCAGGCCAACCCTTAGTGTACGGCCACGAGCACAGGATCTTAACCGAAAGAACCCGCTCAGATGGGATTTCTACGAGGAATAGTAGGAGTTACCAGAAAGGACAGAATCAGAAATACTCAAATAAGATGATGTATCGAAGTAGAACCCTTATTGATGTTTATCGAGAATTCACGGTTACGGTGGCTGGGACATATCTCGCGGATGCCGGCAGATAGATTGCTAAAGCGGATATTCCAGGTAAGACCAGAAGGCAGAGGCGAGGAGCCATCCTATGAGGAGCTGGCGGACTGCTGCGAAGCGAGGTTGCAGCTAAATTGGGCTGATGTGGAGAGCGAAGCTCAAGATATGAAAAGTTGAAACCCTTTATGGGATCCCTTTTACCTCCGACCCAATAGGATAAGGGATAGAAGAGGAAGAAGAAGACAAATTCGTGTCAATCAACATAATACAAATATGTTCATATAAATTTACAGAATTTTTATAATGGGGTAGCCTAAATCCGCCACTGGTAATTGTTGAAACACAGTTAAAATGAAATGACACTGCGACCACGGCGGCGGTTTTGTCGATTCTCGAGTGACGCGGCCAGGAGATCAGCTCGCCGGGAGGCATTGGCCGATCGGTTTCTGCGGCCCGTCGTGTATTTCGGTGTGACGCTGGTATTCCGCCTGCCGCCAGCTATTTCCGTCTTCTGGGCGTCTGCTGTGTTTTATTGGGCATTGTCCGCCGCTATCGGGGCCGGAGACCGACCGGGAAGGCCATTCGTCACGACGATTGTTACCGGGTTCCCTCTCGCTCGCGCGCCGTTGGAAGATCGCGGATCGATCTGTGCGTTTTTGTCAATTATCGGCATCTGTGTTAAGGTACAGATACACATGCTTATTTAGCGGCATGCTAATGAGCATGCCACTAAATGCATGCCCTAACAACTGTACACACTTGCTCATTACTGGCATGCTCATAAATAAGCATGCCAAAAGCTAACAATCAAACACACATGCTTATTAGTGGCATGCTCTTGTCATAGGATAACACGCTCTTGTTCAAAATGGAAACTTTGCAAACTGAAATAGAAAATTCAAGTGAACCAATAAATCAAAAAAGTTCCCGAGTTTCCATCCGCACATTTTTGATTAAAGTTTTTATAATTTTTATTGTAAGACTTGAATCATTCGTGCCTATTAATCAAGTTTCATAAACATTATTTCCCATTATATATATTATTTTTACACAACGGTGACCGAGTAATGTTTTATCATCTCCCTAACGCGCCATATTTGTTTCATATGTCGCGGACTGAGAAGATCGCATTGATAATACTAGCCGCGAAGCCCGCGAATGACATAAGCATGCTCATAATAAGCAAGCCTGTTCACACATGCTCCAATGATACCCCTTCTCTATGGTGAATGGCGGTGGCATGCTCATTACTAGCAATGTGCGTACACACATGCCACTAATAAGTAAGGCCTAAAAAAATTCAATACTGCGCATGCTCACGTGCCACTAAATAAGCATGTATCTGTAGCTTTATGATTGTGCTTAAAACGCATCGAGCGATGCGTTTTGTTTTTGTTGCCGGATTTTGTTGATGTTTTTCCATTGCCAGTTTCAAAAATTAAGTAAATCTTTAGGTTATTTTAAATTACATTTAGATATTACAACATTCGAGTCACACCATCACATCGATATTTATATTTTTACTCCCTTTCTTTTTACTCGTAGCATCTGCGGTTTTTTATCTGCCGGAAAAAGTTTGGATCGATTTTTAACACTTTTCCCGTGTTCCAATCGAGCTGAAATTTTGCAGACAGACTCGTGGCGATGATAAAAATGATTTAACAAATTTTCGTTTAAAAAATTATAATTATAGTATAATTTTGGATTTTTCAATACAAATAAGTAATGAGCCCGACGTGTGCAGCAAGCACGAAACTTGATTCAATAAGAAAGGGAGTATAAAAAAAAAATGTTTTTTATGGGTTAGTTTCTGTTACGTCAATTTTATTTTAAAATATCTCGAAAACTATCCGAACGATTTTTTTCTAATTTTACGTCAGAAGAATTAGTACGTTTCGAAGGATCTTTTTATTTATTTCAACGAAAGCGAGTCAGACTGCACCAGACGGGACAGTGAATGGTACCCACCGCTTACACAGGACCGTTCTAAGAGCAAAAGCTTCCATATCGGTCCTACTCATTCATCGCCAGGTTGACATTTCTTTCAATTAAATTGCGTCCCAGCTCCCCCGGTCAGGTCGTATAAACCTTTGCGGGGGGGCAGGGCCGCAGAAACAAACCATTCATTGTCCCCGTGTATATGTATGTAAAGATGATTCCACCAGACGGGACAAGTGGAGCCCGGACACAGAACCCTAGGTCTAAGGAGAGTGGCCCTGGAAGACGCAGAACACCGTGGCCGAAAAATCTAAGACAGCGGCCGCTCTACTCTGAAGCTATTCCGGGCCGCGGTAAATAAGCGCGATGGAAGCGAGTTCTCACCGCGCAATAATTCACCGCGAGTCTTCTGTGGCCAAGGTGGCGTGCGCTCGCCGCTGCACTTTCTTCGCCGCGGCCGACAGCGGGGCGGGGGGCGGGGCGGGGGGGATAACGGTCCGCGACCTCGGCCTTGCGGGCCCCCCGCCCCCCCCTCGCCAGAGTCTGCCGCTGCAGCCGGTGGCGTTATATTAGCGAAGCGTTTTCTACCAATTGGTGCACGGGCGGCGTGACGGCCGGCAGGAATGTGAGCGGTCGATGTAGGATGACGGCGAGAAGAAATCCGTCTCGTCAGGTCGCCGCTACCCTAGAATGGCGGCTCTCGCCAGGCCGGCCGGCGACCGCTCTGACTGAATCGACTGCCGCAAACCCAACGGCGGACTTATGGGAATAAGTTACGATTATCAACGCAACACCGATTTCATTTTAAAAAAATTCCCTGGCGTAATAAAGGGTCCTGGTTATATAATTAATGTCAAATTTTGGCGCGAGCGAGTTTAAAAGCAGTTGTTTTAAGTTTAAAACGAAACATTTTTGACACAAGAGACCGTAGAAAATTGTCCTTCCTTATCGTATCCGGTGGGGAAAAGGCCAATTTTGTGTTAAAAACGGAGATAAGCTCTTGGGAATAATAATATCCAAATTCAAATTAGCAATGATTTTTTCTGAGCTAATGCGGGGCGTTCATTATATTGCATGGCAAGCCGCGTAATGCAGGATCGTATAGTTGACATGAAAATAATGAATGGGCCCACTTATGATAAGCGTGATTTGTCATTTTCTATGAACAAAACAGCAAAAACATATATTTTGTATGGGCATCTATGGCGTGAAGTGTCAAAACTGTATCATTTTTAAACTTAAAATAACTGCTTTTAAACTTGCTTGCGAGAAAATTTGACATCATTTATGTCAATATAATCAGTACCCTTTATTACGCCAGGGAAAAAAATAAATTGGTGTTTCGTTGCTAATGTTAACTATAGCCGAAGTATGTATTCAGGTAATTGCCAACTTCCAATAATTTTCACTGAAGTTTTGACACAACCAACTTTTATTTTGTAACAATTTTAAAAAAAGAGACAAATTATATTCAAGAAGACATTCTTATTGCAAAGTTGCAATTTTTTCGGAAGAAAGTTCTTTGAAATTTAAAACCAAATTAATTAATCGATTAGAAAGACGTACAGAAAAATCAAATCCACGAAAAATATTTGGCTGCTAAGATCCGTGGTCCGAATCTCCGGTAGCAGCCAAATATTTTTTGCAATATATGAAATGTTCTTCATTCGAACATATAGGATATATATATATATATATACTTTTAAAAATGTGTGAATGTTCTTATGATGGAATTGGTGAACCTTGCAACGTGTAGAGTGATCACTTAATCCAGCTCATACGGGTTGTAACCCCTGAGCCATCGTATAAGAGACTTCCATCCACTTTTCCCGTATATAAATAGCTTCGTCTCTGTGAGACTTCTATAATTTATCCTTAATCGAGAATTACCTGGTTCGTGCGCCCAATCCTTCAATCATTTAAATAATAAATCCGCGTTTCCGGCGATAACACAACACTTGAACAATTTTAATAATATTTCCGATCCTGATACGCCAGTACCGGAAGGGATTTTTTTCTTTACAGTTAACATTACGGGTCGACTGGTCGTCGTGCTCCACAAGTCCGCACTCGGAGCGGTCTAGAAAGGCTTTCCTGGTGAAATTTCAGGTTGCGCCTTGCGGAGGTTTCTCACTTCTAGTCGGCTCATAAATTTTGCACAATGGATATCGTGTGGGCGACTAAGTGGACAGCCGCTTCACGATGTTGCGGGGAATGATGGATCGGACGGCCGCATTAAAGTGAAACTACCTGTAATTTAGAGGTTAAAACTGAAAACTCGCATGAGTAACGTGGAACGTATTCCGCATTTCGCGTACTCAGTTTTACAATTCTAGGAATATGATAAAATAAATGTATGCCATTTTTATCTTACACAAAACGAAAGAGGGGTCATAGTGTGTATTTGCGTATGTAAGAATGGTACATTTAAAATAAGATGAATAGGATTAGTAAAAGAGGATCATTATTCATATAAGAAGTCTGTTGATCCAATGGTCCAGGACATCAACAAGTTAGTCCTATTTTCATGGCACAAGCGTTTAGCTTAGTTTAAAAATAGTAAGAATATTTAGGTGACTCGTATTCCGTGTACGTTTCTTTATTAACAAATAAAATGTTTATAAAACTTCAAGTTAGCATTATTTAAGTACTCCCCACGGTTTTTATTTTATTTTTTCCTTTGAATAACTTTTTGTAAAAGCGACTTTAAAAAAAAAATTTTCTATGGTTTAGTCTTCATCACATTTATTCTTGTAATCAACCTAACCTCAAAACTCAATCGTCACTTATAAAATACAAACAAACCGAGAGGTGTCACCAGCATGTACAATATCTGATATAATAACGTTAGAATTTTAAATATAGATTTTGAATAATTCATTTTGTAAAATCGATGATTGATTATTGTATTGTCATTCAGAATACTTCTCTCCTCCAATTTTTAGAGCGATTGTCGATCAGGAAGTGGGTTACATATCCATTGCAAGATTAGTGGCCGATAGACCAGTGAAACACTCAAAAGAGACATTAAAAGAATGTTGAAAATAACGTCATACAACAGGTACACACAAAAACAAGTTGCTTAAAATATAATTGCCTATATTTTGTAATTTTTATTTTGTAGTTTACCCTGAAGAAAAATCGGTGGTTCCGAAACTGGTTAGTGTTACCAAAAATAAAGTGAATTATTTTAGAATATTTTGAGTTTGTTCAAATCTTTCAGAACAGTACTGGATTTCATGTCACAGAGACATTATTAATCAAATAATGTATATTATAGATGTCTCACAGAGATGAAACTGTAGTTTTTTTGTGGGAAAGTAGGTATAGAAGTCTTTTGGGTGTACACAGGACTTATGACTTATCGTATGGTTGGCTTAAGTGATCACTTTACACAATGTAACATTCGCCATTTCCACCCATGATAGAATATACCAGGATGGCAGGCAAAAGGCTTCCATACCTACTTCCCATAAAAAAACTACAGTTTCGTCTCTGTGAGACATCTATAATATACATTAATGAATTATTTTAATTTAAAATGAATAACCACAAAGTAATAGCTGATTACAGTAGTATTAAAATTATTTGTTACGATATTTTACCTTTCAAGGGGTTGAAGTGTTTAAGGGAAAATCGTCACAAATTGTCGCAACAATTTTATCCGTAAGTCCTTAAAATTGCGGCGTAGACAGCGAGACAAATAAGAAAACCACACAAGTCCGATAATGAAGGACAAACAAAGCCACAAACAGCTGAGCCCGCGTGCCTCGCTTCACACAACGCCATTCAGACACACTACAAAATCTTCATCACGGACAAATTGGGAAATATAAAACAGTTATTATTATTTATTTATTGCGCTATTTAATCGACTTATACCCTATTCTGGCATCACTTCTCTGGGTTTCTCAATATCTACATCTTGTCTCTTAAAAGCTAAACATTTACATGAAATAAACATGTGCTGTGTTGTGTATCTTGGGTTGGAAGATAGCTGGACTGGATGCGCATTCGCATTTCACCCTGATGTTCGCAGTCTGTGTCTCTTACAAGTGAAATGAACTTGGCAAATATATGAAATATGCATACAAACTCTCTTTAACGGCTAACTTCATGGTGTGAAAACTTCCGTCGCATGATGCGCGCGCATTTCGTTGCGTTGCGTAAATTTCAAAAATTCACAAATATGTTCCATTTCACGTGAAATTACCTAGGGTGCTTGACTATTTCAGATATTTTTTTCATAGCCACAGGCAAAAATGAGGCTTTGCAGATATTTATAAAAAAATATTGTTTCCTCCCGCAAAATATACGGTTCTGGTTTCCACTAGCATGATAACAATACAATAATTCTTTGAAAAATGTAAAAAAATTATAGAAAAAATTATATAAACCATGATTTATATCCCAAATTCGGGAGCATTGTCATCAATTTAGACGACTCTTTAAGGTGACTGGAATGTCATAACTATGGCTAGTTGAGTATCCAGCAATGAAGAATTAAAATGTGGATTTGGACCCCTTGCTGCCTCTTTTGGCATACAAATTTCAAGATTTTTTATTTATGCTGGTTCGAATATCTTAAATGGGAGACCAGATAACGATTTTAGTTTTTACCCAACGATATGTGTACCGGTACTTTTAAGATTGCTTTAAACCTTTAATTTTATTTTAAACTAATTAAAATAAGGAAATCTTTATTGGGTGGCCCAGGACTTATAACTTGTATGAGCTGGGTTAAGTGTAATCACTTTACACAATGCAACGTTCACTAATTAATAATTCTCTTAAACCTTAAAGTTTCTGTTGAAACTTTTTAAATGTTACGGTTTCTATAATATGTGTGACCCATTTTGAACCACAGAATGTGGAGTGGAGGTCAGTGCCGGAGTAGATTTTATTAATTAATAAAAGACAAATAAAAATATTGAAACCGTGCAAAAATTCGAACCAGATTTTTTTGTAAAGTTTAGATCATTTTGTTTGACTTGTAAAAAGCGAATAAATTTTTAATATTGGATGTAAATTACAGTCTACCTTTCTTTAAAGAGATATTGAAAAAATGTAAACTTATCGGCTTATCTCCGTAACTGTCGACATTTCACCCCAAGTGCAAAGAATATGTTCTATTCAAAATTTAATGAAGAAGACTCCCCCAAAGTTTTTGCTACTAGTTTTGCTAGTTAGCTACTAGACACCCCTGTTTATAACACAAGTGTCTTAAACCAGTTCTAGGGTGGGCGCGAGGACGTATGTAATAGGGTGAAAAAAGTAATCCATAAAAAACAAGTTTTTATTATACTCCCTTTCTCATTTACTGGTGGAAACTGGTTTGACGCTTAACCTACGCGTTGGGCTTTGGTCGGGCGACGCTACGAAAGAGAGTAGTAAAAATTTTCCAAAAATCCAAAATTATACTATAACCAGGTTTCCCGTCTACCAGACGCGCTGAAATATTTTCATACAGCTTAATAATTTGTATGGAAAAACCATTCGAAATTTGAAAAATCCAAAAATTGATTTATTTTTTTTAACGTAAATTTGATAGATCTTCTTGACCGTCGCCACAAGTCTGCTTGCAAAGTTTCAGCTCGATTGGATCACGGGAAAAGGGTTAAAAATCGATCCAAAGTTTATTCTTCAGATAAGCAGACAGGACAAGTAGACAAGCAGACGCTACGAGTTAAAAGAAAGGGAGTAAAAAAGTAATAATTTGAATTATTGCCTATTCTTTTATTACCTTTTTGTAGTACAGCTGTAATGCAGCGTTCCAATTTTCAATACAACAACATAAATATTTTGTTGTGTATTTGAAATTGTACCTTAATAACAAGAGGGCTTCGTGTCCACCACATGATGCCTCAGTTTCCCTGCACTCTTAGTAAGATATCTATCGGTACACGAAGACTACATTTCACTTAAGGATTCATTTAAGTTAGTGCGAGTGTTACCATGCGTAACACACAATCGGCCGTATTCTGAAATAAGCAATATTGCTATTTCTGCATCTTGACATTATTATGTAACATTGTAATGCCGCCAATTTCGAAGTTTTAAGTTTGACAGGTTTATTATTATTCATGTTTCATATTTCAAACCTGTCAAACTTAAAACGTCAAAATTGGTGACATCACAATGTTATTAAATAATTGTCAAGAAACAGAAATAGCAATATAGCTTATTTCAGAATACTTACGCAATGTCTGAAATCTGTAAATTGCGAAAGTTGTTTATATTTGCGATTTTTTAAATGTATTTAGTCATGGTCATATATTTTAAGGTATTCTTAAGCAAATTTTGCTTTAATCAATTGCAATTTGTAAATGTATTGTGTATTGCTATAAATATTAGTGGCATACATTAGGTGTGGATTTAGGGTACGCTGTGTGTTTTTCGTATTTTTCTTTCCTTCGAGAAGTTTTTTCGAGTGATAAAGATATTTTATAATATGTAATTATACCACTTCTTATTCTTATTAATCTTAGGATATAGAATATTGTATCTGTGACATTCAAAAACTGATCTTAATTTGTCGATTTTGAAATTCAAAAAGTGCCAGTATCTTTAAAACTAACGATTTTTACAAAGATATCTCAATATTTTGATATTGTGGTCAGTCATGAGTTGGCCAGAGATGACATTTGATTTTGGGTCACTTTGTATATGAAAATTCGGTTTCTACATAATATTTGTCTTGTTTATTCTGCCTTTCAACAGTTCTCCAACACCGCGTATGAGAATTTAAAAATTATTTTAAAATATTTATTTATATTGTCACGAAATGGCATGCTTAAATGAATTTACGTACTGTCCGAATTCCTTCTGAATGTCATAACACTATCGAAACATCGAGAACGGCCTATAACAATCTATGGTTATCTACAACCTTCGGAAAACGTCTACAAACGTCCAGAAATGCCTAGAAGCGACGAGGACCTTCTCCTAAACAACAAAGAAGCGACGGCCGGGGTGGCCAGTCGGAGCGATAAATCAGAGCGAATAATCGAGCGAAGTACTTACCTAATTGGCAAAATAAATAAGCGATAAATAATACGTGCGAGAACGGAATATTGTAGCAAGCGTTAAAAACGTGTTACCCAGAGGTAATAAAGTGTTTATTTACGAGTGATATACATAAATTGCGAAAAGTTTAATTAAAAAATAGCGTTAAGTTTAGTGGTGTTAAGTGACTTTGTACATTGCATAGTTAATTAATCAGTTATTAAAAAAATCTCTAATTAATTTCCAGTGTTTTCATTCATTCCTCCCTAGCCACGACACGTGATAATATATGAAACAAAATAAACATATTCGATTAGCCTACTATGAACACTGAGTCAATTGAATTTCTGCTTGAAATGTAGTCTATATGTCGAATGCCTATGGTGATTTATTTTTCATGTTTTGTGATTTTTCAATCTATTTCAGTCAAAATTCCTCGGTGGCAGAAAATATGCTCGGATTAATTAATTTTGGTGAAACTTGCGTAATTCCGACACGCATGCCCCAAATCTAGCGGGCTCGGGAAGACAGCGAGATAAGTCCGCAAATGTGCAAAATTTTAGATGGAGTCAAAAATTTTTTAGGCGACAGCTCAATATTTTTTTGAAATGTTAACCCCACCTACGTAAAATATTGCATCTAAAAATTAATCATCTTTTTTGATACATATTTTATTATAAATGTTATTAGGTTTTCATGGCCGTTCAGTTTTCTGGGATATTCTGCCGTGTTTGTACGATATTTCTGACCAACGTTTCGGATCTCATCGCAGGGTCCATCATCAGTCTGATGTGTTGTACTTGTGTAATGGGTGTGATGTTTATAAAGGTTTGACAACATCATCAACACACAATACAACACACCCTGATGATGGACCCTAAACACGGCAGAATATTCCAGAAACCCCAAACCAGATTTTTTTTTGTTATGTTCTATTAAACAGTATTTCTGTAACGATTAAAATTGTATCAAATTCACGTAACCTAACATAATCAACCAAACTTAACTTTACCAATAACTTTATATCATAAGGAAATATAAGCTTTCGTGAGGTAATCCGTGCCACGCCATGTATGTAGTTATCCAATGTGTATTTTTTTTGTATTCTACCCCCACTAGTGATTAGCTAAACCCCTTTTTTAACGGTGATTAATGCTAACTATGATATTTATGTTCGATTGTAAAGATAACAATTCGTGATTTAAACTTCCAACAGATAAATCAGTTACTAAACAATCACTTACCAATGACACAATCACTGTTATATTAGGTTTAAATTATAACTCAAAACGTATTGTATGCACCGTATGCACATAAATATACAAATAAATAAAAAGTAAATGGAGTCGAATCGGTCCTCTAAACAGTTGCGCACTTTTCTAACGTAGTTTCGTGACCCTCGGAAAAAAAAACGTATTGTACGTTTTAAAGAATAGTTTTGACGGAATATTTAACTCAATTTCTTAAAATCTTCGCTTGGGCACGTTGCGCAGCCAGCCGGAAGATTTACGCACGGACCGCTACGTGCTCGTCTGCCGGTCTCGTCTCGTAGTCCGAGCCTCTAACCTAAATCCGCCCCGCGCGGATATCGCCGCGGGTCACGATCCGGCGGCGCCTCCCTCCCCGCAGCCTCCCTGGCGCCCGGCCACCGCACCCTCCGAAGATAAATCCGGCAGCTTCCGCGGGGTGTGAACGTCGGGGGCGGAGGCTGTTCGCTAACGTCATTCCATCAACGCTTCTAATCTGTCACACGAAGCGACTCTAGCGGTGTGTAATGGAGTTATCAAGCCAAGGCTATAGTCAAGAATACAAACGTACTTGAATTTTGATCAAAGAAAAATTTTTCCTGGCGTAATAAAGGGTCCTGATTACATAGATGAAGACAAATTTTTCCGCTTGATGGTTTAAAAGCAGATATTTCAAGTTTAAAAATGATAAATTTTGACACTTCACGCCATAGATGCATATATAAAATATATGTTTTTGCTGTTTTATTCATAGAAATTGACAAATCACGTTTATCATAAGTGGGCCCATTCATTATCAAATATGTCAACTATACAATCCTGCATTACGCCGGCGCGCGGCTATACATTACCTAAGAAAATATCTTGGCGGATTTGAATTTCCGTTTTTAACAAAAAAATTGCCTTTTCCCTACCGGATACGTCATCTAGACTTATTTCCGTTTTTTACACAAAGTTGGCCTTTTCCCACCGGATACGTCATCTAGACTTATTTCCGTTTTTTACACAAAGTTGGCCTTTTCCCACCGGATACGTCATCTAGACTTATTTCCGTTTTTTACACAAAGTTGGCCTTTTCCCACCGGATACGTCATCTAGACTTATTTCCGTTTTTAACACAAAATTGGCCTTTTCCCTACCGCATAGGTCGCCTACACTTATTTCCATTTTTAATACAAAATTAGCCTTTTCCCACCTGATACGTCGCCTACACTTATTTCCATTTTTAATACAAAATTGGCTTAACATTAATTTTCTATGGTTTCTTGTTTTATTATCTATGGCGTGAAGTATCAAAATGTGTCATTTTTAAACTTGAAATAACTGCTTTTAAACCAACAATCGGGAAATTTTGACTTCATTTATGTAATCAGGACCGTTTATTACACCAGAAACAATTTTTCTTTCATCAAAATTCCAGTACGTTTGTATTCTTGAATTATTCCAAGACCCTCCCGACAACATATCCACGTGTCGTTAAATCCAATAATATAATAACAACATATGTGGGATATAAAAGCAAAGGCAGCAATATCCCACTAAGATGTTTCTGAGATAAATACAAAAAACCTGTCACTACTCAAGGAAATTTCTCGGGAATCTATGAAACCTACGTAATAAGCTTTTAAAAACAATTTATAACTCAGTTTTCCTTTTATATACGTGTATAAATAAATATTTAACTTTGATGATTGGTTGAGGTGGACATTGCAGCCTTTGCTATTGATAATGTTTTGAAAATACGATTATGGAAGGGATAGAGCTATATTTTCTATAAAATCTCATTACAACACATAAAAAAGTACATTCTAAATTAGTTTTACCCCATGACTGCATTCAAAACATTTTTTAATTTTTTTAAATATTGCTGCCTTTGCTTTTATGCTCCTCACATAAAGTATATTGTAGTCTGATCTCTAATACATGTGTTACTAGAATGTAATATAAAGGTTGTTCCATACCTTGTAGCAAAAACTTCGGATGAGTCTTCTTAATTCAATTTTAAATAGAATATATTTTTTGCACTTTGGGTGTCGACAGTTACAGAGATCAGTAATATAAAAGTTTGCATTTTTTTTTTTCAATATTTCTGACATGAAAGATGGTCCTCATGTGACATTAGAGTATATAAGTATAAACATTTAATAAACATTTTTTGAATTATTAATAATATTTAAAAAAAATTAAGTGTCGCTAATTAATAACTAAGAAATGTGTTGTAGATCAACATGTTACACGAGGTACAATATCGCCTCACGAGTGTGGAGCGAGCCGGCTACTAGGTTAACGACGTGTCACGTACTAAGTTTATGTATATTTTGCTTTTGAGCTGTGCCTGAATTTATCTAGCTTTGTTCAATTCTCACGCAAACAATTGTAAAATCAATGAACTCGACAAACTGTTCTCGCTTCTCTTCCAACACGAGGGCCTCTCCGTGTTCATCGATTGAATGTTTAATGTTTCGCAATGGAGACGGTTTATATAGCTAAGTGATTCGTAATAAAAATATTTCCCTTTGCATTACGTGCGTAGGAGAAACCTATAAATAAGGCTTATCCGCCTCTCACCCTCTCGGTAACTGCGCAAAATATAAGAGGTTGTTCTGAGAAAATATAACCTATTTAATTAATGGTTCAAAAGTGTGTATGCGTGATAACTAGGGATGAAATGAACCGAGGTTGTAACTGTGAGAATGTAATTAGTAAGATGATTGGTAACTGACTAACTGTCTCACCATCACGCCACTTCTCCCGTAAACAGAGAGGATCGAGCGCCACATACTTCTGTCCTGACATGATGACAGATTTTGAAATAACATTCTATATTGTAGGTGCACGTCTACTATTACCGAAAATAACATTATTTCAGTAATAAACTAAGTTTTTACGCAAATAATTGCATTTTCGTCTACATATTTTTCATTTTGCGCAAAAATGCCCGCAGCTACCATTTCGTCTACGTGACGTCAAGCCTCAGTAAACATTGTGTCTATGGCAACGGTTCAAAGACACGGTGATGGTTATTGAGGCGTGACGTCATTCGCTCTGACTGGTATTCAGTTAAAATGGCGGATTGTACTGTGTATATTTAAAATTGGATAATTTTTTAGAACCCTTTCAAAATATTTTCTTCTCTAAAATCACTTATTCTTTAATTCTTTAATACTATCATCATGCCTATTCTCGTCTCATCCACAATCATACGTTGTAACATGTATGTTCGTCGATTTTTGAGGATCTTAACAAGACCATCTTCAAGTACCAGGTTAACCTGGTAACACCAAGTCTTCCGCGGCCGCCAACTTGCGTCATACATCTTTCTTACCATTCTCTCCTCTTTCTTTCGTTCGATGTGACCATACCACTGAGCTAATATTTTAAAATTCTACGCACTGTACTAATATGGACTCTATTATTTCCTAAATTATTCATTCTTTAAAATGATGTGCTTTAAAAAAAATGCTTCTAAAACATAAAAGGTTGTCTTTAAGAGCAGTTATCAATTGAAAAACTGCAATTATTGCCATATATTAATCAGACACTCTATATTTTCGTAAATTTCAAACCAGCAGTTTTTTAACCGTTGTGTTACTAACCGGAATTTCTTACACTAAATGCAACCCAAGGTACCCGGGTACTCATCCTGGATGGGCGTTCCCACATACATTATTCTTGTTTTGTATCTTACAATTTGATATTTAGACAGTGGTCAATAGCCTTAGGAGGTCACCACTTCTCATAGCAATGTCCGTCCTCGCTTTATTCCTCTCCCTTTCAAATTATTTAAATGATGGAGATGCAAACGAATGATGGCATTTATGAATAAAATTATTTAAACTTGAAATCGAAAATGGGTACCCAAGTACCCGGATAGTAACATAAGGGTTAAACACCTCATTTCCATGTATTAGCAATACGCCTGTGAAAAACAAATCATGAACGTAAGGTCGTTCGGCAGATTGAGAGCACGAATAATATTAGGCGCTGGCCATTTTTACGTGATAAAATACTAAGTATATCACGTCCATGCAGACCGACCTTGCTTTTCATCACAGACCCGTGGAAAAGAAAAGAAATAATTGTATCGGGTTATCTCGCTATCTAAATTTCAAAAACAAAACACATTTAAATCAAATTAATAATTATAAATGCTTAATTTGTTTTGATATTGTTGTATTATCATGTACACATCTTCCAAAGCACAATATTTTAAAGATATTTTCTGTGATTGATGACTGATGGATTCAAAACCCTGATATATGGTCCTAGAATGGCATTTAGAAGCGGTGAAAAAACATTTTAATACAATTGGGGGGATAAGTTACAAAATGCACTTTTTATAGAATTTATAAAAAAGAAACAATAAATGTTTTTTCGAAAATTTACAATTGAGATAAATGAGTGCAAACTTCCACAACCATTCTAACCTAACCTAACCTGATCCAACCTAACCGTAGGCTCCGTTTGAACTACTCTTTCAACCTGTATATAGTTCAATTCATTTGCATGTAGCCAGGAGAGGATCTAAATGAAAATATATGAGGGCGTTCGTGAAAGACCTGGCACAATTGGATAACTTACCTACTCGTATGGTTAGATAATTAATATTATTTGACGTTGTTAATTACGATAGTTGGATTTCTATCGCGATCTCCCTTGCGTCCATGTTAATGTAACTTTTTCACAGCCCTCCGTTAAAAAAAGCGTTGTTTTTATTTTTTAACGATCGTGAATTCTTTGATTCAAAATTTATAAAAACGTAAAACTATGCCCGTGTAAATAATTCGCACGCCAATAATGCCAATAACAGGCGAACTACGTTGCACTCTACGTTTTAAGGTAGGCATTTGTTTTAAATTGTTTTAATATACGAGCGCCATGTAAATTTAAACGTTGTTAACGTTAGCATTTATTTTTTGTTGCGTTTGCATGATGTAAGAGCAATTTATAAAAAAATATTCTCCTGCAATCAAGGAATGATTAAATAAATAAGTTTATTTTAACAACTTTATGTTATATAAAAGATAGGACAATTTAAATTATAATTACAGCAAAATGCAACAATTATTTATTTAAATAAGTCGTTAATACTGATATAGTCGTAGAATGTCAATGAAGTTTAGGTATTAAAATAAATTATGGAAGTCTCACAGAGACGAAGCTATTTATTTGGCAAGTCTTAGAAGTCTTTATAGGGAGGCACAGGACTTATGACCTGTATGAGCTGGCTCACCTGTATCAGTGGTCACCTTACACAATGCAAAGTTCACCATTTAAAACAATCCACATATTATAATTTTTTGGAAATTTTATATATTCTAAACCAGTGTCTTTCATACATTTGTGTAGGCTATGTTAGAGAGATCCATTATCCTTTCCCATGACATAGTAGGTATACATAGATTTCGCAGCTGGTAATGATACTTTTTATCATATATTTTTAAAGTGGCATATTAAAGCGGAATGTATTTTTATATTTCTTGCTTTGAACAATATGGGCGCTTCTGAAAATCAATTTAATACGATAATAAATTTCATATTGTCTTTTTATATTTTTTATATCAATTATTGGCCCTTGAAAAATGTTAGGATTTAAGCTATTTGTTGTCATTTATATTATGGTCAATACCCTTTTCTTTTAACTGTTGCCGGTTTTATTTCCGTAAAATCAATTAATATATAAAATAAAAAAACAACTTAGAGAAAGCTATGTTATTAAAACTAACGCCCAAGTACAGAAACGAGTGGTTTCTAAAGTCAAGATATTTTTTAATATCGTATGTTTTGAGACCCTAAACCACCCCCTGTTTATAAATACTACCCGCGGCAGCCGTACGTCGGTAAACTTTTCGAAAAGGTTGTTTATTTTAGAATTTGAATTTCAAATATTATTCTACCGGTAATATTTTGTAACTTTACAGGAAACGCAAAAAATATTCGTGATCGTGCTAAGTTTATGAAGCGCTGCTGTGATGGACAGTGTGCCCATGGTAGCAGCATTAATAATATCAAAAAACCTTTCAGGTTGTATTTTTACATCGAATTTTTAACACAGAATTGAGGGGTATAAAAGCATGGGCAACAATAAAAAACAAATAAAAAATGTTTCGAATGCAGTCACCAAGGATAACTAATTTAGAATGTTAACTAATCTGATGTTAAGTATGTTCTTAGGTTTTCACGACCACTCAGAATTTTCAAGTTTCTGATTTTTATAGCGTTAACTTTGTGGTTATAATTATATATAATTATAAATTGGTGGATATAATTATAAATTTTAATAATTTTCAACCACTTAAATAATGACTCTACGTCTACCGGTTTCGATACCACCGTATCTTCATCAGGACTGATGTACCTACGACTGACTATACATTACCATCCTGGTAAACAAATCAATTCTGAATAGGGGTGGGGGTAATTGAGGGGTGGACGCCGCAATGGGAAATATATCTAGTAGCGGGCTATTCATGAAATTTATCTGATTATTAATAATGTTGGCTTTAGTGTTGATGTTTTTATTTTATTTCTAGTATCTCTAAGTTATCTAATCTAAGGCCTCTGTTATTTATATGTAGAATTCGATGCCGTTTTCCTTTTTAAAGATGTGGCCTGTTTCTAAAAGATGGTTCGCGAACTCGGAAAAATTATTATTATTAAGACATCTCAAGTGTTCCTTCACTCTAACATTAAAGTTTTACCTATATAGAATGCCGAACAGTCATTACAATTTAGTCTATAAATCCCGGAATGATTTAGCGGGTGGACTTTGTCTTTGGAGTTTATTATAAGTTTGCTATTGCTAGTATAAAACGCGGCTTTATTGTTGCTTGGCAAACTTTTAGTTACTTTATCTGAAATGTTATTTATGTATAATATTCTCCGCCATTGCTCATTTATATTATTTTGTGAAGTACGATATAAATATTTATCGCGTATAAAAATTCTTTGGTTTTTGAACAAAATCCCATCTATGAAATCTGGGATGTAACCGTTACTTATGGCAATTTGTTTTATGGTTTGTAATTCTATTTGAAAATTGTAAATACACCGATGACAGATTAAATTAAATTAGATTAAATTCTACTAGTTTCGAGAACTACAGACGTTCTCATCAGGTGATAATATAAATTCAGTTATATTAGTGTTTAGTAAAATTAGTAATTTAGTTATAGCGGTGTTCAATGAAACTCAAAACAAGTGTTTTTAATTTATTTATGTAAATCAGTCATGTCACTCCGCAAAGGTCATGCCAAATCAATAAATAATATAGATGTGACTATTGATTTTAATAACTTATTTTCAATAAGGTTTAGGATTCATACATTCCAGGGAAATTTCCCTGAGTCGTGACAGTTTTTTTTGTATTTATCTCATAAACATCTTAGTGGGATATTGCTGCTGTTGCTTTTGTACCCCTCATATTTAGTTATTCATCGGATACCCTAGTTAAAAAAAAATACAGTAGAAATAAATCAACAGCATTTCTTATAATTTTATATTTTCTAACTTTTATCAAGTGTTTTTATTTCACTTTACCGGTACCGGGACCGATAATAGGCGCTTATATAACAAAAATATAAAATATAAAAATATTCTGGAATCACCGAATATCGATCTCGCTACCTCACACGTGCTAGGCGAGCAAGCTGGCTTCTTGCCATTCCCTTAATAGACTCTGGTGTCAAATGTACTTGGGAAGTATGTTCCATAGAAGAAGGAAGGTTGAGAAAGTTATCGAGAGAAGAGTGACTGCTGGGAAAAGGGTGAACGGTGCTTTGAATGCAATAATTTCTAATAGAAATTTGTCTACCGAGGCAAGACTAGCGGTACATAATGGAATTCTGGTATCATCACTGATGTATGATGAATACAATGAAAATGAGATCCCTCAGACGTATGTGTGACAAATCCATTTATGATAGAGTAAAGAATAAAGATATTAGGAATGAATGTAAAGCTGATATTAGCGTAAATAATAGAATAAAAAAAGGGTCGCCCAGGTGGTTTGGGCACGTTGAACGAATGAATGAGGAAAGAATGGTAAGAAACACACAAGACGTGGCACGACCACATTAACCAGATACTGGAAGATGGTCCCGTTAGAAGCCTCAACAACCGTCGAGCTTGCGTGCGAAGATGTACGAATGTGGATGAGGCGAGAGTTGCGTGTCAGGACAGAAGAGTGCGGCGCTTTATCCTCTCTGCTTACCCCCCGGGAAATCGGTGTGATGATCAGTATGTAAGATGATTTTTAAGAGTTATTATCGATTTATTATTATGACCCGGTGTAATCCGTTACAAGCTTTAATATCTTATTTGTATTTCTCGGTAGCGTAGTGGTAAGCATGACCATAATAAGCGTTGACCGGCAGGGACCAGAGTCCCTCAGGGAAGATTTTAATTGGTAGCTGAGTGATTTTTTTTTCAAACTAGAAAATCAAAATCATATTCCGAGCAGAGATGATGGACACATGTATCGTGGTTTTTTAACCGTCATTTATTGGTTAAAATATTTTTGATGTACACACGTGACCTCGTAGGTACTTGGACCATTGTGAATACCGTCAAGAACGGGTAGCCCGGCTGCGTTGGACATGTGGGATGAGGACAATGAGGACAATGGCGCTCGAGGATGTCACCCACATGGACATGTCGAGAGCCTCGGTATACGACAATCATACAAAATAAATATGAATGAAATGATGTGTAATTTTTTCTGCTGTGCTGGAATATCATTTTAAAAAGTTGTACGCGCAATACATGCCACAAAAAGTGCGTGTGTTACGAATATAGGAAGGCAGTGCACGGTGGGTCAAACCCTGATTATAGGAGCTAATAAGTCGAAGTATAAATATATTAAGACGCATATAAGTACCACAAGATCTCTTGTGGTACTTATATGCCCACTCTTGAAGACAGGCGAACGATAAGCGATATGATATACCTTTACAAAATATACTTAATAATCGCATAGATTCACCTGAAATTTTAAATTCGATACACTTTAATGTCCCGCAGAGACGAACAAGAGCACCACGCCTTTTCCACTTAAACATTGGAGAACAAACTACGGTAAAAACTGTATTATTAACAGAGTTCTAGATACCTATGACACGGCCTTTGCAGATCTTGATATTTTATATTTAAGTTTTGAGCAGTTTACAAAATCCCTTACGTGTAAACTCGCGCGATGACATTTTTCTTCCCACACATGTGAACAAACACACGAACACATAAAAACGCATACACACACGGACACATAAAAACACATAAATACACTCACACAAACTCACTATTTGACATATTGCTTTTTCTTAATTTTTTTATCGATCCTGGTTTAATATTCTTGTATATATGTGTTTTCTTGTAATTGGCCCAAGGCTCTGTACATCAATAAATTTTTTTTCAAGATTTATTAAATTATATGGCTGTATGAAAACCAATAAATGAAAAATAAAATAAAATAAGTTACGGGGACAGACGGGCGGACAGACAGGCAACGAAATTATTGTAATTGGGATGGAAAATAATATAATAATAATGTTATATAATGTAATTACGGCAAATTCTTGATTATGCGTTGCGCGGCCGGCCGTTTTTTCCGGGGCAATCCTGACTGTTAAAAACCTACATGCCCCTGCTGATTCCCGCCCTGTTTCACTATAAATCATCCATATGCATGGAGATTGGTTTATCTATTTTAGATTTTGGAATTTACATTACCAGCTCGATTGCGACAATATTTGCTTTGTTTTACCGTCGAACGTGTCCGTTCGGACACGGCCAGTGGACGTTTGCAGTGCCGCGACGAAAAGAGATAAAATGCAGAGATAACTCGTACATTCCCGCTTGTGTTCCCTTATCGCTTCCGAGAATTCCCCTTACGCGCGAGTTATTGCCAAAGGGCAGCCAAGCAAATGAGCGCATCGACGTTTTCCACGTACAAAGTGAGATATGGCGGTATTTTTAAAAATGTTCCTTTTAGCAAATTGGATCGGGAAAACGCGCTAACGATTTCCTTTGGAAATTGTGTTCTCATAAAAGGTGCTCCAATAAGAGGATGCCGATTTAAAATTGCCGCTATTTCTCTTGCGGTGCTTTTTGTAAGTTGAAACTTGACAGCTATCATGTAGACCAGGTGTGGCGAACCTTTTTGGGTCCGCGTGCCAAAAATCCTCAAATATTATTTATCGATTGTGTGGCGTGTCGAAGCAGTAAAAAAAATTAACAAAATAGAAATTAATATTTTTTTAAAATTTTATTTACAAGCTTAAATACTACAGTAGATATAGTTTCTTAAAAATAAAGTCGTAATCAATAAAAATACACATTAGTTATTTATCAATGAGATTTTTTTCTGTTGTACATTCGATGACAAATTCTTAATTAATATCTGGTTCATCTCATTTCATCACTTTTAGTAATACACACTACCAAATGGATTCATCAGTCATTCTTTTTTCTCGAATTACATTTAATGTAATTCATTTCTGAAAATAATGACTCCCAAGCAATGTAGAAGAGATTTAATTTATTACTCGCTAAAGATTTCTGAAATGGCGTTTCAATGTCTCAATATTTCTTCTTCTGCATATTTATTAATAATTTTCTTTAATCGATCACTTTCAATTATTTCCAAATTCAATTAGGTATTTAAAAATTTAAAAAAATATCTTTGAACTTGGAAATCGTTCGCGTGCCTTCCAAATTCTCAAACGTGCCACCTCTGGCACGCGTGCCCTAGGTTCGCCATACCTGATGTAGACAGTGTGCCGTTACACCATGGAACACTGCACAATTCAGCAACGATTAACTGTCGTGAAGAAAGCTTACCGTGAAAGTAACTGATCGTCTCTAGGTATTGAAAACAGATTATTTATACATCAATTACCTACTTAATTAATAATTATTTAAATGAAATCGTGTTGAATATGTAAAGGCATTATTCAGATAAATAACGTATATAAATAATATCGAAATTTTCGTTTGTGTATCTAGTTATTGCTTGCCCAACGTAACTTGGCGAATTTGGAACTAAAACCCGTCCCGCCCACACTCGGCGGTAACCCCTCGCCCTGTCATTTAGTTCAATTTTGTATTTGGTCGGGAGCTGTGACATCTTGATTACCAATATACACTGAATTATTATGTCCACTACATCCTAAACAGTCCGGGATGGTGCAAGAACAATTGACAATTAAGTATTAAAGTTTTGCGAAGCTGAAAAAGCGAATAATGGACCGATATTACCGTCTGACAGTTTGACAGATAGAACGGCCGCCATTACTGCATGGTTTTTTAGTGCTGCCCGACCAAATTTCTGTATTTAATACGAATACCGGTTACGAATAACGGACATTCTGTACATTATGTATTGTGTAATAAATTTATACCCTGACAACTTCTGTTACGCGACAGGGACGCCCTCCCTCGCACGCCAAGTTATAGCGGTACGTCTATATTATAAAACAATTCGGCCACCTCTGGTTGAAATATCCAGTAATAATATTAATATTGCCGACCCTAAGTGTGCACCACTACCCAACCGTTGGCAAGTATGTGAATATCTGTCATAAAACAATTACCTGTCTGTCTGAAATCTGTCATAAAAAAACGTTTAATCGACATTGGTTGACATTGATCCAAGATACAAACCATTCAGATTTATTTTAAACGAAGCTAATAATAATGATTTCCGCTAGGGTGTCAAGACTCTGAAATATAATCTGTATCTAGGTGTCAAGAGTAGGAGTGGCAAATTTTCCGGAAAACGGCATTATCGGTAAATCAGTTAAACTGTTAATTTAAAACCGGTTTACAAGTAATTAAGAAGGTGTCGGATAGTGAATATTATGCCAACAAATATTTAAAAAAAAACATTTTAATAAAGAAAAATGTTACATTTATTTTTATTTATTTATTATATTATACACGACGTTATCTAAAAGAAATCGGCTGATTTTAAATGCTATTAATTATAAAAAAGTTGAGGCTTTATCGCATCCATTTATTTATCGATCTTTTTAATATAAAATAAATAGATTTAGAGAGACATTGGATAATGGTCATATCCATTATATATATCCCCTCTACAGCATGGATTTATGCCAAACAGATCTACTCTAACAAACCTTCTTGCTTTACAAGCCGATGTCTTTGATGCCTTCAAAGATTCTCACCAGCTAGATTGCTGTTATACAGATTTCTCCAAGGCGTTCGATCGAGTCTCTCATAGAGTTCTACTTGATAAATTAAATGCCTTGGGAGTTTCGGGTAACATTAAAGCTTGGCTCGAGAGTTATTTACATAACAGACAAATGATTGTTAGAATAGCTGAGTTAGAGTCTGACTACTTTTGTGCAGTAAGCGGGGTACCACAAGGCTCCCACCTGGGTCCTATTTTGTTCATTATATTCATTAATGATGTAATCCCCATGCTTTTGTTATCCGGTGTGAGGTGTTTGCTATTTGCAGATGATATGAAACTCTATAGAGTAATAAATACGGAACACGACTGCAAACTTCTGCAGAATGCACTGGATATTTTACAGAAATGGTGTGAAGAAAATAAACTTTCTTTAAACATCTCCAAATGTCAAATGCTGAGATTCTGCCGTACCCGGACAATAGTAAACTATGACTACAAAATTAATGGTATAACTTTGAGTGTCGTTGATGAAATTAGAGATCTGGGCGTAATTGTAGACAATAAGTTTTCTCTTGTGTCACATATCAATTGCACAGTTGATAGAGGCTTAAGAACCCTAGGTTTCGTACTCAGATTAAGTAAAGATTTCAAAAATATTGGAACTTTTAAACTATTATTTAAGAGTCTGGTTAGACCAGTATTAGAAACAAATTCAGTTGTATGGAGCCCTCAATATGCTGTTCATGTGTCACATTTAGAGAGAACACAAAATAAATTTCTCCGTTTTAT
This sequence comes from Agrypnia vestita, assembly GCA_016648135.1. Lineage (NCBI taxonomy): Eukaryota > Metazoa > Arthropoda > Insecta > Trichoptera > Phryganeidae > Agrypnia > Agrypnia vestita. The sequence goes on along the minus strand of JADDOH010001739.1, from coordinate 171,899 downwards.
CAATTATAAACTTAATTTACCATCAACACATATTGATTATAACTTTTTAAGATCATTTTGCTCTCTTGATAAATTGGAAATAAGAAGAATTGTAGCTGATCTCGTCTTTTTTCACAAAATAATTAACGGGAACATCGACTGTCCACAACTGTTGGAACGAATCTGTTTGCGAGTTCCATCCCGAGTAACCAGAAATTACGCAGGGTTTGCCTTGGAAGCTGCGACAACTAATTACTTTTTTAATTCACCACTTCAAAGGCTTCCCAGACTTGTTAACAGATTTGAACAGTTAGACGTTTTTTCCACAAATTTAAATAAATTCAAACATACAATTCGCAATATTCTTAATCAACAATGAACTTTCCTCTATGTCTAAAAATAATCCTCAAATATATGTAATTATCACTCTTTTCTTGTATTCTTATCCTATAAAAAAAAAATTCTTAATTTATATTTCTGTAATTATCGCTAATCCTATAAAAAATATGATGTATTTATAGATTTATGAAATTATGGATTCTGTGTTTAAGTTTAGTTGTAGAGCTCTTTTTATATTTCTGTTATTATGTCAATGTATATTTCTTTATATGACTTTTTTTATTTTCTTTTTATATTTCTCATTACCGACATGTATTACCCAATGTTTATGTAAATGCTCTGATGGGCGTATATATACTGAAATAAATAAATAAATAAAAATAATAAATCCAATTTTTTTTGCTAAGAATACGAACTATTTATTCCTTTTAAAATAATACCCAATAAAATAATAGAATAAAATATAGAGATTATTCAAAAATCAATTTTCCTGCAAATTCCTGCAATTAAAATTGCAGTGACGAAATGTTGAAAAAAAAATGTACAGTTCAACTGGACCTCATGAAATTTCAGAGGACACTAAAAGTATTTGTCGGAAGATAGAACAGCCGCAAATGGATGAATAATAATCATATAAGAATAATCATTAATGTATCGTAAGGTTGAATAGTGATTTTTGGATTTTTACGATAGTTAGTCTCGGATCCCCAACGCAAGTGCGCGCATTGTATTACGCAGGAGAAAATTTCACGAAATTTCGAGTGAACGAAACATACAAATTCAACGATCCTGCTTTTGCAAATGTCTCGTGTCATACAAATAGCAAATGTCACATAATATTATATATTTTTATTATATAATGCGCAAAATTTTATTATATAATGCATTAAAATGTTTAAAATAATTTACTGAAGTTACCGGTGCTTAAAAAAAATATTTACCGGTATTGTATTTACCGGCGTATGACAAATAAAAATGTAGTTTTACTTTAAAACCTGAATGCGAATTTTTGTTTATTTTTGGGTATGATTTTTTGATGTTATCTTTAATGTCAGCAAATGTCTAAATGAGGTACAGTTGCCGGCAAACTTTTTGAAATTCTTTGACGTAGTGGGGGAATGCGCAGAAGGCAAAATTTGGGTCTCTTTGGTGGAAAGGTGTATGCGCAAACTTCCCCCCACTACGCCGTAAAATTTCAAGATGTTTGCCGGCTACTTTACAAACGTTTGAAAATTGCCGCTTTTACTGCGAAATGTCGTCGAACACGATGGAAACAATATAATATATTATCGGGAAGGATAAGAATGTGTCGATAAGGACAATGCAATCAATATTAATGTTATATATCTCCTGTATCTTATCGCTCTAAGATTGCAATTCCACAAAACTATACATACGTCACGAGCCACATTTTCACACCGCGACCATTTTGAATTTTCGTTCGTCAATCAGTTGTGCTTTTGAAGTTGTCAGTGATTGGTTTAGGAATGTCTTCATCGGTAACAATGTTGTTTATTTTACGTTATGTTTATTTTAATATCTGCTGCAGTCATTGTTATGGATTCATTTGTAAATGGAATTTGTTGCGAATTTGTAAAATTAGTTGATAATACATTTTTTGTAGAATGTCTGTGGCACCACAGGTATTTTGTGTATTGTTTTTGCGGTGAATATAAATAAAATAGATGCTAGGTTCAAATACATATAAAAATGAATACTTTTATGCTTTATGATAACAATTTATTTTGTTAAAGTACAAGGGTTTTTCTTACAAAAAATGACCTACAATGTCATTTATACGTCATCAGTACGTTAACCTGTGCGTTATCATCGTCATCGACACCATTACGGGTACATACATCGAGCTTTATTTATCACCTTATCACGTGAGGTTACACGTAATCTGTATTAGTTTTACAGGTACCACATTTTTTAACACTTTTCTGCGCTAATTTAATGTGCTGCATTAATCTACGTGGGGGTACCTAAAAATAACTAGAACTATTTTATTTAATATCGTTAAATTAATCGCCTTCTAAATAGTGCACCAAAAGTCATGCAGTAGTCCCAACAGTTTTCCTGTTGGTTGTAACAGTTTTTAAACTTTTAAATTTTGTTTCAACTCTTCTAAATCCTGAAGACGCCTTCCTTTCAGCTTCTTTTTCATTCTCGGGAACAGAATGAAGTCGCCAGGGCCAGTGAACATGATGCGTGAGAAACCGTTTTCATTTTGTTTTTTACCGGAAATTTTGTGATATTCAGTGCCGTGTGAGGAGGGGCTTGGTCAAGAGCCACTCCCCTCATCGTCAAAGTGCTGACTGCCTCATGTAATCGTTTTAACATTTCAAAGAAGTAATGTTGCTTACTCGTTACCCTGAGGAACAAATTAATTGTGGACTACCCCTTAATAACCGCCATAAGCCCAAGACTTAATCACTTCATCGTTCAACCACAAACCAACGATTGATTATGTGTTGACTTTGCATATAATGGACTACAATATTGTAAATTTACCATAAATTAAATACAGCTCAACAATACATCCGACGTTTAGGTTTTGTACGAAAAATGATTCATGAAAAAAATTTCAATGTCCACTTGGTTCATTGTGTCTAACCTTTGTGTGGAGACGTGTGGTGGTCAACAATCGCCGGCACTACAACCCGTATTTTCAACATATTTTCAAAATCAGTTATCAGGCGCGAAATTGACACTCGTCGATTTAATATATCATGTCATAAACATAAATTTCGTGCTTCAATTGCTCGCTGCGTGATGTGAATGGCACTCCTACTTGGACGTTGTTTTTGAGGTTATATTTGATACTTCGTCGTGCATTCTTACGTCTGCCGTTCTTCCGACGTATTAAGTCCGCGACTTGCATTCACACCGAATAATGTTAATATATAGTTTCATTAACCTTCGGGTACCGGAATATCGGGGGCCGGAGTGGGGTAACAAAGTAACCCCAGTAAAATTTGCGTTTTAATGAAGTATAATGGTTTAGAAATGTTCTGTGAATGGTACCCACCGCTTACCCAGGACCGTTTTATGAGCAAAAGCTCCCATATCGATCCTTCCCATTCGTATCCAGGTTGACATTTTTTTAGCTACAATGCAAGACCGTACTGCCTCGCATGGGTCGTATAAACCAGTGCGAGGCGGCACGGCCGCAAAAAACAAAACCATGCACAGACCGACACCATTAGATATGTCTTTATTGCATAAATGAAATACATAAATAAATACTAGAACAATGAGATGGTAATAATACGTTGTAAAACATTTTTAATTACATTTCTTATACAATGCGAATAAGATTATACAATTCATTTTATAAGAAACAGTAGTATTTTGAGTATTTTGACCTCTCGCGACTCACAAGCGTCTGACTGACAGAAGTCTTGCAAGCAGAATGAAGTAAGCGTGTGTCATATAGAAAATTGACGATTGTGAAAAAAAATATTTTTTCTACTTCTGACTGTCTTATTACACATTATTATTTTATTTTCTTTGGATATTGGATTCTTTGGGATATTTACGAGGATTGCAAAGAATATCAGCTCAATATCATTAATTAATAACTATTAAATAGTTGTAAAAATAGGATTTTTGGGGGTAAGTTGTAGCCCCGTTCCGGAACGGGAGGGTTAAAACAATAAGGTATAAAGGTCCGTAGATCTTTTGCCGCATGGGTCTTTTGTCGTATCACGGAAAATGGAGAAGAAATATCTTCCACAGTCTTAGTCGCCCACAAAACCGACGCTAGTCTTTTCAGCCAAATGCAGTGCGTCTATCTTCTACAGGCTTCTTCGGTCTAAATTAAATGGTAATTTTTCTGGGCTATCGTATCGATATGTATCTGTAATAAAATATTTATTTTATCATTCGGAATGTCGACATTTTGTTTACGCTGAACGAGCATATAACATTTATTAAATGACTCAACAAACGTGCAGTCATCAAAGCTAGATTACAAATGCGAACGTACATATGAATCACAATTTTCGAAACGTTTTGGTACAAAATTGGCCTTAATCTAAATATAATAATTTCGTTGTCAGTCCGTTCGTCTGTCTATACCGGTAATTTCGTGTAACGTCCGTAATTTCGTTCGAATTCACTGCTATAAAAACGAAATTAAACGGCCGATGATGGGGCTTGAATCCCTGGCCAGCAAATCCTAAGGCGGGAACGATAGCGATGTTGCTACCGCTGCCTATATACTATAAATATATACTGGGGCTTAGCAAAGATGCGAATCAATGTTCCGTCATTTTTGACGGATAACAGCTAGTATTATATTTAAAACTAGCCCTACGCACACCCGCGAAAAATCACTGGATAAAACAATTACAGAATTTTAACGCTGAAAATTCAGGAATAGAAAACCATGTTTTATTTAAATTGACTATTTGTTTAAACTTAAAACTAAATCTAATAAAATAATAATACGAGAATGTCAAGACCGTGTAATTTCGATTTTGCGTGTTGCTTGAGCCGCGCGCTGATTGCGTGACACACTCTAATTATCTAAAGTTTCAATTAGACAGACAACGAAATTATTATATTCAGATACTTGATTTTAATGCAAATAATAGATTTACATGTAGCATATCTACCCTTCCTTCTGGTTTAATTAATTCAATTAAACAACTAAAATTTTAAAATCCCCAAAACGTGGATCAAAAGCAATAAAATGTAAAATATTGCCTTTATTAATACTAGTTTTGCAGAAAAACGTTTTTTATTTTCAAAAAATGTTGGAGTTACCTGGTATCGATGCTGGAACCAACGCAGGCTCCGTGACTTATTTTATTTCTAGGATTTTCGCTAAATATGCATATTCATAAGTTAATGTGCAACGTGCGATTGATAAATATACTAAAGTTGCACTATTCGCATTGGAACGCTGAGGACTATCGCGTATTACGTGATTAGATTTCGCCGACTTTTGAACCCACGCATTTCAGTATTTATGAGATAGGTACTTTTAATACCTTGTTCATTCTCATTAATCGTATCGATTACGTTAATCTATTCGCGATCGTTTTGAAAGCATTTCTATCGAAAGTCGATATGGATCTTGATCTAAATGTTTTCAGGCGTTTTTGACATGTGATAGATAATATATACATACATTTGCCGGTAGATAAAATAAAATTGTTTTATGGTAATGTAAATGTTGATTTATTTTTTCGCCAAATTATTAAATCAATTATTTAATCACCCTTATGGAAATGGCTATTCGACGAAGATATAAAACGATAATAAATAACATATTTTGTAAAAAAAATCTACGTATAAGACATACGATTCCATTAGGTTTAATGGAAATAAATTCTACATTGATGTTTTTTCTTAACTAACAGAGGTAGGGAAAGGGGATAGAACGCAACACTGTTCCGCACTGGCACACCGCTTTCGCCTATTCCACATTCATACATCTTCTCGTGTACTCTCTACAGTCATTGAAGCTTTTAACAAGGCAGTCTTCCAACATTTGATTTATCTGATCGTGCCAGGTCTTTCGCGGATTTTTATATCCAGATCTTTCTATTCCTGTTGCCTTCAACACTCGCCTTATATAATAATTTATAAATAAATTATAATTTGTAAATTATTATATGAGCTTCTTATTTTCAATATTGTTCCACTAATTTATTTATATTTAAGTAACGAAGGAGACATAAAAAATTGCAAATTAAACAGTGCGATGAGATCATTCTAAAAAAGAATAGATACTCTAAATTAAAATATGTATATGAGTCGAAAATGTTCAAGCAACCTAATCTCAATTGTTGAGGAGATATGCGACATCAATGTTTTCATTTTATTTTTAATGTTTCTGACTTATTTCTTGCAAAACGTTGGACTATCATTACAGTAACTTACATCTAACATGAAAAATTCATTCCCTTACTCCAATTAGAAAACATTCCAGTTGGAATTTTCGGGGTTTTAATTATTTTATTTATTTTTTATTGAAACAAATAATTTTTTCGTAATCTTTATCAGTTACTGTAATGATATTTCAACTTTTTGTAAAAAAATAAGTCAGAAATATTGGAAAAAATGCAAACTTTGACATTGCATAACTTAATAATTATTGATTAGGTCATGGTTGCTTCAACATTTTCGACTCATAATCAAGGTGGGAATCTACCTGTAAAGTATTATTGACTAGCTGTGTTACATCCTGTATATTCTATCGTGAAATTTTCGTCCAAAAATGACGATGTTTAAATTTTGTCGTACATCATCGCGTCGAATCGAGTCAGCCGCCACGGAAGGGTTAAAAACGAATGAAGGGCGAATCGGGACAAAGGAAAGCGCATGATTCACCTAGAAAAAATAAAAGCGGCGCCACCGCGCTGCGAGGTTCCCGGCAATAACTCGCCGCGCGCAAGTAGCGAGCGGCCGTCGCGGGCGCTTTCTGCCACGTGCCCTCGCCGACCTTGCGACTGTTGCGGTGCGGTGAACTCTAGCGGTCTCTGTGACGTAGCGGCGACCGAAATGACTAATGGACATTATTTTCGAGTCTGCCGGTGTAAGTGTATTTGCATGTGTGTACGTGGGCTGGTTTGTGTGTGTGCGTTTTGCTCCAATGTCACACGTATGTACTTGATTATCATACTATTTATTGTTGTCATTATGAGCGAAAATTTAAATTGAAACAATCGAAATTAAATGTTGATTTATCGAAAGCTAGAAAGAATATTCATTGGCAGACAGTGAATGTTGTTCTGCGACTAATTCGTTCGCTACATCAATTAGACGTTGCATATTTATTTATACACCTACTAAAGATGGTGTATTTTTTACATGTTTGAATTTCAGTTTTAAATAAGTGGTTATTAGTAAACGGCATAAGTTATACATGAACTGTATTAATATTGAAATGATGTGAAGTGCATTATTATGATAATATCAATGAATTATTAGTGATGTGTCTATTATTATTTTTATAAATGTACTTAAAATTTATTTTTTTGCTTTTGTACTTAAAATTGTTCTTGTTTTTTTATCTCTTCTGTTTATAAAATGAACATTATTTATTATTATTTAGAAACAGAGTAACATTAAATTATGTAAATGAACCTGCAGACAACCGTATATTAAGACGTTTTGTGGGACTAGAAATACTACAATATTAAGAAAATAAATAGATAAAATAAAAAATATAATAAATAAATTTAATGTCCGAGCGGTATATAAATCAAAACACATGCCTAATTCTCTTCTATAATGATATTTTATATTTAAGTTTATTTAATGAAATATTTTGGAAATTTTTACCTCAAATACAATTATCTATGTAACGATATCAGTCACCATTACCACGATGTTTACACGCTAACACAAACATACTAAATTTCGCGATAATTTATTTAAAATTTAATTCACATTTTGTGAAAAATTGAAGCAAATTAGCGAGAACTAAAGCTTAAAACAAGTAATTAGTTAATTTAAAGCTGAAATTCAACATAAAAAGTCCGTCATTTTTGACGGGTTATAATAAGTCGTTCAATAATTCTTTATTGAAAATATTTTCGGTAAATGCGCAAGTGCTCTGAAAAAAATACTTTTGATTCAGGGTATTGTTATAATATGTGGAGTATGAAAGCAAAGGCAGGAATACCCAAAAAAATTTAATAAATGTTTTGAATGCAGTCACTGAGGATTACTAATTTAAAATGTTCTGAATTATAGATTTAATGTATCTATCCCTTCCAGAATCACGTTTCCTATAAATTTATAGCCTATGTTTTCTATAAAATCTCGAATTCAGTACATTATAAATTATATTATTAATCTTCGATGACTGCATTGAATTTTTTTTGGATATTGCTGCCTTTGCTTTTATACCCCGCATATAAAGAATTATACATATTTCGTATAATTCCGTGACTTACAGCGCCACTTAGAATAGATACAATACTAGCCTAGATAGGTTAAAATTTTCATGTCGCCTATGTTGTTACGCAGATTGCTTACTCGTTTAGCATAAGGCGTAACTGATTTGTACCGAAAAAATGCTCGGAACTAGAAAGCTCGTAGAAAGACGTGCGAAAACAGGAACTATAATTATAATGCGATTAAGAATTGGTGGTTCTATACTATCGTTTACTTTGGTGTCCCGACGATTGCGCGCAAGACAACTGCGCGTCAACATTATCGCTCGGGACAATTGCGCGCCGACAATAACGCACAATACATAAATAAATGAGAATATTGACTCCCATTTATTTCCTTTTTGAATGTTTCACAAAGCTGAGAAGTAAATAATAAATAAATGCAACGCTTCATGAATATAACGGACATATATATTATCTCTTTAATATTCGAATCAGTAATTTAAGCACAGTGAGGGTGTATAATGTCAAGGAAAAAACCTTTTTATTATGTTCCATTGCTGAAGATAAACTTTTTCATGGATCGTTTCACATTTCACACAATTTCTGGCATTATTCGTAGACTTAGCTTAGGTTCAATTACCTATGCTAGGTTGGGTTAAATAGTAACATGAAAGTTCATAATAGATTTTTGAATGTATATAAATATTTGCTTTTCAACACAACACAACAAAACAAAAATACTATTAATTTTAATTAAACAACTTTTTATTTACCATTTAACTGGTAGATCTACGTCTACCGGTTTCCAAACCACTGTATCTTCTTCAGGACGGACGCAAACTAACTATCCATTACTTAGTCTAGCTAAAAAATCAATTTTTGAACGGGGGCGTGGCTACAGTTATGATGGGGGTAATTAAGAAGTGAACGCCGAAAAGGGCTATTCATAAAATTTATCTGGTTATTAATTGTATTGGCTCAAGTGTTCGGGGATTTTTTTATTTCTAGTATTTCTAAGTTATCTAATCTAAGGCCTCTATTATTTACATGTAAAATCTCGATTCCGTTCTCCTTTTTAAACGTGCGGCCTGATTCCAAAAGATGGTTCGCGAATTCAGAAAAGTTATTGTTATTAAGATATCGTATGTGTTCCTTTACTCTAACATCAAAATTACGTGCTGTTTTACCCATATAAAATAAAGCCGAATACAAGAATGTACTTTTCTGGAAGAGATATGTTGAATATATTTTTTGTATAGACAGGCACGGAACGTCAAATTAAATCTTTCCTCTCTTTTTCTTAATTTATTTCACGGTAAATAGAGAAAAATTCGCGAATAAACTTTTTGGACTCAACGTTACATAATAATAATGACAGAATAGAATTTAGCATCTACCGTAAACCTATGACATCGCACTACTTATTGCCGTTCTAATTCTTCTCTTTACTTTTGCTTCACAAAACTATTTTCTATTTAAAAACATCTTAGAAATTTTATATCTGTGTACTTATATAAATTTGAGGGTAGAATTGATTAAAGCAAAAAATACACATAATATTTCATTCTACGACAATTCTAATCGGAAAATTATGCGACGAAATTTTGCGCGCAGGGCTGAGTGGCGGTTGAGCGCTCGTGCCGATGCCGTCCGCTGATCCGCATCCTGATTCGAGGGTTCATCAGCGTTGATTTGATGCGGGAAGTTGTTATTCAAATGCTCAGATCACCAGCGAGACGGAGTGCCGAAATCCCGGCTTATGAAAATACTCGTAATGTTATATCAAATCAGTCAACGTCGCTTACTCGCAGAGTTAAACGTCGTTTAAGCCCGCCTTTTCTGTGTCACTTTGGAAAAAAATGTTATTACAGAGCATTAACTTCTGTTGCTTCGGCAAATATGTTTTTTCCGAGTTTGCAAATCAACTTTTAGAGTCGGGCCACTTTTTTTCAATTTTTTTTTGTTTATTACGGATATACATATATTCATACGCGAAACTGCACAGTAAACAATAGGGCAATAATGACGAACCTTTTGGGCCCGACGCGTCGAAAAATTGACGTTCGCAAAAAACAAAAGAAGCCAAAGCGGATCTAACTAACCATCACGCGGGGGTAGGCAGAGAGGATATAACGTCACATTATTCCATCTTGGCACACCACTTTTGTTTCGGTTACATTTATACATCTTCTCACACGTGCTATTCTCCAATATTTGTTGTAAATGATCATGCCAGATCTCTCGCGAATGCCCTCTGTTCTTGATGACTTCGTCGAAATAAACAATTTTTATTAAGTATACGTCATTATGGAAATTATTTAGCAAGTTGAAAATAGTGGCGTTGACCTACAAATTCCTGCGCTGTTCACGCCGTATCACGACGCCAGAGCGCACCGTCGGATAGTTTTTGCTGCTTCTGACGAACAGTTTTTCCGATTGATAATTAATATTACCAAAGTATTATCATATTAAATATACGAAAATACAAAAAATTATGTAAAAAGATCGTACTATCTGATGTTGAATAAATATCAGAGAGAAACAAAACTATCCCTTAAAGCAGGAAATATTCGATCGTTCGCGAGATGATATCTGTCAAATACGTTGATGAAAAAGACGGGGCGTTTTAGTTTCTCGAGATTTGATATCATTGAAAGCTAGAAATGAAAATATATTAAAAAAAAAAAATATTATATTATGAATCAGCGAAAGTAATTAATCAAATATGTTTTGATTTGCGCAAAAATATGAAAGGAATAATGATTGTTCCTAATTGTCCACTATTTGAGATATGTTTCCATCCATGTCCATGTATCGGGAGTCGCTGACGAAGTTGTGACGTTTCCAGGGCAACGTAGGGAGCGGCGCGCGCTTCGGGCCCGCCGGCGGCCCGCCGCCCCTCGGCAGCGGCAGCGGCAGGCGCGCGGCTGCGCCCCCGCAGCAGCACCAGCACCCCCCGCAGCCGCAGGGCATGGCGAGCAGCGCGCTGCCCCCGTGCCGCGCGCCCTGGGGGCCCGGGCCCCCCGCGCCCCCGCGCTACCCGCCCCCGCACTTCCAGCACGCGCCCCCGCAGCACACCCAGCACACACAGGTGAGGCCTCAGAGGGTCAACCTCGTAACCCAGTGACTAACAGAGTACCCTCTCAACAGAGTAACCCCGGGGTCAACTCATTAACCAAGTGACTAAAAAAATAACCCTCAGGTTGTCAATTTGTCGGGGTCAACTCATTAACCAAGTGACTAACAAAATAACCCTCAGGTTTTCAATTTGTCGGGGCCAACTCATTAACCAAGTAACTAACAAAATACCCTCTCAGGTTTTCAATTTGTCGTGGTCAACTTATTAACCAAGCGACTAACAAAATAACCCTCAGGTTTTCAATTTGTCGGGGTCAACTCATTAACCAAGTGACTAAAAAAAATAACCCTCAGGTTGTCAATTTGTCGGGGTCAACTCATTAACCAAGTGACTAACAAAATACCCTCTCAGGTTTTCAATTTGTCGGGGATCATCCTCATAACCGAATGACTAACAGAGTACCCTCTCAGGTATTTAATTTGTCGGGGTCAACTCATTAACCAAAATAACCTCTCAGGTTTTCAATTTATCATGGTCAACTTAGTGGTACGAAGTACTTTCTTGAGTTTTACTGAATCTATTTTTATTTTCTTATCCTAAAAATAAGAGAAAACCAAAAAAATATTTGTAGGAAAAAGGCGGGCGTAATGGAGTATCTATGATTTACCTCCACTTAATTTAGCAAAATATTTATTTATATTGTAAGGGTGGCCATATGAGCGGCCAATTCGAACCAAAATGGTAGTTATATTTTATGCATTATTCAAAATAATAATTATTTTTGTCCCACTACTGCATCGGCGTGGAAAAATTTAGTCATTTAGCCCACTTTGCCCCGTATGGTGGGACAGTGATGCAATGTACAATACTTCTAAGTTGGCCTAATATAGTTAGTTAATTTACTGTCAATACATATAATACAATATAATGAAATATATTTTTTAGCAATCATAATACATGAACAAACATATTGCGAATGGGTTGCCCAGTGAAATTAAGTCAAGCCTACCTTTAATTAAAATTAATGTGATACTTTTTTTTTTTCAATTTTTCACTTATCTGTTAACCAAACGAAATCAATATTAATTAAGAGTAGAAAGCGTGAGGAACAAGAAAATGTTGGGTTGCCTATCTTTTTCTGGTCCATATTATAGGTTGCCAGGTAAAAATAGGTGAGTTTATACTAGATATTTACACTCATCTATTTTCTTAATGAAATTTATATTAAAATATAGGTACATAATTTTCTTACGAACACGATGATATTAGGTCGCCTAAGTAAAATCGGCCAAGACTTGCGGTTGCCGCAATTTAAAACAGTGCTCGACTGAGAAGTATTGCACGTATTATTCAGTGCGACAGGTGGACGCAGCGTAGCAGTCGTTCGTGAAGCATCACCGACTAAGGCCCGGTTGTTTCAAGTTAGATTAAAATAAAAGTTCATTTAAAGCGTAGTTTTTACGGAAACGGATTGATTGGCGGAGAACGCAAAAATCTACTCTTATAAAGGAACTTTTACTTTAATCCAACTTGAAACAACCGGCTCTAAAAGAGTGTGCATGCTCTTTTCTCCGTGTGAACTATCGTTTACGTACACTGCGCATTTACAACACCTCTGTTGTAAGCTAACATAAAGTTTTCTATTTATTAAAAAAAAATAGAGATGCGAACATTGCGAATATGTGTCGCATTTATATTTTTACTATTCTCAAACTAAGCCGAAATCACATTTATCAATCATCATTATAAATGCACACCAATATCGTGATCACAACCTCAGTTTATCTTATCACTGTAGTACATGCATTGCATATTTGAATGACAATCAAAAAGTGTTTGATTGACCGAAAGCGCGTTTCGATAACATTTATGGATAAACAAAATCCTTACAAACTCGGTAGATAATTTATCATCACATATACCTACATTTAGTTCATAAATATCAGTTGTAACAAATTTGATAATAAATGATTTATTTTACTAAGTGGAAGCTTATTAGTAGTGATGGGAGGAAATGCATAGTATTTTAATTTACACTGAATTAAACTTTGTACTTTATACAGTAAAACCCCATTAATTGAACCCCGATAATTTAAAATTTTTAAAACCCACAAGTGCCATTTTAATTTCATAGAATATTAACTCTGATAAATCAAAAACTCCGGTAATTGGTAATTCGAAATATTTTTTAGTCCCTTGCGCCATAAATCAATATATTTAAGTCACATAATTCAAAATTATTTATCAAGTTATAAAAACTAATAATGCCTTTTGATCGCGCGCACTCAGTGTCCTTTATGTATTTCACGGTACCTTGTGGAATCCACTTTATCCATACGTATTATGTCGCCGTCCACTCTAATTTGTGAATCCTAAGTATGCTTTCTTCAGCTGGTTGTTTTAGTTTGCGCTAATTCCTTATACCTTTACGCATTTAAAATGGTTTTCACTTATAAAATTCTTCAATTCCCCTTTTGGTATGTGTTTGTGTTATTGAAATGTTTAATTTTCTTTTTAAGAAGTTATTACTGACTTATCTTATTATTTCACGTGTTTGTGGACGATGGTATTTCTAATAACTGTGCTGTGTGTTAGTCTGAATATGAAATAAGGCAGAATTTCTAATCCAAATTTTCAAACCATACACGGCATTAGCGAAATTATATAAAATATTATAAAAATTCAGAACAAGGTAGTTCAAAACAAAACAATATATACAACTTTAAAAAAAGTGATAGACGTATGCGCGATCTTGGGTGGATCGGAGAACGTTACATTGTGTAAAAGTGATCACTTAAGCCAGCCTCAAAGATAGATCATCAGCTCTGTAACATCCCTGTCAGTCGTACTTTCCCACATAAATAGTTTTGTCTCTGTGAGATGAGACATTTATAATTTATCCTAACTAGTTCAGTGGGTCCCAAACTTTTTCAGTTCACAGTATTCTGGTGCATCAGGATATTTCCACAGCGCTCCAATCTGCCTTCTATGAATGTGTTTTTAGTTCCTCTGGGTATGCATGCGAACTTGTCAATTTATCTTCTCGGAAGGAAGAAGGATTTTCAAACCAGTTGAGGTGTGATAAATACTCTTCGAAAACATACATACTTTATGTCGCGAGTGAAATCAACTTCATTGAAGGTCACAAACAGCTGCAGCAATGCAAAAAAATCTTTACCATTGTCTTTGTTCATTTTTTCTATATAAATGAAGGATGAGATTCTTCTGTTGAAATCAAATGTCGCATTGAACAAGCTCGTGCAACTCTGCAGGAAAAAGATGATCTGAAATCACAATCCCAACCTTGGATTATGAATGCAAATAATCGGATGTTACGTGTTCTCGATATCATATTATGGAATGGAAGCATGGACACTTACCGAAGAATCAATAAGGCTACTTGATGCATTCGAGATGTGAATCCACAGAAGAATACTCAAAATAAACTAGACAAGAGTTATGAATTCAGTGTGGTTCAGGTGAATAAAGAAAAATAAGTAATTAGAATAATAAAAATTTGAAAACTTCAATACCTCGGACATGTGATGAGACATCCAGATTGATTTTTTTGTCATGGCACTTCAATGATGTGCTATGTGCCGATCCACATCAATAGTATGCGTGAATGATAACTAGCGAGAAAGAGACGAAGGTATATGGCCGCGTCACGCTAGACAGTAATGTGACAGCACAGCTGATGCATGCTGTCGGTTACGTACTCAGAGAAGTACGAGATCGTGCATATCATAAGGCATGAAAAAATTGCCAGAAGTCGGGGCTCAGGAAGAAGAAGCACATCGTGGCTATAAAACCTGAGACTGTGGTTTGGCCAGTCTACTGTTGAGTTATTCTGGGCCGCAGAAAATAAAAGTGATGGTTGCCGGTATGACAGCCGACATCCGTTGAACGGATAGGGCACAAGAAGAAGAAGAGAGTAAACATATTTTTTTGTTGAAAATTGAAATCTTGTCGAACGATTTCAAAAAGTGTAAGGTATCCCTGTAGGTGAGCTAATCGCTCACTTTGAGAACCGCTGCACTAATTGTACAATATATTTTAAAAATGTCATTGGAAACACATTCAAAACCTGAATATTTAATAAGAAAGCACCTTATATACTTGCAACCTTTTTAAGTACTTGTATCTAATTTTATATTTAAAAAATTGTAAATAATGAAAATTATGAGAATATGAGGCTTGAGATTATTAGAACACATGTTGAATGTTGTCATTGTTTTGATTCCAGTATACTTCAGGGCGTGTTCCGACGGCCGCCTCCCCCTCAAACACCACCTCCTCATCTTCATCAGCGACCGGCTCGCAGTCGGGCACGCTGAGCACCTCACTGAGTAACCCGCCGGCGGGCGCGCCGCAGGAGCAGCTGTCCCGGACCAACCTGTACATCCGGGGGCTCACGCAGACCACCTCCGACCGGGACCTGGTCACCATGTGCCAACAGTTAGTATTCCGGGATCTCAAGAAAACAATTTTTCAATACTCAAACTCGGTAGCCAGAATTGTTCTGGCCACCAGATTGAAAGACAACATAACAAACATGTGTACAAAAATAACATACAGACTTGTATTTAGCACTTTATAAAATATATATAATGGTTGCAAATTGTTTTTTTGTCTGTCAACATAAAATTGTATTCAACAAGAACATGGATTAGCATCAACAAAGAATATTTAGCTAAGTAATTTAGACCATATTATTTTATTACTATTTATTTATTTCATGTTATTTTATTAATTATTAATTTTACTAACATTAGAAAGACTACATATTAGAAATAAAATTTAAATATTGCACGTAAGAAATATAACACAAACACAAGAAAGGCTACATATTATAAATATATTTTTAAACATCATATATAAGGAATAAAGGGCTCCGCACATCAAATGTTCAAGCTCCAAAGTTAGAAAACCGATACATACATTTAAAACTCCACACAGCTTCATGAATATGCAGGAAGACTTTTAAAATTTTCCAAATATTTTAAATAATTTTTGAATTTGAATAATCTTGTGCCAATTTTCCTTTCTGCCAAGTAAATAACCATGAAGCCGCCTCTACACTACTAGCGAAGTCGGCCGAAGCGAAGCGAATACGATAGTGTGGAGGGGTACTTCATGCTACTGCGCCTCGCCTCGGGCGACTTCCGAAAGTTGTCGGTATTTGGGTCGAGTCAAAGGAATCCGAAGTGACCCGAAGTTCGTGTGGAGTACTATTCTATGGCAACTGAGTTCCTCGCAGTGTAGACACTTACTTCAGGTTACCTCGGACTTGGGCCGACTTTCCTAGTAATGAGGCGGCTTGAGATTAAGCTCACTCGATTTTTTGTTCAGATATTCATGAAGATAAAAATAGAGAATTGTTTTAATTGATATCTGATAATAATAGTAGGTAATAATAATTTGGTGATTTATATAGCGTCGTTTTCGTGAGTACTCACCTCAAGGGCGCTTCGCACAAAAAATGTATATTACAAAACAACTTACCGGTTAAATAACTTACTTACCATTACTGAAACACTAGATGACATGCAAAAAAATGTAAATAACGGTAAATATACTTGAGATTACCTGTTTTAGGTATTTTCGCGGAGTGCATACTAGGAGAGGAAAAATTAAATAGTGTCTGATTCTACAGGTTTTTATATCGACGGTCCCCACGTACAGTGTCGAATCTGCAAAAATTTGATTTTCATTTTAGTATCTTAAACCATCCGATTTACTGTATATTTTCAGATAATGTTAAAAAAAGTTTGATTTTCCTTTAATATATGCTTTCTTCGAAACGAAAATTATGGGGGCGATTTGCGCGGTGGGAGGGGTGAGGGAGGGAACATGGTCAATATTGATATTGATGTAATTCAATATCCAAAAATTCAAAAAACTGATTCATTCAACAAATGTAGGACATGTTTTTTGTCCCATATATTGCTGGATGAAGTGGTTCTGGCATGGTAATAAATTTAGTTGGAAATCAGATAGGTTATCAGAAAATAAAACAAGCATGTACGAATTTATTTTTTCTCTGATAGCAGCAGGAATGGCGTCAGTAGTTATTCGTAGTATGTACGCAAGTTTATATTTTAAATGTGCACTTGGTAAACGCAAGTGAACTTCCTATGCCTATTCTATTATACATTTGTCCCGTAGCTAGCAGCAAAAACTTTGAGGGAAAATTCAATTTTGAATAGAAAATATTCTATACACTTTAAGTGAAATGAAAATGGCCGTTCAGGGCTTTTACAAATTGTAATTAGTTTAGTGTACATTGAATGAATGAAAAACTTTTAACAATTCATAGTGATGGCGCATGAAATATAAACAGGAAAATATAATAATATAATGTGGAAAGCAAATTCATAGCAGTAGCACAATACTAAAAGATAAATATAATATAAAGTAAAGAAAGCATAATATAATAAAAATTACGACACAATAAATTAATAATATAAAGTAGAAAGCAATAGGACATGTTTAATAAAGTATAATATGTATAATAAAGTTTTTACATAACAGTTTGTTATCTCACCCCATCAGCAACTGAAATACAATCCACATATTTATGTCCAATTTGACAAATACTCGCAGTCTTTTAATACACTTTTTAAAATATGTTTAAATATTATATAGTTGGTGGAAAAAATATCAAGTTGCTGGTATTTTTTCGCTAGTTTAGGAAGCCTTTGCATATTTAGGTTAATCTATCGCAATCTAACAATATAGCCTGTCCAGATCTTATTTGTCTATTTATGCACCGAGTATGTACAGACTCACATAAAATTACACATCAGAACTTATCATGTCATACCGGGTCTCTGTCAAATGACCCCTATAAGAATGTGTCTAAAAAGTGCTTGATAACTTTAATTATTAGTAAATATACACATAATAGCTTGTTCAACAATTAATATCATGCTGATATGGTTTATGTGTTCCTGATAAGAAGCCTATCTTTAAATTTCTACATGTATTTGAATAGTGTATATTGACCTTAACAAATTATCACACTCAAATTCATATCTCACACTCAAAAACAGCTGTTCACACCATCAGCTGTTGAAGTGCGTATAGTAAATTTTGCTTGTTTTACGATTCCTTACTATTTTATTATCAGTTGCAAATCGTAATTTAATTTCTAATTTTAAAACCAAATTGAGCACTACTACATTTAATTTATTCACTATATTATGTTACCTTATTCTGTCATTTTTTTGAGAAGGAAGTCTCCAAGAGTGACTATGAAAAATTTGGTTTAGATTGATCAAAAGTTGTGCATACAAGTGTATATATTATGTAGATAATTAAACACTGAAATTTAAAAAGGGGCAGTTTTATAGCTATTTGGAATTCAGAAGAAGATCACAGATAATCTGGTAGTCTCCTCGAATTGTTCTTCGTTGTTCGACTTTTGTAAATTTGTACTTGGAATATTTAGAATTTATCATTCCAATTTTAGGAATGAAGTGGTGTGGTTGTTGAATGAAAGAGTATTACATGTTCATATGCATATTTAAATCTCACCAAAAATAAGCTCCGGGAGCATGTGAAGATGTTCAATTAAAATAACAGAGTATTGAATCCGCCCAGTCCTGTGGTGGAGACTTGATAATGAAATGTTCCTCTTCGTGTTCCAGCTCATAATATACCCTCTCTGCGTCAATTGCACAAGGATGCTGACGAAGCATTAACTTGATTGCAGTACAGTGCCCCTAGTCTATTAACTTACTTATTTCACTTGACCAAGCAATATTGCCACAGTAAAACACTACTTTACCACATACATGACCCACATGTCGTAATCATTTTGTCAACCAGACAAAACAATCGCAATAGTGTCTAGTCGACAAAACAATCACCAACAATATCTCTACACAATTCATCGTTACTTACTGTCCCAAATATTTCTCAATGAGTATTTTTATAATTTACAAACTGCTTGTACAGAAAAATATTCAAAATTGATAAATCATAATTCTTAATTCATTGCTTAAGTGTTATCAGCTGCTTAATATTATAATGTTATACTTATCAATAAGGTTAAGCCAATATTACATGTTATTTAATTTTTATTTGTATAAATGCTTTAGTTTCTCTTAAAAAAATATATATATATTTAATTATAGAATGGTTTACAATTATTTAAGTACCATATTTTTGATACACAGTTAATTTTTTTTAAACAAAATATTTACTTAAGTTTCTATCTATCTATTAGACAAATAAGCACTAGTTTAAGTATGTACGAAAATTAATATGATTTTTTTGCAAGCTCTCATCAGCCCTGGTGGTAAACACTTTGACATTCTTTAGCACAGCATGCAATTTTTTTTATTTAACAGTTTATGTTTTGAGTTTTTACAATAATATTATTTTAAAAAGTTTGTGTGCAAAATTGCAATACACCTACTACAGCCACATTTCTTTTAGCTAGTTATGCTGATGGTGTTTTCAGTAACACTGGCAAACTGAACTCTAGATAAAGCAGAAATATGTGAAGAAAAATTATTTACATATATGTTTTCTAATAAATCTATTTTACATTCTATATGATGAATTTAATGCGTTTCATTAAAACTGAACTAACTAACTGACCATCATGTCGTTTCTCCATGGGTGTAGGCAGAGAAGATGGAGCGCCATCTTTTACGCTAACTTTTACGCCAACTTTTCTCTCGCCTCATCCACATTCATACATTTTCGCGTGCAAGCTCGCCGATTGTTGAGACTCCTAACAGGACCAACTTCCAGCATCTGGTAAACCTGATTGTGCCAAATCTTCCGTAGCTGCCTTCTCTTTCTGGTGCTGTCAACACTTGGTCATACATCTTTCTTGCCATTCATTCACTCAACGTGCCCAAACCACCTGAGTGATTTCATTTTTTTAATGGCGACGCGAAAACGGAATATGTGTCGCATCAATATTTTTACTATTTTCAAATCAAGCTACGCTAAACCTGCAATGGGACTCGAACCACTGACCACTGGATCAGTCATAACCACTATAACAACAAGCTACTACAATACACTTTTTTATTTCTATTGCTGTTCGGCTTTAAATTCTTTCCTAATTTGTTCATTCCTTACTATGTCATAAATAGATTTGCCATGATCTCATTTCCATTGTAGTCAGTATTTGAAAACTGAATTTTTATATTAAAAAAGAGAGTTATTATTTATTTATCCCTGTAACTAAAAAAAAACTTCTCTATGAATTTAGTATTAACCTAAACACAGTAGCTACTTCAAAATTTGAATTAAAAATAGTATTTACCTAGTCCACACAGAGTACAACGCTACAGGTTGATTTTTAGTCACGGCAGTTCAAGTATGTATTGTGTACTGACACATGTTAATGTATGCATAAACAATATCTGTGCTAGAAAGAGACAAAGTTATATGACCGCTTCACGCTAGACAGTAATGCAACAGCGCACTCGATGTCAGTTGACGCATGCTATTTATTATGTTCACTATGTGCAGTGTGGTGTTTGAAATTTAATGTAATTTCATCACATTGATAATAGTAATTATTAAGCTATTTTTTAAAACTTTCTGAAATTTCTTAATAGTTATCCACTATATTAATATAATATAATACATTCCTCACTTTTAACCAATTTTTTTTTTTCACTTACTAATTTCAGCTGATGAAGAACATCAACAGAGTCATGATTTTATTATTAAGATGTGTTTAATATTATTTCATTCCCTATCAGTAAAATAAATAAACATTAAACAATTCTATGTATTATTATATTGTGATAACAAAAAAAATTATACTAGCAACAGATTTCTCTGAGGTTGACTGCACAGTGCCATGAGTAAAAAATCGACCCGTAAGCCACCATTTTCCAACAAATGATATTTAAAATGTTCATTTTCAGTGAACTGTACACAAAATACACACACACACACACACACATACATAATGCTTTCAGATAATTGTGAGAGTACTGATTGTACTCGCTTGAAATACTTTTTGTGACTTGTTTGTGTAATATTTATTTTTGTGATTTTCAGATATGGCACAATCATTTCAACGAAAGCAATCCTTGACAAGAATACTAATAAATGTAAAGGTAAACATATTTATGATAAGTGTGAAAATAACTCAATAGTCTTTGCAATCATCTCGTATCAAAGCTCAACATCCTAGCAAAAAAAAAACATTTCTTTCTCGCAGTGAAAATTGTTGCATGTAAATTTTTTCTTTACTTCGAGGGTTATAGAGACTATTCAGTTATATTTTTGTTGTATTTTGTTTTGATTGTTGTGGGAGAAATCAAGCTTTCATTATATATATAAATTTTCACAAGAATTATGGACCACTAACAACTAAACAAATATATATTTTTTTAAATTGTTGGATAATTTTATTGTGATCATTTTTGTTTTGTTTTATCGTCTGTAACATTTTTAACTAAGTGTTTAGTGACTATTACTTAACCATATCACAGATATCGGCCGATTTTGGTTTATAAACTATTTTTAAGTCTAAAATTGTAATGTTTGTTCTTATAAAATTTAATTTTAAGTTCTTTTCTATAAGTTGCATTCTTTTTTATGTACATGAAATCCTATTAATTCTTAAAAATGTCTCATATGAGTTTATCTATAATAGACATTACAGTAAAATGATTTTATTTAATAACAAAAGCAGTAAATACACTCGAATGAACTTAACATGAATGCTAAAATTATATTTTTAATTCATTTCATATATTGGTCCCAGAATAAATACATTTTGGTCACATGCTTCCTTAAATCCAGGAAAAAATATTTACATAAAAGAGACATTATTGTGGTCTGCAGACTAGAAACATGACATTACCGTCTTTTTTTAAAACTTTTTTAAATTAAATTTAATGACTTGTTATCCAGTGAGAGAGTCTTATTGCCAAACACTAGTCTATAAGTCATCCACATAAACATTATTGCTTAAAATGCAATTACTCTTTAAGAATTTTAAAAGAACTTTCAATTCTTCCCGTCGGCAGTCTGTGAATAAGAGCTGGATATTTGTAGGGAAAGGAATATTTAAATCTGCAAGATCCTTGAGTAGGGACTGAGTACCGATATTTAAAATGCAATTGAAAAATAAGTGGTTCAGGTTCTCCCCCTCCTGTCGGCACTCACAGATATCTTTGATATTTATTGTTATGCCAAAATATGTCAAATACTTTTAGGAATATGAACTTTAATTTGGTGATGATTTTCATTTAAAGTCTTTGCATGCCTGAAACATTATTGTATTTTATTTATTATGTATCAAAATTGATCTCCATGTTACATTTGTCTGATGTGGTTTGTCTATTTGTTCACAGGTTACGGATTCGTAGACTTTGAGACTGTTGCGTCAGCAGAGGCAGCCGTGAAGGGCCTCCAAGCTAAGGGGATTCAAGCGCAGATGGCTAAAGTGGGTATCTGGTTGCTGCGTAGACCCAACAGTGTACGTTGTGCATGCAAGTAATATTTACTAAACACACGCTCTCTGCAGACACAAACACATATACTCACACTTTTCTCTAAGTTCCCTTTAGGTGTCACTCAATCATTTAAACAGACTTATACATAACTTCACAACTGTAAATTCAGTAATGAAACTTTTAAGAATTATTAAATAATATTATTGTCCAATTTGATTCGACGAGATTAGATTGCAAGTCTTTAGTCTGATTTAAGGGGTTATAACACCTTGGAACCTGAAATTTAAATAGAAATTTAGTGATTTTTTATAAGGAGGTGATGAATTATTTTAATTTATTTTTATTTGCACTTAATAAAGTATGTTATTATTATTCTATATTATTTTATTGGAAAATTTTTGAAAAAAAATTGCCGCGCCATTTCCTATTCTGTGGTACTCCTTCACCGTGACTCAGAAGCAACATTCCACAGTGCACATTTGTCCAAGGCAAAAAAGAATATCATGCACTTAATAAGAAATGAAATTTCTATAATGTAACATATCCAAATTGAAAAAAAAGTTTTTTGTAAAATTGAGAGCAGTTTGAGAAAAATCCAAATTCCCTTAAATTTTTTTATCAATGATTGTTATTAACAAATAACTTATCGTATCGAAAAATTCGTATTCTACATCATGGATATTTCATTTCTATATAAGTATATAACCTTTTTTTCTGTCTCAGACAAATATGTACTGGAGAATGTTGCATCTCAGTCACATCGGAAGAGCTCAATGGGAATGGACATGATGCAGCCATTTAAAAAAAAAAAAAAATTTTAGTGAAATAATAATTGAATGTGTACCTTAATGAGTTTCATTAATTGAAATAAAAATAACTCATAATGTCCTTATAAAAAATCAATGAATTTCTACCTAAATTTTAGACTCCCAGGGTGTTGTACTCCCTAATGCTTAATATACATGATATTGAGATTATAATCCCTCTTCTGTAGTATCTCTTGAGGCAATTTATTTCTCTATGAATTTAACTGCTTTAAAGTACTTATGCATTCCTTGTGTTACAGACACATTTAAAATTAATGATTAATTAATTTTATGACCTGAAATAATAGAGTTTTGAGATTTATTTAGGGAAAATTGGAACATTAATTCGTAGAGAATTCTTTTGTGATATTAATACGCTATTTTCCTTTTATAATACTACCTTATATAAATATTTTCAAATGTTATTATTACTAACAAAACAGCATGTTGCGTGTAAACCAAAGTATGTATATTAAACAAAATTATCAGTTGGATAAAATCTGGCTTTGAAAGAGGCATGGGTATGTTTAAAGAAAATGACCAAATGTTTATGAAAAAAAATTTATCAAGAGTTGAAAAAAAAGTCAATTTGAAGCATTATCGGGGATTTTGATGAACTAATTTGGCATTGGTGAGCATCGCATGCTTTTAAGCCGTCGCATTGCATTGTGTGATAATTTCCAAATGTACCTAACCCAGTATTGCCCGAGAAATGCGTAACTAATCGATGCAATCTTCCTTGAAATACATTAATAACGGGGAACACATTTTAAATTTCAAGAAAACTCATATCACTACTGGCCACACTGTACATTTTCATATATATTTCTTTAAGTATACTTACTAACCCCTTGGTAATTGCTAGTGTTTCACCGTTGGAGTTTGGTAGTTGAAGATTCTCTCGGGAACCGATACTTTAATGAACTTTAGCTTGCAGTGCAGAGTTGGGATTACAGAGCAGTAAGAACTATCCGTATTGGCTTCAATTTTCAATTGTATTCTTAATATATATTTTGTAATAACTAAAAAAATATCAATCATCCAGACGTAACATGACAGAAATATCACAATAAATCATTTGGTAAACTGGTGCTCTCCGTAATATTATATTAACAAATACGTTGCCTGTGGTAAAATATCTCTTGAAAGAGATGTTTCACAGTCAAATGCATTAAATGCTCAGCAGTAATTCTGTCCATCCGATTCCATGTTTTATTGAATTGGTGTTATATGAAGGCGTATGTCCTTTCATTCTAGTGCAAACCTTCTGTGCTGTTTTCTTATCACATGTTACACAATAATCGTCAATTGTACCAAGTAGTTTTGAAATACGGAAGGTTAGAAGAGATAGCATCGCTTATACATACTATCACAGTGCAACATACGAAACATGTTTCTAATTTAGACTTAAGTGTCTTCTCGCTACTTTCTTGTTGATTGATGTTGCTTTATCTGTGATCTTCTCGCTTTCCACCTACCATCTTTCTTTCCTTCTTGTGTTTCTATCCCGAATGTGTAAATCGCTTTCTAGTAAAACCCCGAACCATCTTTTACAACCAGTCTCCATTTTCTGTCGGTACATCTGTCACTCTTTTATTGTGGTGTTATCTGTTGTAAGTTGTCTATGATGTTAACCGAAAGCAACCATCCAAAACGCAAAGCATGCTTGTAGATATTGAAGTGTACAATGATAATCTGGACAAAGTATTGCCACAGAGAGATGTAAACGTTAAGCGCTTTGGCATACATGAAAATATTGATGAAAAAATACAAGCTGTAATTTGTTGTGACGGAACATGATCGCCTATCTATTGCCTTTGCTTGGAAACGATCTAGCTTGAGACTTGCTTTGCGGGAGATGCTGTAAGCTTTTAAAATAACTATTGTTACATAATTGAAATTGAAAGAAAAATTATAATAACATTTTACTGTACCTGTAATGCTATGCTTGGCACAACACTTGTGGAGACAACTTGTTCAGAGTACTCGACGACACAGAGTACTCGACAACACAGAAGTACTCTAACAAATTAAAAACTTGTCATTAACATTTAGGGATGTAGAGATCTGTAAAAGGATTTTCAGTGAATTAAGGTAAAATAATTAATAATCAATGTAGAAACAAACTAACAAGTAGTAGATGATAAAGATTTTAGTACATCTGTAGGCAGTTTAACCCATCTTAGCAAAGATTCCCCTTTAGTTCGATTTAGTGAACACAGGTCCAAAGTAAAGTTTTGATTAACAATTCAATTTTTATAATGCTGTAAACATGCGTAGTTAGAGTTTTAAAGTATTTTAATCATTTGATTACTTGTTTACTGTACATATTAAATTTGTCATCAAGTTTTGTTGAATAATTGAATTAATTTCAAATTACATTTTAAGTAAGTACATAAAGTAATTTAGGTCATCTTAATCATTGCCAATAATATTTTTGTACTGATTAATTATAGGAGTTAGCGGTTCGAATCCCGACTCCGGTTATTCAATAGAATTTGTATAGCTATATAGCTTAGCTCAATATTGACAAGATGTAATAATTACTGACAGTTTTTTTTTTGTGATGATTTTTTTAGAACCTCAATGTACATATTATAAAATGAAGTAGATTTGATATTCATGATGCTGAAAAGGCAATATGTTTTTGAGCTGTGATTTTTGTAGGTGGCTTGAGTGGTTTTTATGCACTTAAAATTCACGAGTGAGTTGATCAATGGAAGATGAGTGTTATACGAGAAAGTATTGATGTTGCCAAGCTCACAAGCTTTATAATTTTTTTATGTGAGCCAAGAATAGAGTTATGCGAATTGGATTTCATGTTTTGTCAGTTGAGATGAATGTGTAAGTTGTGATTAATGTTGCTACTTGAATTAAACTAGGATCACTTACATTCTGCCAATAAGTGTTGATATTTTAGAATTGAGCTACAAAGCTGAATAATATGTAACAAAGAGAGATTGGTATTTATTAGTTAAATGTTTTATTGTTCGCTTCTACGAAATTACTTTGTATGGGGAATATTATTTGTGGCAGAAAAAGAAGCGGAATGGTAGTAAAGATGAGATAAGAGATGAAATGAAAAATAATTGAAGGGTAGAGGGACGAAGTGTATATTGTCACTTTGAGATAGTTTATCAGAAATCGATTTTATTATAGGTAATTAAAAAATTATTAAATGTTATTATTAAAAAAAAGGCAACTATGAAAATGTTACCTAATATTATCAATAGAACATAATGTATAATGTTTATTAAGGATTAAATAATTAATAGAGCATGTTTTTAACCACCAAATTTTGTGAAAAGGTAGTATTGGAATACTAGAGTTTTTTTTTACGCTTCAACAGGCCTAGAAGCCCAATTACAGAAGTGACACACATCACAAAACACCCAAACTTAAGTAAAGCACATAGATTAATTGTGACCTCATCAGGAATCAAACCTGGAACCCTCGGTGTGAGAAGTCAGTGTCCTGCCCACTGGACTGTGAGGGCCGGTTTGGCGTAATCGGCTCAATTTTCACATTTGAGTGACAATGTACATTTCTTCCCTATATCTTTCAATTGCTAATATAATTATCGCTGAAAATAATTTTGAATATGGTCATTGTTAAGAGATTTAAAAACCGAAAATGATGCATAAAAGTGAAAGATATGTGAGACTGTATGGTACATGTTTGTGTTAACATAGAGAATCAATGTGAATTATATTAATTAATAATTTAATACCATTATGTCTGAGTTATGTCGTATTAAATTGTTTCGAATATTTTAATCAGTAATGATTTAAATAAATTTGAGCCCACAACACCCGCACATTACTGCCTCATGCCTCAGTATGACCTGTTTGCTTATGCCATACCTGCAGCAGCAAGAGCAGGACCCGACAAATCTTTACATGGCCAACCTGCCGCTGCACTTCAAAGAGAACGACGTGGACGCCCTGCTGGCCAGGTTTGGTCCGGTGGTCAGCACGAGGATATTGAGAGACCCCTTCGGAATGAGCAAGGGTGTGGGCTTCGCCAGAATGGAGTCGAAAGAAAAGTGCGAGCAGATTATACAGGTTATTTTGATTTTAAAAATAATTATACGCAAAGTCTTATTTGTTTTTTTGTTTTTAGTTTCCTATTTGGTACTCCGAAGGACTTGAAGATTATACAATAAATCTCTAAGACTTCCTGCATATCAAAATAATCACAATAACAAAATAATTTAAATTATTAAATTTATACGCTTTTATTATTGCAAAAGGGAACCAAATATTTTTAAATATTAAATAAATAATTTTGACTTAACAGTGACATTGGAATCCATGCATTCTCAACTTGTATTTTATATTTCATTTAACTTTTTTATTATTCCATATATTGTTTTTATATTTCATTTAACTTTTTAATTTATAGGTTACTTAATGATTAATGCCAATATCCTGAAAACTAATGTTTTTTTTTACCAAGGTCATATTTTAATTAACACTCAGGTCAGTCATGAGTTGGCCTATTAGCTTTCCAGGGGATGACAAGGGGTTTTGGGACATCCTGTATTTTTATTTTTATAAAGACAGTTTGGTTACGAAGTTGTTATTTTACAACTAATTTCTACGGTTATTTTAAATTAAGCTAAATTGAAATTTGTAATGCACACACGTTGAGTTAAATTTAACACGACTATAGTTTCGAGAGGAGCAGTCCCTCTCATCATCAGGTGTATGTTATCAGCACAAAGTAACTGCCATATCAATTAATAATTTCAACGATGTTTAGACAAATGTTAAATGTATCAAACTAGAAAGATATATAAAAAAATTTTTTTTTTTCAATACATTTTTTCTGTATATCTTTTTAATTGATTAATATAATGTAGATTGCTTTGAATAATATACTTATAAAAATTATTATGTTATAAAAAAGAAATATATTAATTTGGATCGGACTGCCATTTTCAATTGTAAGGTTTTTAAAGTTCAGTTATCACAAAACATACGCGTACAACATTAAAATATTTCAATTTTCCCTCAATCATATTTGATTACGCCTATTAAAATTGTTGGCTTTAATATGAAAGAAATTTCAGATGTTTAATGGCCACGCCCTGCCCGGTGCCAAAGAACCCCTTCTGGTGAAGTTTGCCGATGGTGGCAACAAAAAGAAGTCACAATATAAGACTCCCGAGAGAGTGTGGCGTGAGCCGGACCCTACGCATCAGCTGCTCTGTGTAAGTCCTAATTTTTATACTTGCATAATACTTTACGTTGGATGCTACTCCATCTTACCTTACCTCTGGATGTCACATTTTTGCTTGATTATTGACGATTTTTGATTAACTGTTTTCTGATGCCAATTGTACAAAAACAATTGTGTGAAGATAAATGTATGTAATATGTATTTATTCCAATATAATTTCTAAAATGATCACTAGAATAATATAATACTTGCTAAAACGACTGTTGATTTGGTTACAAATAAAATAAACTATTTATATTTTATTCTGTAATTAAAATTAGAAATGGGTTTATTTTTTGGATGTCATCTGGTGAATAAGTAATAGTAAATAAGTTTTTCAGCAAGTAAGTTGTTTTGTAATTTTTTTTTGTGAAGCGCTCTTGAGGTAAGTACTCACGAAAACGCCGCTATATAAATGATCCAATTATCATTATTTTATAAATACTATTTTTGTGAATATTGATTAACCAAACTTTTACAAAAAAAAAAAATGAAAAATGAATATTTAAACTTTGACTATCAATCTCCCCTATCCGCAGAGCAGCAATAAAGCATAACTAACGGTCTTATCATTTCTCATAGAAATTTTACGGATAAGTTTCTTCTAATTTGTGTGTTACTAATATAACAACCTTGTTATCCTGACAGTAAGGGGGAATATCTTAGAGTAATCTAAATATCAGATGGATACCATGTTGCGCAGTTTGCAAAGTTTATATGTAGGATACAAATCATGCCACATTTTAGAAAATTTAATGTTTATAAAACATAGAGTTCCGTAATATGGCGGACCAGGTCTTTTATTTACAACCTGGTTATGTTTAAATAAACATTATTATTATAAATATGAAACAATAAATAAATGTGAATTTAACGTTAAAAAAATTATTTCATCCAAAACACAATTTTCAGTTAGTATAATATATTTATAAAGAGCACTATAAGTACGTAACAAAAAATATTGCATATTATGCAATCTCTTTGATATTCATCAAGCAGATATATTAAAAAATAGACAGAACATCGAAGCATGACTTTTTTGTAAACATATATTTTGGAAAAAAAATAGAAATCAAATATTTATGCTACAGATTTTTATGATATATAAAAATATGAATGCTATGATAACAATTTTGATAGAAATATTACGAAATATATGTTGTATTCCGATTTCTTTCCCAAATAATTGGTTACATAAAAATCATGCTGCGATGTTCCCACTGCACGCCCGTGATATTTATATTAGCACCGATTCTGATTTGTATTTATGATTGGATTGGGAGTGGAGCCGACTTGTCAATACAATGTTAACCTTGTCTAGACTGAATTGCACACTCAGTTATCCAAAGAATAATAAACCCAAAGATTGGAAAACTGCTTTAAAGCAGATTTCCAATCTTTGGGATTGTATTGTATATTTCTTGCAAAATTAGTTTTGAAAACATGAAAGTTTTGTCCATTTAACCTAAGAATGTTTTAATAAAAATATATATGTATTTTCAGGGTGTAGGAGGCGGCGCGGCTGCAATGTACGGTTGCGGGCCATCGGCAGAACTGAGCGGGGTGTACAGGGGAGGTGTGTACATGGGCGGTTATCCCGTGGGGGCCACTCACTGGGTGCCAGGGCCCGCCTACCTACCATTGCAGCACCACCTACAGGGACATCCCATGGACCCCGTGAGTATAACTTGTTTTTCAATTAATATTATACAAGGTATCTCGTAGTTGGGGGAATGATTAAAATTTTGCAGAAATTTGAAAAATATGTTTTATAAGGTTTTTCTAATTTTATTTGACTTTTGTCAAAGCGAATGAGTTTTTAATATTCCAAATAAGTTACTGTAATGATAGTTCAACGAATTACTGAAAATAAATCAGAAATATTGAACATAAAATTAAAATTTTGATGTCGCTTATCTCCGTAACTGTCAACATTTCACCCAAAATATAAAGAATATTTTCTATTCAAAATTGAATGAAGAAGACTCCGCCAAAGTTTATGCTACTAGCTACGAGATATCTTGTATATATAAATATTTAATGTTTCTTTTCTCATGATCATACAAGATTATTTTAATTTTCACTAAATTAAACTTTCTAAATACACATACCTTGAATTATTTTATCACTTGAGAGGAGCAGTCTCTCCTTAATTAAACCTGAAGATTAGAGAACCTGCTCTTCTCAAAACCACAGTAGCGTCAAAATAACTCAACCTGTGTTTAGTGCAAAGTTTAATTTAGTGAAAATTGAAATTAAATGTTTTTCTCACATCAAATTGTTTTATGGTAGTTTCTATTTTTACAAACATGACCATTTTTACGAGCATAAATTATTCAAAATTTTAAATGATGAAAAAAATTTTTTTTTGTATAATAAAGTTTAAGCATTTATTAAAAAAAAAATTTAAACAACTAATAACATAAAAAATTGTATTTCACATTTATAATTATAATTTTCCAGGTAAATATTTATGCATTACATTATAGCTATCATATTTATAAATATTTATTTACAAATTTATACATATTTATGAAACACATTTTATTGCAATTCTAGAACATATTTCTATGATATTAAAAATAAATTTAATTAATTAATTTGTTTGGTAACCACAGATAAAAATGTACAGAAATAAACGTAATCTGTTCTTTGGGAGAGAGGAATGGGTCACAGTGGAAGATGTATGTCTAAAACACATTTGTACTGTAGTTATAGTATTTATTCTTGCATAATTAAATCCTCCTAGTAAATAAGACACATTTTTTACAACAGACATTGTTTATCTTTCTAATTGGTTAATTCATTTTTTTTTTCATGTATGTCTAATACAATTTATTTTATAATGTGCTGAAATATTTCTTCTTTTGTCTGACTAGTACGGCGGTCCGTTTCAGGAGCAGTACGGCGTGCCCCGCGGCGGGGACAGGGGGGTCGGAGTGGGGCTGGTCCTGCCGGAACAGCAGTTTCAGGCACAGCTGATGCCGCACGCCCTTCAACTCGCTCCGCCACAGGTTGGTTCACTCAAACTCATGACTGATACAAATTTTATCTGATTGTATCAATGTTTGGTACCTGAGATACAACTGTTGTCTAGTAATGAAGATTGCCTGTCGAGTTGTTTAAAATCAGTTTCCAATTATCAATACAATCAGATACAAACCTAAAATAATGGTTATTGCGTACCCGGTTAAAATATCAACACAACGTTGTTGAAATTTTAAGTTAGTTATAAAAATTAGTATGTAGTATATATTGTATACATATAGTATTGTGTATATATATTTACAAAAAAAAACAATTAAAATTTTAAAATTAAAAGTAAATTAAATGCTAGAAGCAACTTTCGATCTATGAGATTTAGAAATAAACTTAACAACCCAAAATCACTTTGGTAATCTATGTATTATTAAATTAATACAATTAATAAGAATTACTTTGCTTTCACCACTAATTTATATTTATTTATCAAAAAAAATTTTAACACAAAGTATGTATATTCTTATTAATTATATTAATAATGTCGCCACAAACTCATTTTACTCATATTGAAGAAGCTATTATTGAATTCTTTTACGATTTCCATCTAACAGTCAGAAAAATAACCGATCACAATAAACTTCCATTTTAAATTAAAAAACATGTTTATAGACATCTTTAAATACATAAAATGGTAATGAGATGTTTGTTCACACTAAAACCTGTATCTTCCACTCTAATATTTTTGTCAATAACAATAAACTTTCACAATAATTTTACTAAATATATATTTCTTGTATCAAATCAATGTTTATATAAAATTTTATTGTGTAATTATTTACATTAATGCATATTTATAGTTTATACCTGCAAATTTATGTAATTTAGCTACCTAATTGTCATAAAATTATGCCTATACTCCTTATCTATACACAAGTCTGATTCCTATAGAGAAGTAAGAAAAACATTTTTCTTTATTTCAAATATATTTCTATATATACAAAAATCCAATTAAAATAAATAATTAAATCATTGTAAAATTAATCATCTTATAAATTTAACATTATTCTATTTTGATTCATGTCGGTAGGCCAAATATCACTTTTTACATATCGTTCCCGTAGAAGTCGACTACTCATAACTTGTCTTCATTACAGGCATACATCACGGCGTCTCACGCCGGCTACGGCTACATGGGCGGAGCGGGTCCTCCACTGCTACACGCCCTCCCCATAGAGGCTGACCACTCCACAGCAGCCTCCCCTGATGAGACATACCAACCCTACCCAACCAAGTAAGGGAAACATTCAAGGGTGAGTCCACTATTCTCGATTCTCTCTCAGTTCAATTGTTCTTTTCTGCATCTTGATTTTTCCCAGTTTATTTGTAACGGATTAAAATTATACAATGACCTACCACAACAGACCAAACAATTGACTACTAACAAATTCAAAATAGAAATAACAGAAATGCTTAAACTCAGCCAAATATAACAAATGACATTGTGTCATGTCATTATTATTATACTAGCTGCAACCTGTCAAAAATTATGGAATATTGGTTCGCATCTTTGCCAAGCCCTAGTATATATTATTATAGCGTCTTTTTGGCGCTCCAC
Organism: Agrypnia vestita; assembly: GCA_016648135.1. Lineage (NCBI taxonomy): Eukaryota > Metazoa > Arthropoda > Insecta > Trichoptera > Phryganeidae > Agrypnia > Agrypnia vestita. The sequence goes on along the minus strand of JADDOH010001739.1, from coordinate 138,573 downwards.
GGAGAGGCGGCCGTAGCAACGTGCGTTGAACGGTCAGTTTGGGTTTAGTGGCCCGGGGTTCAAGCCCCATCTCCGGCCATTTAATTTCATTTTTTTAGCCGCGAATTCGAACAAAATTACTGATGTTACACAAAGTTACGGGGACAAACAACAAAATTGTTATGTTTGATTATTATGTCAAACTATTATGTAAAATGTTATTCATATAGACCTTTCAGGTCTCTGCCATATTTTAAATAAAATAAAAATTGTTCTACTGCACACCTCAAATTGTTTTATACACGTCATGAATTAATTTCTGAAACACTCAACTTTCTATGTAAATTAGGTTAAACTTTGTTTAATAATTCTTGAATGTGGGTAGGGTTAAAAATGTATAACTCCAACGTAAAGATATACTAACTAAATGGGTAGTGTTGTACTTGTGCCCAAGTAGATTGGTTATCTGAAGATTTTCTGAGATGTGTCTGTCTGTTTATAAAGTTATTTTATAAATTAATGAAAGCACAGTGATACGAAAAGTTATATAATGACTTTGTATATATTTATGTGAATTATAAATGTAACAAGTGCTTAGAGATGACAAATAATTTGGAAAATCTAAGAACATATTTAAAGTGGCCGGTTCTTTGGATAGATCATTGAATTCTGGATTATTCTAGGCTTTACAGTTTTTGGCAATGGCAATTTGAAGGGTAATAAGACAAAATGTATGATGATACCTGACAAATTGTTATGTTTTATAAAACCCACCCACCGTGAATTAATGATTGAGTTATATTTCACACACATACAATTAAGTAGCCAAATGCTATATTCCATTTTACATAAGCGAATTTCACTTATAGGATAATGATATAAAATGATTAAATCAGTTTTAACAATATTTTTATAAGTATGTTTTGAGAACAAAATTACTGTATTTTATCCATAGATGGATAATTAATTGAGCCCTTGCCCGGAATAACGTTGTATCCAACAATACTCTCATTCCGAGAAAAATTGAAAAAATGAAACCAGTTACAATTTATTACATTTTATATTTTAAATATAACAAACATATAATTCTTAACTAATCTCAATATAAAATAGGGGGAAAAGTCAATTAAATTTGAACATATTGTAAAAAAACATGCTGAATCAGTGGAAAAACGTTGTATATGAAATTTTCACAAACAACGTTATTCCGCAAAATGGATTTTTTTATTCTGCTTTACTTGATAATGCCTTTTAAAAGCAGCATGTGCTCATCTAACATGAATTCACAAATGTCATTGAGGTCCTTGAGCTTAACAGTCTTATTGGCAGTAGATTGGAATACATTGAAGTTAGTTCCAGGCTCCCAAACTGCATGATTTTTTTCCAAACGGTAGCCAATCTTGCCCTCCTTCCACAAATAGTTGGTAGAAAGCTATAGGAGGTCCATGATTCTAATTCTTTGAGGAAGGTTTGAGCTCTGATTGTGATGAGATCATTAGTAGGTAAAGAGCTTTTACGGAACGATAAGTCTCTCGTACATACTATTACATATCTCCATCTGTTTGCTGAATATGGCGTCGGACATTCAATTTTTTAATACACAAGACGAGATGATTACTTTTTTCATTGTAATTCAGTAACCTGAATACTGATTAAATATTTATCTTGATATTAAAATGGAGAAAACATCCCGGATTTAAACATTTTTGGCACAAACTCGACCCTGCGAAAAAGAATGAGGAATTAAATAAACTTTTTGTATCGGTGTTATATTAAGTTACGATATAAAGAGCACTATAAAGCCAGCATTATTATCAAAAAGCATTTCAAATATCAATATGGATAAATCAATTGAGTAAAATCGGTTAACGTTCGACAAAATAATATTGTCACATATGAAATCACAATATCAATCAGAACTGCCAAATCGTATACAACGTTATTCCACAAACATGTTCTGGCGGGTCAATTGCAGGTTTGATAATATTTTTTCTGGATAAAAACTCCTTTCCTGCATCCTTCAACTTATTGGCTTTGATATCTTTCCAATTTAGAACATTAGATGTTCGTTTTCTCCCTTTATTCATGTGAATTAAACCACGCTCCACGATATTGACGCTCGGCGACGCCATTTTGAGAAACACTATACAACGTTATTCCACAAACCAATAACTTTAAAATGCAGCCAGAAGCCTAAATATTTTTTTCTTGACATATTATTTACCTTAAACGATGCATAATAACATACCTAACATAACTCCATCAATAACTCAAAATTGACAATTGTGTTGGATACAACGTTTTTCCGGGCAAGGGCTCAATTATAAATGAGTTTTATTTAAAAACCTTTGATAACAATGTTTCTTCAATCGTTTTAACAATTTTATTAAATGTTAGGCTAAATCCAAGATGATGGTCCTTATAAGAGATCCTTTTGAAAATAAGTATCTTCGATATAGCTGATGTCCTGATTTCAAAATAAAACAGAATTGGTGCTCAAATGTATTATTTTATTTAAAGCTTATTTGTGCGTCAATTCTCTTTTCTTTTGAAATCAGAACACTCAACTATGCCGTGGATACTTACTCTCAGAAGGATCAGTTATACCGACCACGATCTTGGATTTAGCCAGATCTATTACATAATTCCAGTGCAGGAGTCATTAATCATGTGACAGATTTATTTATTTATATATGGTACAAAGCCTTTTACAGTGAAAAATAATACTTATTTACTGATAAAGATTTGTACATATACAAAAAAACCCTAACTAGAATGAAAAGAAAAAACACCAATATTAAAAAAAATTACAAAAACAATTGCAAATGTAGTGAATTGTGTGCTATAGCATTAATGATATTAGTTTTATACGGTTGAAGATTTACATTAAAAATTTCTACACTACTATTAAATATAGTCACCTAAAGTTTCTAGTAGTATACTGTCAGTTATTTTGAGAAGAAGAATTAAGTCAGATATTGTTTGTCTTTTTGAAAAGGTTCGCAAATCAGTGACTGATAACAAAAATTGTAATCAATATATTCAATTGAAATATTCAATCTAAAGTCAATGTAATGCATGAACACATTCAATGATTTTTATGTGAATATCATAAAAAGACACTGTCCAGATGAATTATATTCAATGGTACTCTTAACAAGCGCCCACTGGACCACTAAATGCGGCCACAAGTTGCGGACGAGATTTTCCGATTTGATTTTTCATTTTACTATCTTAAAGCATCCAATTTACTCTTCAGATAATGTTAAAAACATTTTTATTTTCCTTTAATACTTGCTTTTTTTAAAAAAAATAATAAAATTTCTTTTAACACTTTCCAAAAATATAGAGTAAATTGGATGGTTTAAGATAGTACAACAAAAAAGGATTTTTGCAAATGTGCCAGTATACATAGGGACCGTCTGTATGATTGTTTTTTTTTACTCTAGACGGATTTTATTCAATGTATTCATATGGTGTTTCTTTTGTTTTCGTTTCAGATGTCCACCCCAGACCACTACTAGGACACATTTCTCCAAAAAAGAAGGACGGAGTGTTTTCCGTACACAACAATTTGAATGTACACAAATGATAATAGTAACGGGCTACTTGAAGGGAAATACTTCTTACTAACTTCATGGCGCTAATATTTTTTACCACAAAATCAAATTATATTAGTTACAATATGAAACTCAAACACTCAACTCTTCAGTGTCGCTGTCACATAAAGTAATTCTAATACCAGGAATTTTGTTTGCTTCTCTCTTTAAATAAGTCCTCCCTTTTAAGTTTATGTCAAAAGTGTAGACAAATGTACATTTGTGATTTTCTGTATAAATTTAATGTTCAGTAATATAGTATTTGTATGAACACCAAGTGCAAGAATGTGAGATTCACATTCAGTATGAAAATATGTTGATTTTGTGAAACTTGAAAAGGATTTAATTTTGTATTCATACAACCAAATTTCAGCAAACTTTGACCAAAATAATGTATTCAACATCAATATTTTTTTTCCTTTAGTGAATTAACTTTAGTAAGTTTGGACATTCTTTGACAATACTAATGCAAATACAAGATCAAAGCAGTCGTCAATTCATACAAATATAGAAAATTTAATTTATCCTTCAGATGACTTTTGAAAGATGAAATAAATTTTGTGTATTCAGTATGGGAAATATTATTTTAGTCAAAGTGTAAACAATAATAAATGACACATTGTCTAAATATTTTCACCATATCTGCATGTCCTCCTAAAACACATGAAAATACCTACATTATAATTTTTATGTCAGACGTTAAATAAATAAAAAAAAATGTTTTTATATAAATCCTCCAGAGTTTATTTAGTGGTTCGTTTGTCTTGTCGGGGTTGCACACCAAGGACTAGAAGCACAGTGAAGCGTAGCTGTGACGTAATGACAAACATACGGCACAACCGCTCCTCTCGTCGCTCCGGTGTGGTACTATTCTCGGTGATATGCAATCTCGACTATTTGCAGATTTAGTTATGTGTGTTTATTATAAATAGTGGTAATAAAATAATTTTGTATCCTTTTATAAGACAAGCAGAATGATATGTAGTAATATCATGTACAGTTATTTAAAGTCAACCTATTAATCATTAGTTTGGCAATTGTACATACCTCTTTGGTATTTTTCTAAGGAAAATAGTAAACTTTTGTAATGTTTTGGATGTGTTTATTGATTTAAAAGTTTGTTTAGCATTTGTATCAAATTTTTATCGCCTAGATTTCTACACAATTTATCAGTGGTAGGTTCATAACGAGATGCCATCTGTTGAATGGAGCATTCATCGTAGTTCTCACGTGTAAAGTTGTAATGTATTGTAAATGTTATATTTTTGTTACAAAATATTGGGTATAAAAGTAATTAGTTTAATCAACGCTCACAATATTGGAGAATCGTTGTATGGAATTGATCTAGAGTGGGACAACACGGACGTTGGACACTTGCGGAGTGGAGATGAGCACGTTCTGTAGTATTGGTATAATATGATACCACATGCCTTGTGTAAGACTGGCATTTTTGACTTGTTTTGTGTCTAGAAGAAATAAAGGATACATGTTGGTCACAGCAGTGAACTATACAGTTCTAGATTAGTGTTTGGAGACACTCGCTGATTGTATAACCATTTAAATTGATATCAATTGGATCAATAGCCAAGGAAATATCGATATGTATTTTTTGAGTCAAAGACTGTTTTTTCTGTAAAACTTATTGAAAATTCACAAATTCCGTTGTCGTTGGAGACGCTTCAGCGACCTCATCACTGAAGAGGTTTTTAAGCTGATCGGTCCAAACCGGATTGAACTGGAGACTTATTTTAGATAAACTCAATATTGACAGTATACTTTAGTCTCTGTACGAGAACTCGGGTTCCAACTGTCGGTGCATCGACACATTGTCAGTTTAATAGCTAGGACAGTCTTCCTTATTCTGTTGTCCATAGATTGTCTTCCTTTTATATGTCAAAATCCCCTCCCCTTTTTTTGTGACATTCAATTTTTGAATGTAACGCGAGTCATTTTTGGCTGACGTTGAAAGATGTTTTATTTTTACAAATGTGAATTATACAAATGACAAAAATATTTACAATAGTGTACAGAGCTATTTTTTAACAGAAATAATGTAAAATGTTCATTTTGCACTAATTTGATGTCTAATTTAGTTCTTCACAAATGCTTTTGAGTATTTTTGTTACTTTAAAGAGAGAATGTGTATTGTGGGAAGGAGAGGACACAGTTGGACTCAGCGTAGCGTAGTTACACGTCGTCACATTGTATTCAACAGTTTCCGTTTGCTGCGGGCAAACCTCCTAGTTGATGAACAACACCAAGCTTGGAACTAAGACAGTGTGAGAGTGCGTTTATCTTTAATCTAGTAGTGTAGTCACATGAACAAGTTATTAATGGAAACCATCCTACGATCCAATTTAGTTCTGCTGTTCGGGCAAACGTAGAAGATCTCGCGTCTTGCGTACTTTCCCAGAAGCAGTTTTATATTGCTTTTAGACTCGTGCCTTTTCAACGATAAAATGTCAAACACGGTCATACTGATAATGTACTTTATTATTAAGTTTCCTCAGGAGAAATGAATTGAGAAGAGATGACCAATATAATTGTTGCAAGCCCCCGTTAACATCCCGGTGCAATGTCACGAGAATCTTATCCGAGTGGTAAAATTGTAAAGAATATTTAATATGAACTGTGAGGTATTCGAAGAAAAATACTGATATAATTTATTAATTTATTTTCACGTCACGTTGGCGTTTTTCGATTTACAGCGTGATAACTATTACAGACTTTAATGATTATTAGTTCTAGGTTAGGGTGTACACAGAGGTGCTGGTAAATGATGACTAATCGCTCGATAGGAGGACATTACCCATTGTCAGCTTTCATTTGTAATAAGCTGGGAATATTGAATGTTGCAAAAAAAAGTTAGTTTTGATCTCTATAAGAGATGTTCGTAGGGTGTTATTTGCAGCTCAAGTCACGGTACGTTAACATTGTCAAGTTTTGAGATGGATAGATTTATTTAGGGCGTAAGTTAGTCAGTAAGGACACAGGCGAAGAGGATTCCAGGAGAGGAGGTGAGCGGGCCCCACTCTCGGGTGAAGCCAAATAGATGGATTAGCGGTAACCTAACCATAACTAGAGATAAGACTATAGAAGGTAAGCTACGTTAAGTGAATTCTAACATTTGATGTTGTGTTCAGGAATGTGCCAATGGGATGATTCCTGGACTAACCGAACATTTACTCTAGATATAAAATAAAAAGTTAAGTTATTTCAAAAGCAGGTAATGTTAGGACGTTGTTAGCCAAACTGTTGGTAGTGTAGTTAGCGTAGAGCGGGCGGGAAACATTGCGCCCGGAACATCCAATCTTTTTATAACAGTTCTTCGACTCGTTGGTTTCAGTTCTTTTTGTATGTACTGTTCATATATTTCTGTGTCAAAATGAATAAAATAGGTAAATATGTACTTGTCCAACTGTGTATTTATAGCGGTGTTCCACCAGGCAGCCTAGTCTAGAGCCCTAGGTTAGGTTAGGATAGCTTAGGATATGTAGCTAGAGTAGTTAGGGTTTAGTAATAATGGGATGGTCTGGACGGGCCAGAAACATTAAAAGAATTTAAAAAACAAATTTGGAAGTAGCGCGGAGGAAGAGTATTTTACGGAAGAATGTTGCTTCGTTGTGTTGACGATCGTTTGGCATAACTATGGTAATATGAGGGGGCCAATGCGCTTCCCGTTTTTCACTAAAATGCTAATAAGGAAAATATAATGTATCTATTTTGTTATACAGTATTTGCAAGTTTCTATATGCTCTGAGCATTCTTTTTGTGATCTGCATTATTTATAGTTATGCTGAATAAAGATAATCAAGGACTGGTAGACCAAATCTAAATTTTATTGTGTAATGTTCCTTTGCAACATTATTTGAAATAAAGCAATTGATTCTAATAAACGAGCAGAACTAAACTGGCTTTTATTTCATGTCCTATGCTCTTGACTCTTGACTTAAACTTAATATCTACATATACATATAACTTACGTTTAAGATAACTTGGAGAGATTATTGGGGCACACTTCTGATGTCCATGGACAAACTAATTGAACCAGATTACCTGTTCTTCACGAGGCAGTAACCTAAATACTGCTTTAAACACAATGAAAAACAAGAGAATCTAAACCACATTCAGAAAGATAAAATTTATTTTCAAGTCACAACAGTGTGTACATAAGATGTGGGCAATTAAAATTTCTCAGAAATTGATACATGCATATCTGATACCACTTGCCCCTAGTGTAAACATTTAATTTTGATTAATTTTTAGATGGTTCAAAGACATTTATCTCTTATTATAGCTATCACAAACCAATGGTTACATTTGTACCACTTTAAAAACAAATATTAATAATTTAACTATATTAAAGTGTTATCAATTTTATTTATCATCCCCTAGACATCCTATTATAGTTATTTTTATTATATATATTTTTACCAGTATGTAAATATCAATTATCTTAATCACGCCACAGAATAACTTCTACCACGCGTATTTACACGCTTTTCCAATTTTTTATAACAAATCAAACACAAGTTCTCACAACACAGAAGTGTTGCTCACAAGACACAGATTTAAAACTTTGCTTAGTGGCATTTTTAAATTATAATAGAAAAGAATGACAACACTGATAAAAACCTATTTTGAATTGATTTGAATCCATTTATAAATATTGCATGAAAAAATAAATATAGAAAAGTAAACATTCAAATTAATAAATTGATTTATTAGCATGGTTCATAGGTGAATGTCTTCGTACTGAACTAAAAAATTACAAATGGACATTGAATTTTCTATTCGACAAACTGCCCTTTGATGGCACCAGTTCTTCGTTTCCACTTATGCTGGACACGCCTCCTCCAGGGCACTCCAGAAAGATTTCCATCAGATGCTTCCAAAGATATCATACGTCAAATGGATCTACACTTTGACAAACCAAAGATATCGCTTCAAATAATAGTGTCATGCATGTGCATCCCTAGCACACAATTCCACATTGCCAATGTAATGCAACGCTGATGCATGTCGCGCACTCCAGAGGTACAAAGACAAAATAGATCTGTCAACTTATGACCACAAAAAATCGCTACACCTATAATGTAACAAGTGGATGGACGAATGTAGGCTAGCCCCAAAGTGAATATAAAAATTGTCACCAGCAAGACATTAATCTGCCCTCTAAATATTCAATTTCTCAAGAGAGGCTCCAGTGGCATATTGAGTCATTAAATTCGTGAAACTCGGCATACTGTAAAAATGAATAGACAATTTGGCTTCATTTGATTTTGTGTAACAACATAACACAAATAAAAAAATTATAACATTTTCCCTTACAGTATTAAATTAAAATGATCTTGTGTATATTTAGACTTTTTTAAATTGAATAAATATGAATATTTTACTTATATTAACCATTGAAGTAATGGTTGATACATATTTACCTTAGTGAATGTGCTTAAATTATTATGTAAAAGTGCTGAAAATAAAACAGACCATCATGAACGACACCATAAAGACGCGTAAGACATACTTGACCCGGAGAGCCAGGCAAGACTGAAGATAGGCAATTCGACACCCCACGCTCCTGCTATGCATCTTATTACAATATGTGGCCCAGGCCACATATGCCGCGGAGGTTTGGGCAGCCAGACGGGCTCTTTGCTGGCACTATGGGAGAGTATCAGACACACCCTTGGTCACAATTCTCTGAGTGTGCCACGCCAGCATGTTCAGAGAATTGTGTGACAGATAACGAGACATAACTCTGGACGTTTGGCAAGAAAGATGGAACACTACAACTGTGGGGAGGTGGAGTTTTTTCTTCCTCCCTGTAGTTGCACTGAGGAAACGAAAAGGAGGGTATCAAAAGGAGGGACATATGATCTCAGACCATGGTGAATTCCGGAACAAGCTCTATGACTCGCGGAGTGCCTGCAGTCGCGTGAGGCAACTCTGGAGCACCTCCTCTGAGAACATGTAATTCTGAATGATGTGAGAGGATATGTTTAAAGGACTAATTGTGGTAGGAGGTCTGCGACCGGTCACGAATGTGGACTTCATTGGGGGTGAGAAGAATTCATCCCTTTTCAAAAGAGCCTTCATTCGTGTGTGGGTCTCGCGATGGGAGATTCTTAGGGGATTTCACATAGGTGTGTGACTCATTGGATAGTTTTATTAGTTTTTGATTTTGATTTAGTTTAGTTCTGATTAAATTTTAACTGTTTTACATTGTTTTTTTAATTTTTTTGTTTCTGCCGACAGTGGGTTTCTGGACTGTAAATCCATGAGGAATAGAAGAAGGTTAAAGAGGAAAGGTTAAATGGAATTGTGTCAATTTTATTTAATCTAACCAATGTTCATTACTGGTTTTACAAGGTAAGGGAAAAGGAAAGGCAATAAGTAAATATTCCAATTTGCTTTTAAATTTTTTAATAAATTCGATAAACTATGCAGTAGATGGTATTTTGGCTTTGTATATTCTAAGTGCATTGTCAGCTCCACCAGATAGCAGGAGGCGTCCTGACCAATCGCAGCACAGAGCCTTGTCTGTATGCCCTGACAGTTCATAGAGGGCGGCATTTGGGCTGGAAAATGAAAAATTAAGACGCTTTGAGTACATTTAATCAATTTTATTTTTCGGATAGTTTAAAATTTCCAGTGCGTTGAATCTGAAAAATCTGCTGATATAGCAATTCTTTAAATTAACAAGTTCTTGGTTAAAAAATTAAACTACCGAATAAAAATTAATTGGTCACAACTTATTTAGACTCATGCCAAGTGGAACAGCCTAATTAAAAAGTTTAAACCTGGCAGACAACTGGCTAAATTCTGTCATACTGATAAACACAACTGACAGCCACAGTTATTATGAAAAAATTATTTCTGTTATACTTTACTTTATTACTCTTATAACCATCATCATAGATCATTGAAAAATCAACACATATAATTATGGTAGTAAAATTCTTTAATAATTATTACTATTAAGGATGATAGCAATAGTGTTGCAGATAGATCTTACTATGTGCATGAATAAATATTATTTATGAATATTATAGTTATTAACTGAAAATTAAAAAAACAGTTTTTTTCCAAACTTTGTAAACGCATGTCCCTGAACCCTTTTTATTATATTTAAATTAAAACTAAACATTACTAAATTGACATGAAAATCTTAAAATCTATCTACAGTAGAACCTCTTTAATTCGAAATTCAAGAGAGCCAAAATGACTTTTCAAATTATGTGGAACCCCGTTAATTCGAAATTCAAAGTACAAAAATAAAAAAAATTGCGATGCGATTGTGAAATTTGCCAAAAATGAAAAGTGAAAAATTTCGAATTTCGAAAACGTAATATTTATTATGCTGGTACATAGATTGCAATTTATATTAAAGTACCTGATGTTGACATATTTGTTGTTCTTACTTGGAAAAATTAAAAAAAATATGTCAAATTATGTGAATTAAAATGTATTGATTTATGGCACAAGAAGCTAAAAATTATTTTGAATTCGAATTATCGGGTTAATCTACTACAAAATTAACATTTTGAGATGTGAGTTTTAAAATTTTCAAATTATGTTCAGTAATACACACATGCAGTAAAGAGTACACACACCTAATAGAATGCCACCAGTATAAATTGGCGTGCGAGGGAGGGCGTCCCTGTCGCGAAACAGAAGTAGCCAGGGTGTAAATTTATTACACAATACATAATATACAGTGTCCGGTACATTGACAAATATATTTTATGATATTATAATAGAAATTTGCTCGGGCAACACTAATGAAACAAACCAGTAATGGCGGCCACTCTATCTGGAGTCCTGTCAAACGGTAATATTCGTGCATTATTTGCTTTTTCAGCTTCGCAAAACTTTAAAACTACATTGGCAATTGTTCTTACACCCTCTGCAAGGTGTTGCAAGACTGTTTTGGACATAATTCAGTGTATATTGGAAATCAAGATGTCACCGTTCATGCGAAAATACGAGATTGAACTGAATGACAGGGCGAGGGGTTACCGCCAGGTGCGGGCGGGGCGGGTTTTAGTTCCAAAGTCGCCGCATGCCAATTTACGTTGGTCAAGCTCTAAACACACATGACTACTGTAAACATTACTAAAAGCATGGGTCCTACGGAGACACAAACCAGCATTCCTCTGAAAGTTGGCAAGTAGAAAATGTTTGCATGTGGAGAACTTGATGTATTAAAAGCGACAAAATATTTAGGGAAATGCAATACCTTCTGATGTCCCACATCTTGAGAAGCATGTCGTGTCCAGCTGAGAGGAAGAGGTGCTCCTGGTTGGGGGCCCACTTCACGGCCGATACCCATCCTGAGTGGCCGCGGGTAGTGACCGTGGGTGCATCCACTGGAAAATATAACAAAAATGAATACAGCAATATGCAAGAATCTGCGTGCTACCGGGATGTCAGCCTAGCCAAGGTGGAAAAGGACACTAAATACATCATTTGATAGTTATTTAGAGAAATTTATAATTTGAACGTATCCTAGTAAGTGAAAAAATAATGTGTTTAATTTGTCAATGAATGCAGTGAAATAAAAAAAGAGAAGGACATAATATTATTTTAATATGTAGGTATCTACTATGTATTAAAGAAACATTCATGGTTATTTAGATACTCTATAAAAATACATATCCATAGTGCATAATTCTTGTCATAGAAATTCCTTATATGTAACAAGATGTGACTAATTCTGGTAAATTTTTTTCCATGACATCAATTTTATTTACATATATAAAAAAAATGCATTTTGAAGCAAAACAACTAAATTTTAAAATTGATTAAAAAATAATAAAAATTGAATTCTAACAAAGAATATAAAATTGTACAGAAATGAACTAAAAAACCCTTCGTTAGCTGAGGAGATTGGGTCACAGCAAGAGAATGTCCCTCCTCGCGCATATTTAAGACACATTTATACTGCAGTTAAAATATTTATTCTTGCATAATTAAATCCAATAGTAAACAAAACACATTTTTTACAATACATTGTTTTTTTTAATTTACTTTATTAAATTTAGTACAAATGTATTTTTGTGATAAAGTGCATTCTTATTTACTATGACATTATACTTTTTAAGGGTATTTAGCATGCACGTGCAGTCCTTGAATTTTCAAAACGCCCCTGGTATTTAGTTTTAACTTTTCATAATTGTTTCAAAATTTACAAGCTCGTAACAATTTTTTAAAACAACTCAAACATACCGGAACAAGCCGTGGAACCGGACTGTGTATCAAGACTTTTACGATAGTAAACAAGAATGTTTATATATTTTGGTGGTCTGTGAATTCTACCAAGAAAACTGACTCAGTTGAATGTTTTTTAAAGTTGGTAGAATTTGTACTTACCATTCAACCTGTGATCGAACACCCTCACAACCCTGTCGGCCGAGGCAGTCACGATCAAACCATTGGCGTACGACCAGTCAAGAGAGAAGAAGGGCTTGCTGGCTGCGATGGTCCGCGTGGGCGCTTGCAGCTCTACATCCCACAGCCGCGCCGTGTGGTCCCAGGAGCAGGAGGCCAGCAGAGCCGCTCCGCCCATCCAGCGCACTCCGCTTACAGCTTCGCGATGGCCAGAGAATGTAGAGATGCAGGACTGAAATGGTGGGAAGAAAAAAGGCATTTGGCAGTACGAGAAAAATTACGAATTTTAAAAAAGAGGAAATTTTATGTAATCAGAGACAGAAGCCTCTTTCATCACAAGATATTGTTGCATGCAATTTTGTGATCTCAACTTTTGAACTGTATAGTTTGTGTATAGTTTGCTAGCATATATACACAGGGTTATTTGGAAAACGTTAATAACCTCACAGGATTATATTCCTGCTTTAATTACGAGTCAAAAATGTTCAAGCAGCCATGACCTATTATCATATTTTAGTTACGGAGTTATGCAATATCAAACTTTGCATTTTTTTTCGATATTTCTGAATTATTTTTTACAAAACGTCCAACTATCATTAGAGTAAATTGTATTGATTACAAAAAATTCAGTTGTTTCGATACAAGTTAAATAAAATGATAAAAACCCTGCAGAAATTCCAATTGGAATTGGAAAGTTTTAATTATTTTATTTGACTTGCATTAAAGGGAATGAATTTTTCATATTCAATATAAGTTACTGTAATGATAGTCTAATTTTTTACAAAAAATAAGTCAGAAATATCGAAAAAAATATGCAGACTTACATGTTGCATATCTCCATAACTATTGATATTAGGTCATGGTTGCTTGAACATTTTTGACTCATAATTTAAGTGGGAATACTGTTCTGCGAGGTTATTAATGTTTTCCAAACAACCCTGTATACGAGACTCAAAAATAAATTGACATAGCATTCAGAAACCACACCATGATGTTTAGGACTAGTTTGAACATAGTAACATAACAACTTTTATCCTTCGTCATAATGAAATGAATATTCTACAACGAAGATGTAATATTTTTATGTGACTAGTGTGGTGATGGTTGGTATGTACACGTGCTGGTTTGTTGAATACTAGATGAAATGTTGAACATCACGCCGATGACACTCGAATTGTATCATTGTGTCAAACTTCTGAGATAAGGAGAAATTATTCTGTTCTGGAGTAGATATCTTGATAGAAATGAAATAATTTTTAAATTCATACAAACACAATTACATGTGTATTAGACGTAAAGGTTATGATGCAGTACAACATCGTAATAAAAGTATACATGTTATCCACAAAATAAGACATTCACGGAAACTAGAACCACAGTATACCCAGAACAGTATTTTATCTCCGGCCTGTCGGCGATTTATCAGCCTACTCATGCGTTGACGCTAGGTTTGTCAATTTACTGGTAGCGTCAGTGATTCCGAAGCATAAGGTAGACAGGAAACCCGAAAATTTCTGTAATTAGTATACCTAGTTTCTGCACTTAAACTGCAAGACGCTGATTAACATCAATGTAGACTTTTAAAAACTCACAGTCTTTGTGATAATCAACACACCTTTTTAGTAAAGCACCACAAACATAAAAAAAGGCTTTTTTTTTCTAAAGCGGCGGCTGCGAGCGCGAATGGCACCGAAGGCACGGCCCTTACTGCTGCCGCCTTATGCCCCCATATTTTATGTCAATGTGTGGCGTCACAGTGCGTGCGTACACGGCGCCGAGCACGCACGCACACATTCTAATGGGTAGTGGCCAGTTTGTATGAAGACGTATTACTGTTCTTAGTATACTGTGCTAGAACATTGTTTACTTGATATGAAACTTACCCTAGATTTTCCCAGTTCTGTTTTTGCCTTTTTACTAGAGCTTTCATCTTCGTCTTGCAACCCTGTAACAAATACAATAACACATGTGTTATTTTGATGTGGTGTGGATGTGGGTTATGAAGGGTCAGTATTAAAATTTCGGAGAACACAGACTATTCCTTTATTAGAGATCTACTAGCTAGCTATTATACAACACAGGTTTACAGGCGAGACAGCTTGTCCTCTCGCTCGCACCCGCTACCTATCGAGATGTTACTCTTACATCTTTCAAGGTGTTTGATTATCCCACTGTAAAGAAAATCTTACAAAATACTATGAATTCACATTCAACATTTCTGCAAGAGGCTGTGGATATTTAAATAAGATGTGCTTGGTCACAAGTTCAAGGAAATAAGACCAAAATTAAATCTCAATTTCATATTATTTATTGATATTACAGTTATAATTTATATATAATCAGGTATAATTTATAACTAACCTAAATACAAAATTTTTGTTACCTTAGTCAAGTAGAGCAGCGGGCGCAATGGGAAGGATTTTTTGGGCTTTAATGGAAAAATATTGAAGATCGGAGACATCTGTTGGAATGTGACGTTGTTTATGAGTGTTTCCTCTGAATTTAAGATGCTGCTCTACTCAACTAAGATGACAAAATTTCTTATTTTCAGGTTAGGGTGGTTATAAATTACTTTAAATTTAAATGAATATCAATTTATTGTATGTCAATGTATGTGTCTCGCTCTCTGTTTTTGTTAGAAAAGGTACCATTGCTAAAGAGAGGTACACTTGAGATTTGGTTGGCCGTTTCCGTTTATTGTACTTATAAAAAGCATTGCGCACTCATTTTTTTCATTTTTAGAATGAAATATACTTACTGGCACTCCATAACTTGATATTGTTGTCCCAACTACCCGTAGCAAACACGCTCGCATCGGGTGCAATGTCCACACACTCCACGGACTTGTCGTGACCTCGACACGCCACCACGCATTCAACCGAGTTGGACAATATATCCCATTCCCAAATCATTGCCGACTGATCATGCGATCCACTGAAATGACAAATTATTCAGTAAATAATAATAATAAAAAAAGGCAATAATGTTTGAATTCCTTAGCAATGTTTAGTGTCTAGTAGACATTAACAAAAATATATACATATGATTGTGCCTATCATGGCCCCCGATCATTATTGTAATCAAGAAAAGATTTATATGGCGTGGACATACGGATTTGCAGAAAACTGCCAGTGGGAAGTTTAAACTGAGCGTGCCTTTCACTTTCAGGAACCCGACATCTCAGATGTCCTGCTACAAATACACATACTTGCAGCTGCATAAAATTAGAAATTTTATTGATGGCTCCGTAGTATTATACTATGTATCCTTTTAATCAAAAGAATCATAACACTACAAATATGGAAATTAGCTAATTTCCCTCAACATTCCAAAGCAGTAAGAGAATTATTTCAATGATATGTAGAATAAATAAAATATGTGACAGGATACTTTCAACCAAAGAGAAAAATCTCAAGTCTTTAAAAATACAGATAAAGTGGTTTAGTTTTCATCATTTAATCTTTCACAACTGACACAAATGCAGAGACAAACACAAAACTACCACAATACAAGAAATATACATTGTGATTTTCTACAAAATGATACATGTGAATTCTTCTACCTGACGAATACTCCCGTGCTGTCGTTGAGGCTGACCCAAGATACGGCCTTCACAGGAGAAGTGTGCCCTGGTATGGCCAACTTGTGAACACCCTTCGTCGTCCATAGGTGAAGACTGTTGTCATAACATCCGGTCACAATCCTGGGAAAAATAAAATGGCACTTAAAAATGCATAATAGAATTAGAAAATCAAATCAGTAAAATTGGTTTATATTGATATACACAAAATTTATAGATACTCCAAATTTAAATCACTCAGATGCATTACTCCCGATTATCGGGGGTTGCATTAACCGGGTTATTTAATTGTTTTTCAATTGAACAGTTGTACCTAAAAACTTTGGTTTTAAACCAGCCTTATACACAGATGATTCAACTGAAAAATAATTAAAAAATAATGTTGAAAAACGCTAACAAATTACTATGCAATTATATAGAATGCGGGGATTGCGATATGGCACATACAGGTCAAACAGGCAGATTATAGAAAGTAGGTTCAAAGAACATAAAAGGTGTCTCACTAATAATAACTTTACAGAATATTCTAATCATATTATAGAAAAGAATCAAACATTCAACATTATAAATATATATATCCTACATACGGACTAGAACAAAATAATTTAGAAATACTTGAAATTCATAAAAACCTATGTATAGAAAACAAAATAACTTTATCAATATGTAATTAAAAACAACCCTTCACTTCACCCCTTCTCACAATGTTGTCTCTCCCATCACCTAGATACCCCATTTAGTTCCATTGAACCCGCAATCCATACACCAGCCATTCACTGCCACACACTTCACTCTACACTCACTTATCCAGCCCAAACATCCATTGGAAACACTATTTTTCAAAACAAATTTCACATCTCTACGATTTAAAAAAATACTTTTGTCATTGAGTACTCTGATGAAATATATCGCTTTATCTGTTGACAACATTTGAGATGCATACACAGAATTAGTTTCATATTAATATTCTTATTGTTTTCAAACTAAACGGCCGTGCTATGATAGTATTACTAATTTGGTAATCTCCTGGGCGAGGCTCAATCACTTGTTCACGCAATCGCCACCAATATAATTTGATCACTAAGGAAACATTACCACTAGACCAACAAACACCTCCACATTACACATGATCAATACTTCCTTTTGAAACGTTGTGCATCTTTTTGGAGACTTTCCATGTAATTTTTTTAATTTAAGGTTTCCATGAGAAACATTTCAAGGGAGGTTTTGATTCATATATGATGTGGGGCAGGGTCAACCAGTAAAACAAATATTATGCCATAAGATGTGTTTTTTTATACAAGGTGTCTTATAGCTATTAGCAAAAACTTTACATGTGGATTCCTGCCTTGAGTGTGAGAGTGATAATGAGCTGAAAAAGTTCAATCAAACATGAAGTTATGAAGATATGCAATATCAAAGTTAGCTTTTTTTCAATATTTTTTGCAAAAATTTGAACTATCATTACAGTAATATAACATCACATTACAGTATATAACAGGAACTTAATACAATTCCAATAAAATGATAAAAACCTTGTAAAAAAAAAACTATTTTTAATTTCTGCAAGGTTTTTATCATTTTATTTGACTTGTATTAAAGCGATGATTTTTTCATAATCAATATAAGTTACTGTAATGATGGTTCAACTTTTTGCAAAAAATAAGTCAAATATAAATATATAAAAATACAATATTTGATATTGTATATCTCCATAGCTGAATGGTTGCTTGAACAATTTCAACTCATTATTAAGGCAGGAATCCACCTGTGAAGTTTTTGAGGGATAAATGCAGAATGTGGGTTTGGGAGCTGTCAGATACGCGAACTATAGACAATTCAATGATTTCCATAGATACGTGTAAAATTTCAAAGGAAAAGGCTGATTTGTCAAACTTACTAACGATTTTTAAATTGGAATTACTCGTTTAATAAAAGAGTGCGGGATTATTTTATGACATTTTTGGAATCAGGATACTCAATTATACCGGAAGATTACTTAATATTTCATACAGCTCCCAAACCCACATTCTGCATTACGCCCATTTTTGATACTAGATGAGATATAATATTTTCTTATCTTACCAATATACATATTCATTAATTAATCCAATGATACTAAATATACAATAATTCAACCAGCAATAAAAAAGCAAAAAAAAATTGTATTTATTACTTCTAACCATGAACCTACATCTAATCGACACCAATGGTTAATTTAATGGTTATCGTTAGTAAATAAAAACAATTCTTCAACAATGCCTACTTGGAACTGTAATTTTCAACTTACCACGATGACCTGCAGCTGACAGATGCAACCCAATCATCATGAGTTAAGCAATCGAGCGGTTTGGGGGCAGGTACTCTTTCTAAATATTCAACATCTATGGTACTCTCAGTGTTGCTGCCTTTTGCTTTCAGATGCTCCACCAACGGTAGTCTGAGAAGCTCGTTGCATACTAAAAAATCAAACTCAACCCGTTTCAATTCCACCTTTGTATTTTCATTTAGAACGGCTTTGACTAAAGAGTTGAGACCACTGGTGGTGACTCCAGCATCAATAGCGTATGGGACATCAGGAATTGCGTATCTGAAATTAATAAATGTTGAAAAATATTAATGATAAAACTATCATTTGATGGGATAAAGGTAAAGGCTGCAATATCCCATTGAGGTGTTTCTGAGACAAATACTAAAAACTTGTCACTACTCGAATTAATTTTTCTGGAATCTATAAATCTATCAATTTACATCTTAATTGAAAAAATAAGTTTTTTTAAAAACAGTTTTCGTTTTATATAAGTGTACATAAAAGGAAAACTGAGGTTTAGCTTGTTGGTGTAATGGTAATGTCGCTCGCATTTGGTGATCGATGGTTTGAACCCCATTCCTCAATGGATATTGCTGTGTTTGGTACCAAATAGTGAATATTGCTGCTTTTGCTATTTATGAAATTAGATATTACTATCCTTGCTTTTAATTAATGGTGATTGGGAAACATGATTTTGAAAGGGATAGAGCTGTGAAGGGATTCAACACATTTAAAATTAGTAATTGGTGACTGCATTCAAAACATTTAAAAAAAAAATTTATTGGATATAGAAAGTACTGCCTTTGCTTTTATACCCCTCATATATTAATGAAACCACAAGCCATTCAAAATATTTTGGAAAGCTTTCTTAGTAATTGTTTTGCATATATCCTGTCTCTTCGTTATCAGAAATTCAGGTATAGTAAAAGCCGCAATGAATAGACTAATAGGAAGAAGTCAGGATTCAGATATCTTTTCAATCCTCAAATTTCTTGTTGAAGAACCTTTCTTGAGACGCCAAGACCCTCTGCGGACTTATGGCCACGAAGGTGATGACCAAATTTCTTCAAGAAATATTAGAGGATTGCTTATGACAATATTGGAATTTGTTTATTATTAATTAGATTTATTCACAAGAATGAAAAACTTACTGTGTCTGCTTGGTTAAAAACCGTATCTGCAGTTGGGTAACTGCGCTTTCGTCAGCCATTGTTGTTTTGCACAATTATTATAATGTAGTGGAATAATTAAATATTATAATCACTGATAATTTAAAAAATGTATTTATAACCTAAAAGAGGCGCTTCGGGAACCGAAGTGCGAAACGAACATACACGTGCAACTGTCAAAACATGAAAATATGAATTATTATTAATTATGGCAGCATTTCTTACAATTTTTTTCTGGTACCTACCCAATGTAAAGTATATTTCGCATTTTCTTTAGTCTAAATCAATTGAAAGGTTAAAAGATTAGTTTATTATAGCTAATAAATATTTTTCAACTTTTTACGCTATTTGTATGCACAACTATCTGGCTTTTTCTATTGAAATGTAAGTATGTTCTTAGGTTTTCACGGCCACTCAGAATCTTCAAGTTTGTGTTTACTGGGGTATTATGCCGTGTTGTTACGACCTTTCGGGCCGACGTTTCGGATCCCATTGCAGGGTCCATCATCAGGGCTGATGTGTTGACATCAGCCCTGATGATGGACCCTGCAATGGGATCCGAAACATCGGCCCGAAAGGTCGTAACAACACGGCATAATACCCCAGTAAACACAAACTTGAAGAAATGTAAGTAGGTGGCTTTGACCATACGTGCTACTGGCAAACCAATTTGAATTTGACATATTCAATTATTATATTATCTTATCTATGCATTCAATTGACAGATTCGAAACAGTCCAAACTGGTCTATATTCTGTGGTCCAAACAGCGTGTGATGCGAACATAACCTATATTGATCGGTAATCTATCGAAAAATGGTGTGCCTACCGATCGAAATGGATGCAGATGTAGAAGAAATAATTGACAATGGTGAATACGTTCTAAAGAGAAAAGGTGGAAGAAGTCTTATTGACAAGCCTCCAAAATTTTCTCCAGATGAAACGTAAGCAATGCATGAAGATTTACTGCTCATATTTTCCAGTGCCATTGGTTCTTTTGTTAATTTTTTAAATAACCTCGTGTTTTGTAATCCATCGGATATTATTTACTGGACCTTATTTCATTTTTTAACGTATGAAATAGTGTAACATTATATGCATTGGGCATTATCTGACGGCTCCTAAACCCGCATTCTGCGTTTGTCCCTACAACTATAGTGGACAGCTTACGATCAACTGATATTATCACATTTCTCTGTATTGACATTTTTATTATTTTTTGTGCAACATTAAATTGGTTCACTTTTATGACAATACTATATATTTAATTTAGGGTTGTTGAACACTTTTTTAACTCAGTGTACAATATTTGTTATCTCGTAAGAGAGTTTATATTTTCAATAATTTAAATTTCCATTTTATTACACGATTATGATTCCGTACAGCTATATCTTCATGTCCTACTTTAAACTTATATATCTTGGTTAAATTTCAGGTGTTTATTCGTCATATCTGGAAGAGGTGTCCAAATTTATGATGTTGGAACAGCAGAGTTTGTCAGATCGCTCAAGGATAAGTCAAATTCATTTCCTATTGTGGGAATGGGTTTCCCGCCCAACGATGATCGCACACTCATCACATGCACTGAAGATGGCAGTGTTGTCCGTTGGAAGTGGCACGCTGCAGTCCAAAGTTCAAAAATTGTAAGAATTTGAACGGTGCAAATAAATAAAAACTTACCAAAGTAAATAATATTTAAAATAACGCATTGAAATAAGGGCCAGTTATTTGATGAGTAGTTAGAGTAATGGTTAAGCAAAAGCATAGATTTTTACCAAAATGTATGTTTTGGTTGGTGAAAAACGTAACTTTAGAAAGGTGTGCGGTTCCAAAATAGGGCTAAGAAGAATAATAAACCAAGTTGATGCAACCGACCCTTAATGATTACCTATAATTTTATTTAATATTTTTTTGTGTAGTCTGGAAACATCTGGCAACTTTTAGCAGTATGAATCAAATAATTTAATAGCTTGGTTTCTAATCTAACTTTCCTTCTATGTAACATAGAATCCTGATTTATGATTTATTTGATGGATTTGAGGATGAATTGAAAATACTGAAGGAATACATACATGTAATTTTCTTTTCAGAAATTAGTATCTTGATTGTTATACATATTTAAACAATTTAATGATTTTTTAAAAAAATCTCTTTATTGTTGATTAGCATTTTTTTAATAGGTAAATATACAATTAGTTTTTGAGTATATCATATATTTTTATTGATATTTATTACAAAAGTATGAAAAAACAATTAAAACACTAGATTACAGCAAAAATTGTTAATACAGTGATTCAGTTTAGTCAATCTGATTCAGACTATTCAAATATTTGTTTTATATATTTTGAACTCAATAATAAACTATATTTCTTATGGGTATTACATAATTGCAAACTAGGCAACTGAATTTAAGTTTGTTCAGTAATGCCCGTCACAAAATTTATGTAGCTCAAACTGTGTAAAATTACAATATGTATTTAAGAGTTGTCTCATAAAATGCACTCCACAAGGATTTCATTTCATTAATTTAAAATCTTCATACTTGGAATTTCTGGAAAACTATTCAAAATTTAATTTTTAACTCATAAAATGTGATAAAAACAGGATTATCAGAGTATTACTTTTTTCTAGATGTTCTATTTTTTTTTTAGTTTTAGGTAGAATGCTACGTTGGGCTTCGTGAGGAGAGGGGGGTCAGATTTGAGCTCTGTAATTCTTTCATTTATTTTATTTACTACAATTAAAGTGGTACTGAATATGTGATCGATAAATCTGCGCATCTCAGTTTGCAAATAATCAATAATTTAAAAATAGTTTTGGTAAGAGAAAACAGCACAAAATATCTTCTGTAATTATTGGAAAAATCCTATGCTAGGGGGGAGGGTCAGAGCAAAAGCCACGTTAGGGCTACATGGGGGGTGCTCAAAAGGGTTCAAAATGGAACCACATGGTTTATGGACGCTCCCTTACTATGATTTCCCTTTTCTTTCAGACACTCAACCTTCCCGACGAATCCCGATTACTCTCCTTTGACCTTATATCTGCCGACAAAGCTGTCATTGGTTTTGTAAAAAACTCTAAAGCAGCAGTGGCAGTTATATCGCTGGCTGAGAATGGGTCGATGCAGAAGGCTTCTCTGCGCAGAATGAACTCCTCAGTTGGCCCACGGTGGAGAGTGGCCATTGGTTGGTTCGGGGAACATAATGTAGTTGCCGTGTCTGAAGGGACGTCATATGTGAATGTGTTTGATGTTGAGGACCCCACAAAGTGTATGTGGTGAGTAGATTACAATTTTATATTTTATGGAAGGAGTTTTCACATTCAGAAAATTATTTTTGCTCTTTAATATTTAAAAAACATAATTGATAATATTGATTTTCTTTCAGCCATGCGGTATCGCAAGGGATTGCCACGACAGACTTGTCATGGCACCCCACCCAAGATATCCTCGTTGTGGGAGACACGTTGGGTCGCGTTACCTTATGGCGTGGTCCCATGACGCACACACAACCTATCAGGGAGGTCCGACACTGGCATCACTTACCGCTGGCTGCAGTCACTTATTCGGTTATGGGTAAATAAGAGTTATCATTCTCTCTGACTTAATCAAATAGTGCGAAATTCTGAGATATCCCATGCTCCGTAAAAAACGCAGCTCTTAAGTGTGAGGTGCTGATATATCCGAATACCATTGAGTAGATCTTTGTTTCAACTTCTAACACTCCTGCGTGAAAAACTTTGTCAAGTATGCGGTATAATACCCTCATCATGCAAAAAAAGGGGAAAGGAGCTTGCAAAAGAAAGCAAACTACATACTATTGCGACAATTGTATTGGGAAACCTCCATGATGTGTGCGTCCACGTTTCAAGGACTATCGTACGAAAGTCAAATATATAAAATATTGTCAATATTCGACTTGCATATCATTAAATCACAATTAAATTGTTAACTTTATTTTTATTGTATGACTCATTACATGACTTTTTATGAAATTTTATTCAGCACTTACAGGGTTAAAAATTATAAAATATAAAATTACTACGCAAGTATAGAGTGCATGGGTTCCAAGATCTACAAAGTCTACCACATAACAAAGGATATTCCAGTCATGTGACAGTAACATATATTAAAATCTCTAAATCCTTGTCTTGTGTATTGCCAAGTACAAAATGATAATATCTATTACGACTAGCAATATGTATATTCTTTATTATAATTCCAGGTGGAATTTTACTTACTGGTGGGGCGGAGAGGGTAATGGTAGCATGGGACAGTGGGGACTCAAAGAGGTTCGTCCCCCGCCTCCCTGCTGAGATCCTCCACATCGCCTCCAGCAGTTCTCGCCTTGTCGTTTCCACTGCTGATAATGGTTTGCATATTGATTAATTTGTTAATAGATTTTATGATGTTTACATGCTCATTTGTTTACATGCTGGATTGTGTGGGATTGCACGAACCTCCCCACATTCTGGAATAAAGCTATATTTATTTATTTATTTATTTATTTATTTATTTATTTGAAATAAACTTTTCCTGTATAGAGTCGGTTCATCTGTCAGTGGCATCTGATATACTGTCTGTTGTGTATTAGATCTCTATGTTTCTTTTTTAAAAATTAAAATCTTTGAATATTCAAGAATTTTCATGTGTAATTTTTAAATTCAACCTACTTTAGATTAAGGGGTTACACCACCTTGACAGTTTCAAAAAATTGTTTTTTTTTTTTACTTTATCTCATAGCTTGAAGTTCTAAGAATAATTTGAGTCATCACTCATTCAAAGATTCCGAAAATTTGCTGAGTTATAGCGACTTGAAGCTAGCGTGGTAGGTGCATATTTAAACGAATTACATTGTACTTTTGCGTTATTCACAAACTTAATATTTCAGATTTGTGGAGATATCTCAAAAATATTAGGCCAAGATTGTTGAAATTTTGCACACATTTTTTTATTTTATTTAATATGTATTATGTACATACACTTTTATTACAATTTTTTTCTACTCTTGTCTAATAAAACTATAAGGCCCCGGGTAAGATACGAGCGGCGAGCGTCAGAGCGTTAATACGGCAGAGCGGCAAGCGGTGAGAAGCGCCAGCTACGCTACAAAGCGGCTGAGCGGTAACTTCTGTCAGTCGCCGCGCCGTCATACTCATTTTAAGTGAAAACGTCGGACATTTATGAAAATTTCATTTATTGAATGTTAAGAGAAAATATGACGTTCAAAACAGGAGTAGAAGGGTTTACGGAGAGTACCACCATTTGTTTAATAATTTAACAAAACTCGATTTTTTTTAATATATAAGGATGTCTATACAAAACTTCTTCCCACAGTTTCTTCGTAATCACACTATTTTTAAAATCATTGTGTGTCATTCCACAAACATGTCAAACTTTGCACTTGAGATATTAAAATCTCACACTCGAGATCCGTTAACTTTCTCTTATCTGACATTGTTTTGCAGGAGAGCTTTAATACATACTGTACAATATCTCTGCAAACAGTTTCCCATAGAAAATTTGACAGAAAAAAAACAAACGCATGAGCGGTGAGCGAAAGTTATAGTAGGAATGCTATTAGGAGCATTTTTCTGCAGAGAATAGATGCGAGAAGAAAGTAAATATATTAATTTAGAAATTTCTTGATTCAGGTATACAAATAATAGACACTAGTTCCTTGTACGTGGTTGGCTGTATTCGCGAGGCTGGAGGATTGGGAGGCGCTCGGAGATTAAACGGACCGCCATGCCCAAAAAAGAGACTAGAGATCGCACAAAGGAGGGGACCAGCATTGCAGTACGCTCAACCAGCCACCGCGCTGCTGTTACCAGCTGGACCTGGACATTTGCACACTTACTCCACCATTACAGACTCACTTGTGTACACTGTAAGTATGCGTCATATTTAATCTTATTTGAGAGTACAATCTTGTGATAACTGCCATTTTAAGTTTTATATTTGATATTGTAAATTGTTTATAACTTGTTGTTTGTTTGAATTAAAATAATGTTTTTATTATTTCTAGCTCGATGTCACCAACACAAATATTGTCCCACCTGAAAGAGACAATCTGCAGCCAGAACAAATCGAGGTACATTATAAAATTGTTACGCTATTGTATTCGATGTTTGGATTTTATAATTACTTATTATTGGTCAGCACTTAACAAAAAACTCTATCTACATATATAATTTAATAATAATATTAGGTCCTTACATATGAAATTGACGTTTAGTATGGGAGGAACATAAAGTCGATTTTTTTTTATTATAATATATTTATTTAATCAAAGTATGTACCATTGCTATCTATGCACTTTTGCCATCTCATAGGTAGTTCATCGATCCCTTTACTAAAAAAACCATTCGGACGGGAATCAATAAAATCTTTGAAGGCGGTTTGGACTGCCCCATCGGAGTTGAATTTTTTCCTTTGCAAGAAGTTATCCAAATTTCGAAAAAAATGGTAATCTGTTGGGGCAAGGTCCGGAGAGTACGGTGGATGTTTTAGACATTCCAATTGAAGCTCCTCTAATTTGGTAGCCGTCTGTTGTGCAGTGTGTGGTCTAGCGTTGTCATGAAGCAGCAGTGGCCTAGAGCGATTAACCAGCCTCGGTTGTTTAGCAGCTAGCTTTTCCATCATGGTTTGCAGTTGCTGACAATAGACATCTGCCGTAATCGTCTGGCCAGATTTAAGAAAGCTGTAGTGAACGACACCAGCACTAGTCCACCAAACGCTCACAAGTAACTCGCGTTTGTTGATTTGCTTCACTCAATTCGTGAGGTACCCACCTTTCAAGCTTTTTCACCTTACCAATTTGCTTCAAGTGGATTAAAACAGTTTTATCACTAACACCGCAGCCTGCAGCTAACTCGGATGTGGTTTGCGATGGATCCGCTTCCACAATAGCCTTCAATTCTTCATTATCAACTTTGGTCTCCGGCCGTCCACGGGGCTTGTTCTGCAGGTCGAAATTTCCAGAACGAAAACGTTGGAACCAAAAACGCACTGTGTTTTCTTTTGCGGCACCGTCGCCATACACATCATTAATCCTTCGAGCCGTTTCTGCAGCACTGGTGCCACGGTGGAACTCGTACTCGTAAATAACGCGATATTTCAAGTTTTTCATTTTGTAAACTGAGTCTCGCAAAGAAAAAAACAATTGAGGAAAAAACAAATGAATTATAATTTTCAAAACACAAATACATGAGTAAATAGCTGTAAAAATTTGGATTTGGAATTCCTAACCAAAGAGAAGATATTTGAGATCAAATTTGCCAGTACGGTAAAACGTCAATTTCATATGTAAGGACCTAATATCTTGACGCTTAATCATTTCCAAAATAAAATTATGAACTTTACCGACTGTATTTGAAAATAGCACAAAATTACCATTTTATTTTTAAAAGTTTGACGTATAGCCTACGCTCCAACCATTCAAATCTTAGAATTATTTATTTTTTACTTCTTAAATAAACTCACAAAAAGAAATTGCTTATAAGATACCATAATACAAAAAAAAAAGTTTTTTCCAATATTTTTTTTTAATGTGACATCACAATTAAATTTCAAGTGCCTGGGTGGCAACTGTAACAATATATTAATCAAAGAAAAGTGTTTAAATTCTGGTACATAGATGGAAGTTGGAGCACACAGTTTGTCATAAATTGTGGAAAAGTGTAAAATCCAAGAATTGTTTGGCAGACTAAATCAAATATGTGAGGAAAAATTTGGCAGCAGACAATGGCAATGTCACATTTGATATCTGGAGACTAAATAAATTATGTAGATAAATAGAGGCAAAACTATCCCAACCAGGTACCCCTACTAATGTCAGGGAATATTATCCCAGTAACTGATTGACAATTGCAATTTTAATCATGGAATTTATAAATTAATATAATCTACAGGTAATGGAGATGTCAGTGGGCTGCCGCGGCCAGTGGCTGTGTACGTGGGAGGGCCGAGGCGAGCAGGAACGCTTGCGCTGGTTTGGCTTTTCGTCCCGGGGAGATCGTGGCTGGTCTCTCCACACTGTGGTGGCGAGACCGCACAGGCCAGCCGCACCATCAGCTCTGCATGTGGCTACTGACATGTCCATGGCTGTTACATTCGATGACAGCAACCAGCTGAGGTTTTGGACCCTTGTGGATTCAATACCCGGATATGGTATGTATTCTGTAAATTACAATGATGACTACAGATTTGTTTACATAGACATTTGGTATAACTGACTACGGCCCGGTTGTTTCAAGTTGGATCAAAGTAAGCGTTCGTTTAAAGCATAGATATTTACGAAAACGGATCGTCTGATTGGTGGTGGTATAGCGGTTTGTAATAAATAAATAAATGCGGTTATTATAATTATAAAGGTTCATTGAGATTTGTTCAAGTAGAGATAATCGTTCATTCGCGGGTATTATAATATTGACAAGATGTCTGAGTTGATTGGCAAATGGAGGAAAACAGAAACGACGATAGTAGCATGAATGTAGACAAAACAAGATGAGATCCTACCTTGGAAAGACTGGATGCTGGTGTAGGATGCAAGGATGCCTTTTTCTTCAATGTTCTGCTGCAGACGCACTCCACTTGCATCGCTGAATAAGTAAAGATACCGAGATGACAAAATCCATGGTTTAACACAGATGCGGTAATTATAATAATATGCAGTTTTTTCACGCGTAGATAGTAGTTGCGGTATTACAATATGATATTTCTAGCAGATGCGGTATAAATGCGGATTATTCATATGCGTAGATCACACAAGGCGAAATTATATGTAACTTCTTTTTTCACCAAAAACAATTGAACAGAGCTTGACGTGGCGTTAGAAATAATTTGAATTATATGTAGGTAAAACAAATGTCACTAGGCATATTAAATGAAAGTAGGCGGAGTGGGATTAATTGGAGATAAAAAGGATTATGAGGACAGGATTGGTAGGCCTTATCTTACCGAAGTCCAATTCAGCCACAACCACCGCCTCTTTTCCTTCATATTTATCATTGGCCAAACCAGGTGGAGAATGCAAAAATCTATGCTTTAAACGAACGCTTACTTTGGTCCAACTTAAAACAACCGGGCCTAACATCTCATACTAGATTATGACTGCACAGTGAAAATATATAGGGTATATCAAAGTTATTCACTTATTCTCCGGGATGTACGCATAAACTTTCTATGAGAAATTTCACAACATTTGTCATTTGTTAAAATTGAAGAAATGTACAATGTTATATAATAGCGTTGAACACACGATTGTTATGCTTTATTGCTATCCTTAAAATAGAAGGGCTAGTTCACAATATTTTATAGGTGTAGGTGAGTATCAGCCTAAATTTTGGGACGAAAATGTTAAAGCTGTGTATAAAAAGGAGTCCTATTCTACTAGAATGGATAATATCTTTTTTAATATCAGAAGATCCCAAAAAAAATTGTAAAACATTTATAACAATTTACATTATATGGGAAATCCCTGTACTATTTTTGGTTTAAATATGTTATTTGGAATAAAATAATAAATTTATTTAAATTCAACCACACACTTAACCTTTTGAACGCTATTCCAAGCCCTGAGTTTCCAGTACCCACACGCGGCACGTTTTTCTGAATACTCAAATATTCATTAAATCATCGAAATAGTCCACTTACGCGCAATTTATCACCGAAGATAAAGATAAGAGGTTATGTTGTTATATTTGAAACCTAATAACACAATAATAAAAACTCAAAGGATGTTTATAAATGAATAAACAAAAACTCCATACAAAAAACATACCTCGCCTACGTTTGTCGTCGCGCGCCATTCCCGCCCGATGTGTGTTTAGACCACTGCGTTGATAAGCACAAGTGGACAGAAGAATCACTTGTGAACGTAAACAAATGGATGGTTTATGGGAAAGACACTCACACCACACATTTAACTAACTCAATGATACTATTGTTTTTACACGCTAATAAATTTCAGTATCTGGAGTCATATTTTTTTGGAGCTGTGATATATTTTAAAACACGGTTGTAAACACAAAGATACGTCGCATTCCTTACATAAGTATCTCGTGAGCTGCATTCTTTTATTTTGTAATCGGCATATTCGACATCGTCTTCGGGGATTTTTTAATTTGTCAGTTGGAGGAATTAATTCTGCCATATGCTTTGTAACAAACTTAGGTAATATCCGAAACGGATTGCTGTGGACTGATGATGACGTTGCAGGTTGTGATGTTTGACAAATCTCGGGTTTATATTTCTCAACAAGTTGAATGATGACTGCCAGTTGAAAATCAGCTAAGGGTTTTTTTATTCCGGTTACTTGGGTATATACGGAATGTGAATTTAATAAAAATAGATCTATTATATGGAATGCGACTTTCTTGTACCATTTAGTAGTCTTTCTCATGCAGGATAAACTACTAACCATCATCCGTTTTGTCAACAGCTCCCATTGATTTATTGTAGTCTATAATAGCGGATGGTTTTTGAATAGGTTGTTTGGTCTTATAATGAATTTTTCCGGTCTCTTTAAAGGATTCATCATGCAAAGTAGTAAGCATGTGAACATCCCTCTTATCACGCCATTTTAATGCTAAGAGGTTCTTCGACTCAAATTCACCTTTTTTTAATTTTTTTAATTTTGGCATTCCCTTACGGTTTATTTTTACTATTCCACAAGCATTGGTTTTTTCTGCGTGTAAAAATTCGAATAACTTTGGGCTAGTATACCAATTGTCACAATACAAATTGTGACCTTTGCCAAAATAGTCTTTTAAAAGTGTGGTCACAACGGCGCCGGTTATTCCCAAGTTATGATCATCAGTATAGTCAGTCCCTTTTCCACAATATATAATAAAATCTAAAATATATCCAGTTTTTACATCACATAACACAAACATTTTGATTCCGAATCGATGTCGTTTTGAGGGAATAAATTGCTTAAAAATTAGCCTACCTTTAAATACAATTATACTTTCGTCTATACATAAATTTTCGTAAGGTATCACTGAGTTTTTGAATGTTTTTCGGGTGTATTCCAAAAGTAAGCGAATTTTATAGAGAGGATCTGTAGAAGGTGAATTCGAGTCACAGAAATGTAAATATTCCAATAATAACTGATATCGGTCTCTAGGCATGATCAGTCCGAATACTGGTGAACTCAGAAAAAGATTCGTACTCCAATACCCTTCAATAGTCACATGTACATTTCTGGTCATCAGCATTGTTATTGCAAAAAATAAATACATTTCCGGAACATTCGTGTCTTTCCATTTGTGACTTCGAGACTTTGGGCCAAACTCTTTTGTATTTTGAAGAAAACGGTAGTACTTACTTATTGGTTTCTTTTACTATTTCTTCCATTATCGAGAAACTCAAAAAGAATTCGAAAAAATCTCTCTCTGTAGAATCTTCATTTAATTGTGCAGAACAAACACCCGGTTGAAAATCGTCAAATTCATGTACTATCGGAATGTGAGGTCCAGATACCCAGGAACGCAATATTTTTTCACTTGTAGATCCGTCGGCCTGATATTCAACGTCAGACATTTCCGACGGATCGTAGTCTTCTTCAGACATTTCAAAATCGGAATCCAACATAATTTCTATCTCATCATCATTTAAAAAGTGGGCCATATTGATTAAATTGTAGGATTAAAATTCAAAAATAATATTTAGCTTATTAATAATTATTGTATTATTAATTATATTATTATTAAATTTTGATTAAAAATATATAACACGCACTTCTAAACAATTTGAAAGAAAAACGGTCATATAAGAATAAAATTTTAAAAAATTAATCGTCAAAATACAAAAACTATAGTCACAAACTAACACTTGTAACACACATTAACATGTAAGGCGCAACTCGAGGGATAAATAAAAAAAGTATCAAAATTTCAAAAGTTTTTCGTAATTCGACAGCCGCGACGAACAAATATGGGATCGGCGCTTGTCCAACTGATTTTGTAGCTAGACGCATGCGTATTCGTCCCGTCGAACGATTTTCGTGTGCGCGCCATCCCGCGGCCAGTTTTTGAAATACTACAGATTTACAGGTTCGGCATATGTGACAGATAATCGATGTTTATTACGAAATATGATTTTATTTTTAAGAAATGTCTGTAGATGCCAGCACCATGAAAGTATTGGGATTCATCCAGTATATGTTAAAATATTGTATGAGTTAGGCGCTCTACTTGATCGGCGATCAAAGTCGGCGTATCAACAGTTGATACGGCCGCGCACAAAAACGTATTCATAGCCGTATCAACTGTTGATACGGACGCGTTCAAAGGGTTAAATGTCTACGAGTTAAAATTTAAAAAAAATATATATCGCGAGTTAAAGTATTCTGTAGTTATCTATTACATAGATGATACTCCTCTTTATGGCGCTGCATTGATACAGCTTTTGAAAAGTGTTTAAATATGTGCATATTAAATACGCTAGCGGCAAGCTTTTAGAGAATCGACCTTAATTTTGTCATGTTCTGTAGCGGAAAGTTCTAACAAATGGTACGGTAACAGCATGTTATAGAAAAATCCTTCATGAATGTTGTGCCAATCAAGGAGGCAAACTCTTATACATAGTATTTTAAGGAAATAAATTACAAATATATATTCTAAGGTTAGTATTTATCTATCTAGTACTCTTTCTTATGCATTGGTTTTTCAGATGTAAGGCTATGCACACGGTAATAACAAATTTGAGGGCATTTCTATGCCCAGACAAGTGAAAGTAGTCTGTAATTTGCTTTATGTATAATTATCATAAGCGAGCTACAGTCCCTGAATTTTGACTTTTCAACGAGGTTATGCATATTGATTATTATTATTCAAATTCACTCAGATTTTTTTAAGCTTTTCACATTTTTTTTATTGCAGAGGGTAAACCAGCCTGGTGCACAGTGGCCCAAGGTACCCCAAGCGGGGGGGCAGCAGGAGGCGCAGCTCTGAGCGGGGATGGTTCCGTGTGCGCCGCCTGGTCCGGCCCACGCCTGACGCTGTGGGACACGCACAGAGGCCGACAAAAGGCGTGCCTGTCTCACCCCGCGCTACGGCCACAGGGTAGACGCGTGCAGTTCGGCAGAGATCATCACATGCACTTTGTGAGTTTGGAACAATGTGTCCTAGTTCTTGTGTGAAGTGTAGAATAGGGGGTTATTAGTTCTCATAATCATTGTGTTTTACAATTGGGCGTAGTGCAGATTACGAGGTACAACCACAGGCCACCAAAATATATAGACAAGAACTAGCGGAAATTTTCTAGTATATGGTCTGGTTCCACAGCAAGAATTACTATGAGCTTATGAATTTTGAAACAATTATAAAAAGGTCAAACTAAATATTCCCAAAAAGCATAATGTCTTAGTAAATAAGTCGCGCTTTATTACAAAAGATGTGAAATGGAGTGGTTTGTTTCAATGTTAATTTGCAAGTGACGATGTGCGTGAAACTAATGAAGAAAGTTTTATCACAATTTATTTAATTTCAAGAAAACGCAAGTACATAAGCAATAGAAATATTAATAAACACATTGAAAATTGGCACAGGCACTTAGGTCTCTGGCATAATCACAGTACAGTATTATGGTGGAATTCTCTTTGATCCCAGTATGCGTTTGCGGCTTTGGCGAAGAAATCTCAGGCGGAGAGAGTTTCAGAGATGGCTCTGCAGAGGCTTGTGTTTTGGAGTTTCAGCACACAATGCAACTCAAGCTTTACACTAGCTCGGCCTAGCGTTAACTTCTCATAAGCTTGGCTTCGTACCAATCCAGTCCAACAAGAGAACACGCGACTGACCTGATTTACATGTTTAAGAGACTTGGCTTGGAGCGTAATTTAAAAAATTTGAAAAAACAATGTCTATTGTGAAAAATATATTTTGTTTACTAGAGGATTTACTTATGCAAGAATAAATATTTTTACTGCATTATAAATGTGTCTTAAATATATGCGAGGGGGACATACTTCCGCTGTGTCCCAATCCCTCGCCTAAAGAATGGATTTATTTCATATCTGTTCAATTTTATATTCTTTAGAGTCTAATGCAGAAGACCTTTTCAAGAGCAAGTATTCTCGGTAACATTTTTATCTTGTCTCTGGTTTTGCGCTTTGTCCTTAGATAAGGTGACTCAAATGCCAAAATTTATGATGAAATTTTCGAGGAAGTGTAATAACTTTTTTAGTACTTGCTTTTCAATCAATACTATTTTTTTCTTAAATCGGCACTCAACTATACTGAGGATATCTGCTCTCGAAAAAACCAGCGTTTGACCCCGTAATCCTCACTTTAGCGTACAATTGATTTTACTTGACTTTTAATTTAACATTAATGTTGGTGCTCTCGGACAGTATAATTGCATAATTCAATACTTGAAATTAAATTTTGAAAAGTACTTTCTCTGTGTAGCCACCACAGAAGGTATCATTTGACATTTTTATCAAGATTACCTATTTTGTACTAAATTGAATTATGTTTTATTTAACATGAATAAATAAATTGATTTATGTCTAGGTTGCCTGTACAACAGACACATCACTAGCAGTCTGGAACACACTCTCCCTCAGGCTCATATGGATAGTGCAGTTAAACACCTCATTCCTTATAGCCGATCCATTCTCTGATCGTGTCGCCGCTGTCACCAATGAAAATGACGGTATAATATATTTTATATTTATAAAAGTTCTTCTCTGTTATGTAACGTGTAACTGTACTTGGGCATAAAACCTTCCCAAAATAGAACAATTTAAGTTATTTCAAAAAAATTAACAAAATATTTTATGACCTTTCAGGTCGACATTTTGGATCCCATTGCAAGGGTTCATAATTAGGGCTGATGTGATGATGTCGATTGGCCTGCAATGAGATCCGAAACGTCAGCCAGAAAGGTCAGAAAAACATGGCACAATACCCCAGAAGACACAAACTAGAAGAAACAAAATAAGTGCTTGAAAAAGGAATTCTTAACTTGTTGAGTGCTAAAAAAACATAGATAAAAGTAAATCACCAAGGCCAAAATTTTCTGAATTTTTTGTGATTTTTCTTTTTACGAAAAAACCATGAAAACATGCGTATATTAAAAAAAACCACACACACTCATATTATTTTATCGTAATTGTCGTAATGCAATGATTTTTTTATCGTTTAAGTAAAAAAAAAATTTTTTTTCAATTCCGATACTGTTGCCGGCGCAACATTATACGAAAAATAATAATTTATTTTTATTTGTTTATTAGAGACAACACTACTATTATTATTTGATGCCTACCTAATAATCTTCTTCTGTGTGGTATATTTTGTTGCACGGCACGGCACACGACGGGACATTGCACTAATAACGCATAAATATGATACACTTTCACACACACACACATATTTCAAATAAACGCAACAAAATTAATAAACAAAGTTAATAAATCACTGTTAGTATTCAATTGAATCATAAACCAACAAAAACTGACAAATATCGCAAAACATATCGTATATATTTGTGTATACGTGTACAAATAAATCGAAAATCGAAAAAAATAAATTGTATTTCCTGCGCACTTTGTGCGTGACCTTGAATGACGGAATATTTGAATTTCAATTGCGCAACACGCGCTCGAGGCGACATCTACTACTATTCTATACGATTTTGACGGCAGAAAAACTTCTGTTTTGATTGTTGATTTAAAATATAATCCGTGATGTTTTTGAGTTGAAAATGGAACGACAGGTCACCACGGGATTTCTCTACCGGGAAAAAATCACGTTTTTCAAATTCGATACGAGGCCGTCGAGAAATAATTAATTTTGTGCCTGTTGCACATATCCGACGCGGCACTCTGGCCCCTGTCATTGTCTGTCACACAGGTGCGACGCGGCCCCGCGCTCATTAAGGCCGGACATTCACTGCAAATGCATATTTTGGCATTTTTGTTTGAAAATGTGGATCTTTAATATTCATTTGTGTCAGAATTTATATGCTAGACCACAATTTTTAGGATGATAACTTGGATAAAAGCTTTGTTCGTATATAAAAGTGATAAACTGTACATTATTTATAATAGTTACAATAATTCAGAATTAATCGACAGATTCATTTTCAGTTTCTTAGAAAAAATCAATAGATTCTGAATATTTATATGTACGCAGAATAATTTTTCTTAAGAGTATAAACCCAGCATTATAACCATAAAACTGTACTAAAATAATTAAAAAATGTTCAATATTAATAAATTTTTAAATTTGCAACAATATTTTACGTTTTTTGATGATTTTAAATGCATTTTATTCATATAAGAGATGAATTCAAACTATATACAGTAAAAGCTCGTTAATACAAACAACTATAATTCGAAATTCGGTATAATTCGAAAAATTTAATGATATTTTATCCCCCTCAAATGAATTTTCATACAAAATGCTTCCTATAATTCGAAAAAATGGCTTATTCCAAATACGAAAAAATTTCAGACAAAATTATGAAATTTGACACAAAAGTCATTTGTGTAAATGTTAACATTTTCTCACTATTTGCTAGTGTTTTTATACCTGCGCTGACGGAAATGACCGCTCACAGGCCTTTGATCATCTATATGACAGTAATAAAAGTCATAAAACATCCCCAACTGGCCGTGGCCGCGTGCACAGGGTAAGGCTGTTTAAGGGTACGCGCGCACTAGCTGCGGCATAATGTCGCATCGCAGTGTTGTAACAAAGGCTTTTGAATCGTAGTGCGCGCACTTAGCGGCAAAATAACGCAACGGCGAAAAATCGGTGAAATGTTACAACTCTCTTGCGGCGCGGCGGTCTGTGAAAAACGTGACCTAACCGTGTATAAGGTGGTTGAGCCTTGACTCACCGAACCGAAGCTACCAACTAATTTTTTTTATTTTTTTTAAATCTAACCGAAATTAATAAACCATCTAATATAAGTTCTAATTCAGATACGCAACCTAAAATACTCTTACTGATCTCGATCGTACTGTTCCGAAATACACATTATAAAATAGATAATAACCTATAAGTATCTCTACGTAGATAAAAGGTTAGAATTATCCGTTTTGAATGAACTGAAAGGATTATTTTGTAAGAACCCGATGCGGTCGTAATGTTTCTCATCGATGTTTAATTAATATCAAAATCCTATTAAGTTACCGCAAGTTTCATTCTAAATGCAAATACTACCTAATGGCTTTTATCCTAGTTTACCAGGATATCTCTCTATACTAGATTATCTATTAAATGGCTCATGATGTCGTTTTTTTCCTAATTTATAAATAAATAAATCACTATACTCTCACTCAATTACTATAGAAACGTCTAAGTTATTGGCTCGTGATATCGTCTTTAGTCTATAACTCCCCCTCTATTGTGACGCACGTGGCAACCCTAATATTTCAGAAAACGTGTTGGAAATTCTATATTTACACATACAAAGATAATAATATACTTATAATTTTAATTCGGACTTGACTACAATACGTATAAAATTTATTGTTTAGAGTTTACATTTACTG
Organism: Agrypnia vestita; assembly: GCA_016648135.1. Taxonomy (NCBI): domain Eukaryota; kingdom Metazoa; phylum Arthropoda; class Insecta; order Trichoptera; family Phryganeidae; genus Agrypnia; species Agrypnia vestita. Next base: position 101,036 of record JADDOH010001739.1, on the reverse strand, counting down.
GAATAACTAACCATAACAGAACCGTAAAATATCTGAAAGAAAAGGCACATTTACATATCATTTTGTTTTTAAATTTGCTTACTTTTGTTGGCTGCTTCTATATACAATTTATAGTTTGGAGAAAAACACATAATCAGATTGTTTCAGTGATTCGCCTCTGGATTGGTTATCTTGGTAGAAACTGTATTTATCTGCAAACCGAGAGTCTAATAATTTGAAAATAGGTCTACTTCCGAGTATGTGGTGTCTGTCGCTAACAGAACTTCACTTTTCTCGGTAGGAATTTATTTAACAAGTTTTTAAAAATGAATCTATGGAAAGGAGGATTGATGTCCGTGGGTAATGACATATCCTCGGTTTCCGCGCTAAAGGGGCCCCATCGTCCCGCCCCTAAAATGCCATGAAAAACTTCCTTCTATACATTTTCTCTGGCGTTTCCTTTACCTTGATAAACAACCCGAAGCTAAATCTTGATATAGCCACGTAGTATGTTCCATTGCCTCGACAAATCGTCAGCATTCCGAGGAAAATGTAAATCCAAGGTATACCAAAACTTTAGGGATCACTTGCGTCTAAAGATTAAGTTGGAAGATATTAATAGTGGCATCTAATTCTTTTTAGGGGTCCTTGCGTCTAGAAGAATGTTGGTTATTAGTTTAAAGCTGATTATTGCAATTTATCCTCTGTGGAGTATAAAGATAATTTCTTGGTAAATGAAAATGTGAATTCCTCCTCGTAGAATGAAGACAAGTATGTTTAACCAATGGAACATTCCACGTGAACAGAATATATTAACCATGTGTCAATACATTCATAGATATCCAAAGCGTAGTGAATAAATCTACCTCACCAACTTCCTATGACCATGTGACTATATTTATACAATAATTAAACGAGTTATCTGAGCAAAATAATTCGTGTAGATAACGGGAATACTTTATTTCAAATATCGTTGAAGCAAATTTAACGTCCGAACGAAATCGCAATATTCAGTGGTGTATCCTGAATCGGTTGCGCATAATTAATAACCCGATTCACTTTCTCTCCCTCCCGTTCATATAAGTCAGAATCAAATATTTCGAAATCACTGCGCTCTCACCCAGAAGTTTCTTCTTTCAATCAAGTACAGGTGTAATTTCGCCCCATTGAGGAATGACCCATCTGTACTTCTTGAAATTCCCTAGTTAGAACTAGTTCTTTATATATAGGGAATATGCACGTAATTATGGATTTTTGTCCTCATGATTGAACGTCTCCCAGGGGTCGAACGACGCAATCTCAAAACAACCAAATTCGACTACATTTTAAATCCTCTTTCAAATGATTTGAATTATGCTTAATGAAATTAAATATGTATCTTTCCTAAGAATATACTGCCTACTTCGATATTAACTGTAGATAAATTTGCTTTAGAAAAATTTTAGAACAATTAGAAACAGTTTAACAATACTATTATATAGACTAAAAAGGTACTCATCCTGAAATCTTGTAGTGGCTTGAATCCGTAGCTCAGAAGGCCCTTCCTCCAGACTCTGCATAAGTGTGAATCTTGTTCCTCCAGCTTCCCATTTGGCACATATCTCTTCTTCATTCTCTCGATGGTTATAAATACATTTAAAAGAATCCTAACTGTTTTATTCCAATAATGAGATCCCGATTTAAATTCAAAAATGATTTTAAAACAATCGAAGCACAAGACAAAGTAACGCATCCCTAAATTTCGACTATAAACCAGACGTTAATTATTTCGCTCTATATTGACGCTTGTATGATGGCGTCATAACAGATAAAATTTTGTTTGTCTTTCGAAAATGCGTCAAAACGCAGGCATTTGTAATAATCCTATATTTTAATACTGACATTTTGACACTATAACAGCGAAGAATTTGGATGCTTTCGTAACTGATTGTTAAATACCGAAACCAATTGCTTTGGAAATTATATCTCAGATACCGAAAAAAACGCGCGAAACAAACAAAACGAGCGTGGCCTAACGGTTGAAATCCCTTCAAAAAACTCTCGAATTAACGCTCCAACACCTACTTATAAACTTTTTCCATCGGAAATTCCTTCTCGAAGCTTCCCCCTCCACCAAAGATCTCATTGGTTAATTTCTATCATATTTTTAAAATCCGGCCTATCACGAGCCAACACCTATTTACGCGTCTACATGGGTGTAGTGAAACTTTTCTCCAATACGAATAATATTATTATTTTTTTGAATCGACGTCCTGTCGTCAGTGGCGCAGTCGTGACTCTCACAACACAAGTAATAAATTAATCTTAAATAGTTCTTTTGGAGATATTCGATATAATTATTATTTTATTTCTTATTTCTTGTAATAGGTTGGCAGGTTAAATTCATCACAGGTCAGCGGCAAAAAAACGCATCTTTTTAAAGTCATGACCGCGCACGCTACGCGCTGTTTCGCTGTACCATATATTTTATGTGAAAGAAGAATGGGCTACAAGCAATAATTCTGCTGATCTAGATGAAGATTTTAATATTGAAATGCTAATTACGAAAGTTGAAAGAAGACCACCATTGTATGATATCACTTCAAAAGAATATAGTGATAAAACATTAAACATTTCTGAATGGAGTATTTTTATATGTGATAGAAGGTCCAACTAGTTTTAAAAGTTCATAAAAACATTCTTTATTCATTCGATAATATTGGAAGAATTTTTCGTTAAGTTCACCAAATATTTTAAAGAACTGCCCGTAAATGATCAGCAGCATTATGCCGCAGTGCGCGCGCCTGCTGTTTTCGCCGCGCGTCAAAATGTCGCAGGTTTTTTCGCCGCGCGGCGAAAAAACGCTAGTGCGCGACGACGAGATTGGTTGAAGTTTTGTCGCCAGTTTTGGAGTTTTAAATTGTTACATCTTTGTGTTATATTAAGATTGAAAATATATCGCGTGAAAACATTATGTCATTGACTTTTTTTTGTGCTTTTATCTATGATTTCCGTGAAAACTTTCGATATTTTAGTCTCTTCATTTACGATTGTAATATATTTTTTGTTATTTGATAAGTGTGAAGAATATTAGACATTTTATTACGTTCACGTGTTAGATTTTAGTTATTTTCGCATTTTATTTTATTTTATTTCAAATTAAAATGGCGTCAGTTCGTAGCGCGTACAAAACTATTTCTATGAAAATGGATTTGATTAAAGACGTGGACAGAAAAATTAAGAAATAAGGGCAAGATTGCGTAAAATATGGTATCGCCAATTCGACTGTTTCAACAATTCTAAAAAATCGCGCCAAAATTGAAAAGCGCAGTGAAGTGATGTACAATATTTGCTGTTTTCATTTTTTCTGTTTTAAAATTGAATTTATGTCTCAAGATTACATATCAAAGTAAATTATTTTAATTTTATTGAAACAACTGACAAAAATGAATGCAATCTTGGCCAAATAAATGTGTTTAAAAATACATGTTAAAAAATGCATTTGTTTGTACACTTGGAAATGTTTAGAAAGTGTGTTGATGGTTTAAAAACTTCCTACTAATTCTACTTCCCTAATTCGAAATTCGAATTTTTTGTTGAATTTCGGTCCCCTGAATTTCGTATTAAAGAGCTTTTACTGTATTTCAGAACAACATGATAAAGGAAGAGATCAGGATAGACGCACGCGTGCATTCCCGACTTATCGGGGCACGTGGCCGCAACATCCGCAAGATCATGGATGACCATAAAGTGGACATCCGATTCCCACGCAAAACAGGCGACATGGAACTCATCACCATTATTGGCGCTAATGCTGAAAATGTGGAGGAAGCTCGGATCACATTAGAAAATCTTCAGGAGGAATATGTATGTATTGTCTATCATCAAAATTAGTTTATTGTGTTCAATATAATACATATATGCGTCATATTTAAAAAGCCTGTTTATGTTTAAAATTACTGTTCCTTTTTGCTCATAGATGCAGGATGTCATGGAAGGAGAAGTGCGCAGTAGTTATCGCAAACCAGAAGGAGGTGCTCCGGTCGAGGTCGGTACCGGTGACAATGCTTCCGGAGGTGCGGCCAGCAAGGCTGACTCAGCGGGCTTCGTAGTTCCTGCGGCCCCTTGGGACCGTCCCACCCCCGACACCAACTCCACCACGGACTTCCCCTCCTTCGGCCCCCCTCCCGGGGCCGCCGCACCGGTGGCCACATGGGGCCCGCGCCGCTAGCCTCACCAGATGATGTATTGCAGACGGACAGATGTCGACCTGTTGATGTTTGCTGATGTGTGCCCTGTTCCATAAACCTCATTGTGTTGTACAATCCCATCAGGCCACTCTAACACTTCTCCCTATTCCAATTCATTACACTATAGTTGATTTTGTACGACCGATGTGTGCCGCACGCAAAGGTAGTAATGTTTCTCCCCCTCGCCATTTCTCAGCAGTTCTTAAAGATCCATTTTAGGTCTGAAAACATTTCCTCACCCGCAATATTTTATACTTGTATACATAAATTGAAAAATTGTAATGTTTGACTTGTATTGTATGGCAGTTTTAGATTGATTTGTGAATGTTTATTTATATAATTTTTTTTTACTTATCGGAATTTTAATAATCCAACAGTCTATCATGTTATGTTATAAGTTTATTTAAATTGTGTTTTTCAAAAGCCTGCATGATTTTTTCTTTCCTTAGAGAAATGGTGGAAACGCCTATAGTTAGTAACAGTATTCTGAGTTATTTGTCCCCTTAATAATGAAAACAATATGAACTACCAACACATATCAGTGTAACCTTAATGTATTGGCATTTGACCGTAAGAATTATCTAACTGAAATAGAGGTATATATAATGTTCGCTGGCAAATATAGAACGAACTACAGCAGTAAAATAATGAAACATATTTTTGTGTCAATGTAAATAAAGGTAAATTTAAAACTAGATATAGGGGTATATACATAAATGAATCGTCTTGTAAGAAAATATACTTTCTTAATAATATATTTTATTAAATAAATAGCCGCTTGTTGAAAGTAAAAAATGAGCCGCGACGTCCGCGTGACGCGCGGCACCTCACTGACAGTCTTCCTCTAGTTTGAGTTCAACAAACATATTTTTATCCTCGCATAATACAAATAGTCAGTGATAGTAGAATTATAAGAACAGAGCATAATATATTGAATGTGATTAATAATTACCTGAATCTCTTATTGCGCAATTCTTATTTTGTCGAGATGTCCACCGCAATGTTGATGGCACAAATGATAATTATTAATGCTCAGGGCTATTTGACTTCCATCGGTGCCATAAAAGTGGTGTTGTCACTTTTGGCGGAATTAAATTATTAAGAAACTGCATGCTTGATATAAACCAATTTATACATTTTTTTTTTATATAATTAGTATTGAGTGTTTATAATATTGTTCACAGAGAAGAATGACTGTAATCTGAGCTACAGAATGTACTGTCATTACGACAGGTCGACGTTCTTCAGAATAAGAGTTGGCGCGCGCGGAGATGCCGTACTGCGCGTCGTGAAGGCTGTCAGTTCAACTGTCGCGATACAGTTGAAAACAATTGTGCCTTTATGCTTTTGCTTTTATGTAATGTGTTTTACGTGATTGTGCAAACAGTTTCGGTATTATTTGATAGGAATTAGTAAAGCTTATTTCCGGTAGAGATTTATACTCCCAAAAGCAGGAAAGCCGAGTGAACTGTTACGATGTGAAACATTGGCATGATGATATATGCCCCTTCTTTAGCCCGCGACGTCTCCCGCGCCGGAGATCAGTCCTCTACTCCTTTAGGAAGTTAATACTTGTAGTGCCAAACTTTTGATTGCAATAATATGACTTAATGGGCAGAAGCAGGATCCTCCCGGAGGTGCTATGGGAAGTGCCCCACAGTCTGGGACACTTCAAATTTAATTCATTTTTTTAAGCGACACTATTGTATGAAATGAATTTGTTATTGGAAATTATTCATTTGACAGACTGATAACAAAAATGTGTAATATGAATTGGATGTAAAAACTAAAGATGTTTTGTAATTAATTAAGGATACTTGACATGTATATAACGTTAAATCTGCCGTACTGGAGCAGGTATGCTAGGAATATTCCATGGGGATGTGAGATTGAATATTATATATATTCCACATAAATTATGCATTTTCATTTTGTCATTTCCCCTGCATAATGCAATAATGCCTTTTGCATATTACCAAATAAGTTTATTAAACAAAGGGGCAGCCTCGCCTTTGTGGTGTAAGGGTAAGAAGGCTGGGCGAGGAGAGGTGGGCGAGTCTCACCCAGTTCCGTGCTTTTGATGTCACCTTGTAGATTTCCAAGACGGCACCCAGGAAATTCCAAATGGTGCGTATGCATTAGGCGGAGCTGAATTATTTTTTTTAATTTTGCGATTCTAATAGCGATAGAATGGTTCCAAATGGTGTCAAAATTACATTTGTAAAATACTGTTCAAAATGAGAATCATCTTTTGTCTCCGGATTGGCCTCAAAGTTTTGTTTTATTTTCTGGCTGGTTAATACTAGCTACTTCATGTTGAGAAATCACCCTTATTTTAATGTTTTTTTTTTGCGAAATATAGTATTTTACTATAAATGATAACAATTATACACCCTTGTTTTGACAGTAAAGTAGCTTGTAGGTGTAGTGGTCATGCTCGCCTAGGTGTCGACGGTGGTTCAATTTAGTCCTATTTTCATAGAACAGGTTTTTTTAGCTTAATTTGAAAATACGTAGTAAGAATATTGATGCGACACGTATTCCGTGTTTGCACCTGTACTTTTCTTTAAAAAGTTCTGTAAGGAGAGCAGTATCGCTCAGACTATTTGAGAGAAAGGTAGCAGTTGCACAGTCGAGTTACACTTGTACCAGACCCTCAAGTTACACAGCCATGAGATGCGGCGTCTTCCTACACTTCTTTTATCACTTATTTACCCCTGGATGATTTGGTTTAGACTATACTAGCTGTGCCCGCGCAGCTTTGCACGCGTAGATTTTTAGTACACTGTTTGGATCGCATAGAACTTTCGCGAACCTTCTAGAACATTCTCCTTCCAGAACTTTCAAGAAATTTATCGAATGTACAGGAACCTTCTAGACACACCGACACATTCCGCCACTCAGTTTAGAACCTTATAGAACTTTCGGGAATTTTCTAGAACCTTCTTTTTCCAGAACTTTCTAGAGAAGGTTTTTCCGGAACCTTCTAGATTCACCGACACAGTTGGCTCGCCTATTTTGAAACAATCTGAAAAGCATTTGCGGCCTTCCCATAACAAAACAATGTGCTAGAAAGCACATTTTCTTCACCCACGCATAGCCACCCCCACCAAACTCGCATATTTTTGATGTGACACCAAGGGCTATCCACCACCATAATCACCAGTGGGTGGTTGTGGAGAAAACTTGGCGGATAGGGAAACACGAGTTTCTTTTTATATATATATGTATATTGATTTTGGTCCTCTCATATGTCCAAGATACTCCAGCTTTCTTATCTTGATAGTTCATAGCACTTCTTGGTCTTTTTCCATACGCCGGAGAACTTCAACACTCGAGAACTTCATCACTTCAGAACTCGTTGCTCTGTTCACCCAGGAAACTTTCAATATGCATCTGTAGATCCACATCTCAAAAGCTTCGACTTTGCGGATTAGTTCTTGGTTAGTTAATAGTGTCCACGCCTCCACTCCATATAAGAGAATGGCAAAAATATAACACTGAACCAAACGCATTCTAGGCTGTAGGCTTAGGTCACGGTTATAAAATAACGGTCTCATTCTGAGAAAAGCACTTCTTGCCATCTCTATTCGAGGTTTTACTTCTTGAGATGGATCCCAGTTCTCATTCACGCACGCACCCACCAAAGTACTTGTATTGTGTGACTCTTTCTATTGGTTGATTATTTTTGGTGTTGGAAGAGATATTTTTGATGCTATTAACAATTTTGTTTTGCGAGTGTTCATTTTCAGGCCATTCTTGTTACTTGCTTCATTCACATTCATTCCTTACCGATCAGCGAATGTCAAACAATATGATTTAATCGTAACAAAACAATTGAGAAAAGGAAACATTCCAGACAAAACACATGTGTGAATCAAATAAAAAAAACACTCTATTATAAAGCAACATCTTCATTAGATTCTTCAATGTCCATTTTATCTGATTCAACATCTGACATCACTGTTAGCTCCAAAACTGCAACACCAACATCTGGCATGGGGCCTGCCGCCATCGATTTTTTCTATATTGGTGAAAACTTCCGATAGGTATGGAGTATCAGACAAAGCAGCAGCAGCTATTACTTCAGCAATTCTGTGCTACATGAGGTCCGATGTTACAATTTTAGACAAAAACAAGCTGTGTATAGCAAGAAAGAAGACAAGAGGGAATATTACAACACAAGGTAGAGTTTGCATGATTCAGCCTTGTGTTTTGATAGTAAAGATACAACTCTAGTCATGATTCTTTCAAGTTCCAAATATGAACCTTGAAGCCCCCTACTTACTACAATCTTATAAACTGGCAGCAAAACATCATTATATTACCAATAATTCAACAAGCATCTGACAAAATTCTTCATTCGTTCATAACACATTGTGGTGACAGAGAACTGCCTATTCTGCGTTTGACCTGTCGTAAGCAAGTAACTTTATCCTCGAAGACAGCAAGAGCTAAAATGGAAACGTATTGTGATGCCAGAATTAGAGAGAAAAAATTATTTTTTTGCTATTTACTTATAACGTATATCGTCGCTATATATATAATAAATCCTGTGTGCTGTTTAGTACATTACATTAAATTATTCATATAAATAATGCACATATACTAAAAAAAACAGTGCCGTTCATTGGAAAGTCTGCCTGGTAATTATGTAAAATATTTTTTATAAATCTAGTCTGTGCAATTATGGAAAATTGAAAATGGCACATAGGATTTATTATATATACAAAGACGATATGTAATTATTTATTTTCCTATTTAATTACAATAACACTTACCTTAAATCATTTTTATTATAAAAATATTAAATGTTATGCCAGTATGAAAAGGTAAGTAATGGGCTTTTTTTCTTAATTTTTGATAACTTCAAATAAATGTCAATTCGGAGATAGATGTTGTCCAATAATTATGAAACTTTGTATATAATTAATTAAAAGATATCATTTGGCAACCTTTTTTCACTATTACATTTCAATACAAGATTTTTTTTTCTGCATACACTAGTGGACCACACTAGAGTACATGTATACCTCTTTCCATTTAGAAAAACAATCAAATTAGTATGTGTAAGCCGTGCGTACGAAGCACATTGTTTTGTTGCGTTTTTATCCGTGAACACCAACACAACCATTCTTCAAGTTTGTGTTTACTGGGGTATTATGCCGTGTTGTTACGACCTTTCGGGCCGACGTTTCGGATCCCATTGCAGGGTCCATCATCAGGGCTGATGATGGACCCTGCAATGGGATCCGAAACGTCGGCCCGAAAGGTCGTAACAACACGGCATAATACCCCAGTAAACACAAACTTGAAGATTCTGAGTGGCCGTGAAAACCTAAGAACATTCTTAACCAACACAACCAGACAATATGCGTCGTATGCACGGCTCACACGTACTAATTCAATTTTTAAATGGAAAGAGGTCTACCCACAATGTTTCCTTTGTTAGAGAAACTTTGCTTGGGTGACTTCTCTTTAGCTTTATTTATCCTTCATGCATTTCAAAGTAAAGAGAAATGCGAAAATCTTGCTTCAGCAATGATTAATGAGGTGTGAATATAGGAGAATAAATAAACTTTTCGAAATACATTACGGCACGGCAACACCAGTGTATTCGCTATTCACAAATGAGGTATGAAATAGGCTATAATACACCAGCAAGCAGCAAATCGCTTGCACTATGTAGTGGTCAGAGCTGATCTCAATAAAACTTATGTTTAAAATACTATAATGCTAGCAAAATTCTGTCTTTGTGATATTCACGCCTAGAAACAGATTATATTTGTCTCGTCAGGGTGACAATCGCCTATATTAGCCCACTTTTAAATAAATAAAACACTTTGTATCTTGGATAGTTGTTGACTTAACCCAATTATTTTTTAACAGTTTCAAATACTTACCAAATTTAAAATATAAAGAGAAACTGTAGATGTTAAATTCTCCCCCATTAAATAGCCCTTCTCAAGATGGCTAATAAACAAATGACACAATGATTTGCTAGATTTTGTAAAACAATTTACAATGTTTTGAATTTGGCTACCTTATTTTAATTTTGTGATTTATTCACCTAATATTTCCTATCTTGTCGTAATATTAAATTATGACCTAGTACGTTCAAAATTTATTTTTATAACCAAAGTAATAAAATAAAACATTATTATATATAAAAAAATATAAATATATTTATTTTAGTTTGGTTTATCTTAGTTTATATATATAAACTAATTATAATTTATTTTAGTTTATCCTGCAAGCTAAGAAAGGAAACATCAGAAATTTATATGTTACTGCATAGGCAAAAACCATGGAATGCTCTTGTCAACTCATATAAATGTGTCTAGACATACGCCAGTTCTCACAAAGTAATAGAAAATTCTGAAAAATTCTTCTAATATAAACAGAACATAAGCTTACAGATATAATTTAAACATGGTTTATACAATAACATCTAAAAATGTCATTCTAAATTCTCCAGAAAGGTGTTTCACGACTCTGGCATAAGCTCTTCACAATCAGAATCGGTGACTAAAATAATCTGCTCTTCAGAAGGAATTATTGTCTCATGGTCCTCATAATCCTCCATTTCCGAAGATTCCTGACAGAAGAACAGCTCTTCTGGAGACATTTGTCCTTCGGCAGCTGCAGCCAACAACACCTCAATATTATTTTTGGACCGTGTTGTGTCTACTGGCTGTTCTTGTTCGTCATGAATGATGATGATCTGTTGCGAATCTTCTCCTGTCCCATCGCACTCGCTCGTAAGGAAGTAGCATTCGTTATCTGCTGTGACCCATTCTACCGTCGGTTCTTCTATGGTCAGGTACTCTGAAGGGATATTGCCAGAAAATATGTGATTATTGTCATCTGTACCACTCGAGAGTTGTAACATTTTTTGAAGTTGAAATTGTCTGGCGTCCGGATTCTTTCTTCTTCTTGTAATTCTTTTTATTTTAGATCTGTCGATTGGCTGCTGGTATCCTACAGGTAGAAGGCCCAGTTCCTCCGTGTCAATGTCATTCGTCCTTGAACTGGTGATGCAGTTTCTCACGAAGAGGCGTGATAGCCGGTGGCTCTGCCCAATGAATGGCTGAGAGAACACCTTTGACACGGAGCTTTCTAAAATCTTCATTCCTCGTCGTGTGGAGGGCATCTTGAGCATTGGTTTGAGTGTATCAGAAACATCCATTAATTGTCTTTTAAAAAGATTAGGTGGAATCATTATTATTTTGTCGGTTTTGCCGTTACATCTTAAACTCTTTGTTCCAGTATATATCGAATACGTTTCATCAGCGTAACCGGAGACACCATGAAATTTTTTTGATTTATTATTATTATTTCTGTAACATGTTGACAACATCAGCCTAGATTTACGTAAACAGAAGCTTTTGTCTATTTTTGAAAGTAAATTAGGTTGAATTTTCGGCAATGCGGGGGAGGGAACGCTTTCTTTTTGTTTGATTTGAATTGTATCAAGATTTTCTATTTCGTGAGTACTTTGAATCTGTTCACATACTTCCACATTGTTCTCAGATTTAACATCTGCCACAAATGTTTCACAACCTATTAAAGAATCTATACAAGTTTCAGACATGGGATTCGTCACCATCTCCCCATCTTCTAAACAAGGTACAAATACATGAGATTGGTTGTCTACTATTGATTGTAAAAATCTGCCAGAACTATTTGCTCCAGAGATATATCGTACAGTGGATAAAACATGTTCATTTTCATTACTATTTTGTTCCTCCACAATTTGAATTCCGTATGACTCAGATTCACTCGATAACTCTCCATAATCTGAAAACAATCTATTCGGGGCCAAAATAACTTTATTTAAATACCTAGAATCAAGTAAGAAGACATTTCCATCCATACTTGATTATAATAACTTTGAAAACGTTCACTTGCGAAAATTTTATTTGTAGATTTTTCTCATCTTTATGAACAAACTTTCACAAAATTTAAAACAATTTTCTTATCCGTAAAACACAAAGATAATGCTTATTTTTTGACATAACATTGTTCAATTCGGCGATACATTAATTATGAAAACATTGATCAAGGAGTACGACAATCACTCGGTTGTCACTTTCCCAATTGAATCCATAGAAAGAGAATATTGAATATAATTGAATTCATAGAATAGAGACAATATTGAAAGAAAAGAAATATAACCATGGAGAAGAAAGATATAACTTTCCCTAGCCAATAAGCATAGATAACTATATAGATGGAGTATAAGCCCGTCCAACTTATCTGGAGAATAAAGGAGGGCGTCCCAATCGTTGTGGTACTGCCCATAGTCTAAAAATTATCTCGTTTGTAGGGAATTTTACGCAAATTCGTTTTTTCTTAAACAAGTTATAAAGCAGTATACGACACGATAAAAAACAAAAAATGTAAACTAACGTACAAATAAATTTATCAAAATATACATTCGTAAATTACACAACGTCACAAAATGGCGTTTTTTCAAAATCAAAGAAAAATACAATTTTCAGGAAAAAAAAACAAACAATAATAATTCTTTTAGGCCGGCGCCACATTACGCAGATCTTCCGCCGCGTTTTTTCCGTTGCGCCAAATCGGCAAAGCAAATAGATCGACCGATCATCCGCGTAGTGTGTTTAATAAGCGCATATTGTATGGAAAGAAATGTAGCGATGTTCCACGACAGAAGAGACGCGGCGGAAGATCCGCGCAGTGTGGCGCCGGTTTTATTCGGTGTCTCATACCTAATGATCATGACCACCATGTTTAACTCAGTAACACCTAAGGACATCAATCGCTTTAGGGCCGTTGTATCAACTTGGTTTATAGTAATCTTTCGTTATATATAATAATACAAAGCATAGATATTATGCATTTTCCACCGATCAAACTACTCGCTCTCGTAAAAATCTACGCTTTAAATGAACTATTGCTATAAAATAAGTTGATGCAACCAGTCTTTAATGTGCATAAATAAAAAAGTTTATTTTTGAAAAAAGATGTTTATACAAATGAACTCGTTAATGAATTATGTAATAAAAAGTATAAATAATAAAAATTCTATGTTATCGAATAAAATATGTTCTAAAAGTTTTCTCATCTTACGGCTTCTAATTCAATTTTTCCACTTATCCTTGTTCTTTTTTTTCCGAGTGTAGACATTTTAATGCCCATTTCCACGACCACTTTACCTTCTTTAACTATTTTGTAAATTGCCGATTCAGAAATACCTGAAGAAATTTTATAATAGTAAAATAAAAAACTAAGTATGGGAAAATCATTATAACTGCATGGCAGCACTAACCTGAAGTGGCGGCAATAAGTCTATGAACAAAATCAAACGGTATAATTGGGGCTTTTAGACGTTGTTCCTCTTCGAAAAACGTGTGCATTTTCAAGATTATTTCCCGAACACTGCTTTTAATGGTTTTTGGCATGGTGACAATCTAAAATTTTCTTAAAAAACTATCGAAACAGTCGTGAACCCCTCTCTAAACAAAGCCTGTCAAAGGTCTGTCAGCTGTAGATAATCCAATATGGCGTCGTTAGTTCCAAATTTGGCCATTCTTCAGATAAGTTAGACGGACTCTATATCATATTTCCACAATCAGCGGCCATACATAAGAGAATAGACAACTTTGAGCGGCAAAGGACCACAGGATAGATATTATAAATATAAAAATCAACGTTTAATTAACTAATTGTATTTATACCACGCAATTTGCGATATTGAAAATGTTATAAAAAATGGAGGAGCGTGTACTCATGTACGCGCGGTAGAAGTTATACTTTAGAGTGATTTGATAATTGATATTTACATATTGGTTGAAAATGTACATTAATACGATGTCTAGGGAGATGATTAAAATATTGATAACGCATTAATGTAGTTTAATTATTAATATTCGTTTTTGAAGCGGTATAAACGTAACTATTGGTTTATGATGGCTAAAATAAAAGATAAATGTCTTCAAATCGACGTCTCGTGACGGTTCGAAGACATTTATCGCCCATTATAGCTATCTAGCATAGATAAGATAATATAATACCTACTATATGCCCGCAACATCGCAAACATATGATGTGACCAGATGAGACGAATCAAAAAATGTGTGCATTTTCAAAAAAGTCTAAATGCCTACCCTCTTTCATGTTTTATCGATTTTCGGCCTAAAACAGTTCAAAACATAGACGCACTATAAATATAGACTAGTTACAAACCAATATCTGGTACACAGAATGACCACACGAATTATTGTGAACATAGATGCACATCGCGGGAGTTGGTCTAGGGGTGTCCAAAATGTATAAATCTCCGCACGATATATATACATTAGGGTGGAGGGAAAATGGATGGAGAATATTTTTTTTCTATTTTTGTAATAGCATAGTGGTAAAAAGTTGCCTATGGATGAATAAATGAAGTATGTTAAATAAAATTTAACATATTATAATGGTTTGAGGTGCCCCAGAACAAAATAATTTTTATAAAAAGTATTATTTCATCTATTTTTGACTGTCTCAATAAGATGTATAAAAACCTTAATAATCTATTGGAATAGTATTTTTCATATTATTTGAAACACATATTTTTATGTAATTATAAAAAAAAAACAAATAGAATTTAGGGTTTATGGTACCCCAAAGCCTCTTAAATCAAAAGTAAATCAAGAAATTTTCAAATTAAACGCGATTCATATTCATGAAATATTTATTAAAAATTGTTATAAAATAGGAAAATTAAGTAGAAAATTCACGTTTGGTATTATAAAAAGGCATCATCTGACGTGATGACAGTCTGGCCCTGATAAAACCATGGCAATAAGAACATTTTCTGGATGACCAAAATATTCATTTCTTTGTAAAACTGGATCAATCACTTTCTTCAAACTATCGTTTAAATAGCGACTTCAATTAATTGTAAACCACAAACGCTGTGCTCCATTTACACACGAAGGATTGCATTTGATTTGAAACCACGTTCGCCCATAAACTTTCATCACAAAATTGGCCAATATAAGAAGATTCTCTTCCGGATCAGTCTTTGTGACATATAATCGTAAGATCCTGTTTGCAGTCGTTAGCCACCTGGAATGGTTCAGTGAACCGGGTTCTCTATTTGCCAGGTCAGAAGGGAAAATACCAGTGCTAATGGCAGTCATTATGTCAAGTAGATATGTTTGATCGGTGCTTAGATCTTTAGTAATAACAGGAAGCGGCAAGTTTCACAACTGGCTTTTTTCACATTGTTGCAGTTCAGATCCTATTGGCTCTGAAAAACATCGAGGTCCAGTAGTTTGACCATTAAATAACTGTCAAATGTGATAACTGTCACATTTGACAGTTAAATTTTAATTTCTGTTAAAATCATTTTATATAAAATGGTATATTTATGAGAAAAATAGTATTACAAAATATTTTGTACATAAAATTACGGGGTATTAAATTTTTTTCAGATTTGAAACCTCTGTACGTTTCACGACAATGTCGTTTTTAATCATGTACAATTTGATAAGGAGTACTATTAAGTTACTAACTTTTTATACGTTGACAGTTATCACATTTGACAGTTATTTAATGATTGGGTGCGTTCAAAAACAAAAGAATAACTATTTCTACGATTTACGTAAAGTTTAGCATTTGGTTTTGCAGTAACGAAAATTGATAAGTTTTGTCCTAACGGGGGCACCTTTAAATGTAAACCTAAACAAAAAATATTATCGCATTTGCTTATTATGCCTATCACGCAGCTTTTTGCGGGTATACCATAGTAAAAATTAAAAAAAAAATTCACTCCACCCTAATATACATATGTATATATATATATATATATATGTTAAATCGAAGGCTTTCACGGGTACAATATGTGTTAGTTCTAACTACTTTGGGGGTAACCCGCGTCAAATTCTGGTCGTCAGGACCAGTCCAACAAACGGTTGTACGCTTTTTGGAGAAGCAGCTCATCGACAAGGCGCCCTGAAGATGAACAGTGAGATCTGTTCGAAACGTCGGCAGAATTCCGGGACGACCAGAATTTGGAAGCTGGTACCCCCAAAGTTAGTTAGAACTAACATATTGGAGATAATAGGATATATAATAGATAAGAATATATATATTAGAGAGCGTACTATATATATATAGATATAATATTCTATATATATATTATAGCTCATATAAATATATATAATATTAATACAATACACAACCCTCTTTATATTTGTATCTCTTTTACACGTATGCTGCGCTATAAGAAAGAGAGAGAAAATACCATAGAGTAAATACCGCAATTCGCTACAACTTCATATGCATTCGTTATTAAAATTATGTCTTATTGTCCTTACATAACGTGGTTATGAAAATAATTTCTATCTCTTTCTGACTTATTTAGTACCTAATGGAAGACTGCAGAAACTAGATGTCTCAGATTTGTTTTTTAGTGAGTAGTCTATATTTATAGTACGTCTATGGTTCAAAAGTTTCGAAACTATACAACTTTGAGAGCCGCATTGAATGTCGAATGAATAAATGTGTTGTTTGTTTTGAAAACGAATATCTGACAATTACGTCTTTTTTGCAATCGAAAATAACATAAACCATGTGGTTCCATTTTCAACTCCTTTGAACCCCTCCCTCCCCCCGCGTAGCCCTAACGTGGCTTTTGCTTTGAATGCAAAGTATAGAGAGATATTTGAATGCCAAAAAAACATAAAGCAACATAGAGGCTAGGGCCAGAGATTTTTCTGAATTTTTTGCGATTTTTCTTTTTACGAAAAAAACATGAAAACATGCGTATATTAAAAAAAAACCACATACATTCATATTATTTTTATTGTAAGTATCGAAATGCCATGATTTTTTTATTGTTTAAGTAAAAAAAAATTTTTTGAATTCCGATAATGTTGCCAGCGCAACATTTTCCGAAAAATAATAATTAATTTTTATTTGTTTATTAGAGTCAAAACTACTATTATTATTTGATGCCTACCTAATAATCTTCTTTTGTGTGATATATTTTGTTTCACGGCATGGCACATAACGAACATCGCACTCATAACACATAAATATGATACACTTTCACAAACACACATATTTCAAATAAACGCAACATAATTGAGTGTATTTTTGTTAATAAATAGTATTCAATTGAATCATAAATCAACAAAAACTAACAAATATCTCAAAACGTATCGTATATATTTGTGTATACGTGTACAAATAAATCATATTTCCCGCGCACTTGCGTGACCTTGAATGACTGAATATTTGAATTTCGATTGTGCAACACGCGTTCGGGGCGACATCGTGGCGACCAGCGACATCTACAACTTTCCTATACGATTTTGACGGCAGAAAAACTTCTGTTTTGATTGATTTAAAATATAATAGGTTGATGTACCGGAATATGACGCGAACCAGGTTATTAATTTTGTCCTAGGGCAATACCGAAATCAAAGCGCCCATGTTTCGAAGATCACGCGCCATGTGGTCACAGCCCCGGCATGTTCGATCTTTTGTTCGAGGACGAAATATGTGACCTATTGTTCAAAAAAAAATAACATTGCGACGGACGATCGCTCTTAGGATAGCCCGCCATAAAACATATGAAACAATGAATTAGAAAGTTAGGGTTGCCGAAGACATTAAGAGCGCACGGCCTTTTGTTAGGATGGACAACACGTTCGCAACCTTTTGTTCTTAAGTAACATCTTGGAAGGGTAAAAACGGTAAACCTTTTCTTGCAGCGGGACGTATATCTCTAACCCCGATTAAACAATAGAAAGAACATCTTGGCCAAATGCGAACACATGGGACAACGGTTTAGAAAGCTGCGTTTGTTAGAGAAGTCGCCATTGTTTTGGGAAAGACATTTTTTAGAAAAACAAGATAATAATTCCGAAAGTCGTCGCAGTAAACTTACTATTGTCCTCGACAGACAATAGAGATGTTTTAGAAAGCGCTGACATACCGATCCACCACATGGCGACACTATCCGCGAGATGTAGGATCGTATAAATTATATTATTATTATAAGGGCGCGAAGATCCCGCAACGCACGACCAGGCGGTCATTATCAATAAAGATAACAGGGGTCAATCAATTAAGAAGGTAGAGGCCGAATTAGAAATTGAGGCAAAGTGGTGAATCATAATATCAATGTAATATGTACCTAATTAATGAGCAACTGATATGTTTAATTTGAGTAAGGTAATGATAATTTAGATAACCCAGGCCACCTCTGCAGGTGGATGTTACTCGTTTTATATGTAGTTAAGGACCGAAATGAACGGGACATTGCAATTTGAAATGATGACGAGATCATCCCGAATTAATCTAACTTGTGGCAAATAATAGAAAATGTATTGATCGTAACAAAAGGAAAAAAACTTGATTGTATGATTGCCGACGATGTTTGATATTGATGTAATATATAATGTATAACGTAATAGAATATTATCTCGTGAAAAGATGTAACACGGTTGAAGAGATATAAGATTCCGACTTTTTAGTTTTTGAAATCTGTCTGCAGAATGAATTTTAGCACACGGGGTTGAAACAAAATAGTTTAATTAATTGCAAATAAGTAAATGCCGTGTTGGAATAAACATTAATATTACTTTAGATCGAGGCTTTCATGTCTTATGTTTTCATGTATTACACCTAGTTGAATAATGTTAATTTGTGAGTTTTAATTATTTTTAAGAATAATGTTAATTTGTCATTAGTTATTCAAGCTCCCAATATTGTGTTTTTTTTTATACAAATTATAGGTTGTAGGTATATAACCTATCTGTAAACATGCAATTATTGTTTTGATTACTCGTTTAAGCAATATAATTTGTCGGTCTATTTTAAAATAGTTGTTTTAATCTAGTAATAATAAAGCTCAAAATAATTCTTGTTTGGAAAATTTTCAATTGTCTGCCGGGTGGAATGTGGCTTATATAATTTTTTAGTGTTCTCTATTTTTATTCTTTTCCTATATTCTTATACCAGGGGTGGAAGAAAGCTGATTTGATAAGATAATGATTAGTATAATGAAAGTCCAAAAAAAAATGTTTTGCATTCAATCCAGCTTACATATTGAAGTAAGAATTTTCATTATTTAGGTGTAAATAATGTTACATTAATTAATTTACGCCAAGTTTTCTTAATTTTTCTTCTAGTAATAAGGTTTAACATAATTTCTTGAAAAAAAAAAGTGTCTATCGAATTTGATTATGTTAGTATATGTAAGCATTCCTTTCGGGAAAGTGGCGTTGATGCAAATTCATGTACTTTGTAATCCCAAAAGAAATTACAAAGATGTATACAGAACATTAACATTAGGGGACCCGCTTGAAGCATGTATCCCATGTAAATAAGTTTTTATGTTAATTGATTCACTAAGAAATGCCACGATGTCTGTATAATTTTAGCCCTTTGTTTTGTATCTCTATGTCACATATTGACAATTATGTTTGGTCCAACTAAGAAGTACGATAGCTTGTTTTATTTAAGCTAAAATTAAAAATAAAACTAAGTATCAAGTACATGTTGTCATTGTTAAAGAAAAAAAATTAAAAAGAAAAATAAAGGAAGAGAATATGCGGAGTGGTAAATTTTAAATACCGTCCGGTGTATCATATATAAAAGAAAAACAAATAATAATGATTTTGTGGAGGTATCGAAGATAATCAATGTAAAATGATAAGGATTGACCTGTAATGTTGTAATGTATAAATAACGTTAAATATTGAGAGGCCTACTGTAAGAATCAAACCGACGACTTAATAATAAGATTAATATTGTAATGCATACTCAAGGAATTTTACTGTGATCTAATGAAACCCTGCGTCAATCCCATGTAATTAGTCAATAATGGTAGAAATAACTGCTCGATAAAAATATGTCTGGCGTGTCGATTTAATTAAGTATGTATATGTAAGCAGTTTTATTTTTGGGTAATGTTGGGTAAAGTGTTGATGCGGATTTGTGTTTTCAATTTTCCGCCTTTGCCAATTTGTACTGTAATATTTTCCTTAAGTTTAATTCATTTTGCAATGTGTTTTGGTGACGGGATAGGGATATGAACAGTGAACAAAGCGTTCGTGAAATAACAAAGTGTTTAGGCCTACATACCAGAAAAGCATCGAGATTAGCCGCAAACTGGGAGAACAATAGGGGGCGGAACGGAGGCAACATTGGGTTCAGTAACCAATAGCGTCAATCGGGACCTGGAGAGACGAATGGACGACGAAGGCGGACATCAAAGGAGCCAATCGGCGAAGGACCAACTGGAGGCTTCCCCTCGACTCCCCGCGACCACACCCTGGGTCGCCGGGGAGAGAATATAAGGCGAAGCCGGCCGCCAAGAAAGGAGTTGAGTCGAAAGAAGTCGAGTTGAGTTAGGAGTCGAGTTGAGTTGAGTGTGGAGAAGCTAGAGATTCTAGCGGTGCCCGTAAAAACAGCATCGCCGATCACTCTAGCAACTCCTGGAGGAGCGAAAGCGCGAAAGGCAACAACCGCCATCCGCTACCGAGTGCTGTGACGCACCGCCGCAAACGCCTAAGTATCAGTGCCGCCGCGACGCCGCAGCGTACCACCGCGACGGAGGACCGACGCTCCGCCGACGACCGCCACGACGCCGACGTCAGAAGCCGCCGACGTAGCCTGCGCAGTCAGAGGACGACGCCGACGCCAGAAGCCGCCGCCTACCACGAAGCAGCACGAAGAAGACACCTGCCGAACTCTCCGAAACAGGTTACCCCGATCTAAAGACTTTTTCTCCGCCCACCTGGTTCTACCGAAGTGTTAATTTAATCTCGTCACCATCCATTTTAGCAGTAAGATCAGATTTTTTATGTGCTTTGTCTTTTTTCTTTCTTTGTTTATAATTTTGTCCTCTCCCTCTAAATCAGGGTTCATGTAATTTTTAAATTAGTAACCACTTTGCCGCGTCGTATGTAAGTTAAGATTAATGTTTCATGTAAATTAATTTGCTACAGTGCACAATATAGAAACTTGTAAAATTGTTTCGATTTTATTATTTTTATATCCCTTCACCCGCCTCGAGATATCAGTGTCCTAGTCAGTCACCTGACGTTTTGATTATACCTAGGGGAGGGCGTAACCGCCGGCTTACGTAGATCTGAGATCTCCCGGCCGGTTTACCACACCGTGATTTTATATCATCCTCTGACCCCTCAGACCACCCCCCCGACTCTGGTATATCAAGGTGATGTTTTTGAGTTGAAAATAGAACGACAGGTCACCAGGGGATTTCTCTACTGGGAACAAATTACGATTTTCAAATTCGATACGCGGCCGTCGAGAAATAATTAATTACGTACTCGTCGGATATATGCGTCCGTGGCCCCTGGGGACAGTCGCGCTAGGGCGCACGGGTGCGCCTTGGCCCGAGAGAGAGATTAATTCCAGAAGACATTTTGTGATGTTTTCTCTCATTAAATCTATTTTAAAGTTTTAAAGTTATCGATTATGTGCAAACAGATCTGGGCAGATTTAATGATCGCATATTCTGTACTGTTTTAATTGAGCCAAATAAAATAAATGAAATAATTACGTAGCTCGACTCCAAACCCCCTCCCCTCACTAGCATTCTACCTAACATCACCCTCTTCGTGATCAGGCCATGTGGTTTACGGACGCTACCTAAAATCGTAATTCAATAAGCAGTTCTAATTTTCAATTCAATAACCAATCATTCGTCAGTTTTTGAATTGATCATCTTTACGATTGGTACAGTAGCCGTCAAACATCTTGAAATTTTTCGACGTAGTGGGTGGAAGTTTGCGCATGTACCATTCCACCAACGAGACCCATATTTTGTCTTCTGCGCATTCTACGCCAAAAAATTTCAAGAAGTTTGCCGACAACTGTACTCGCATTCTCACTATAATGCGCACGTGCGGCGTTGAAAGTGAAAATTTTAAACTAACGATTGTAAAAAAAACTACAAAGACATACTAATTGAACTGTTTTTATCACAAAAAATGAAAAAAAATTATATAACGTTGCCAGTTTTTTTTTCGTTTTTTCTGCTCCAAAGCTAACAGTAATTGAAATCCACCTGTTTTTTCCACAAAAATGCGTTTTTCTTCCTGTTCATATTTTAATACTATTCATGGATTTTTTATTTCAAGTTTTCAGGTGTATTCTAGTGTACATATTAATAATTCGGATAAATGTTATATATAAATATAATATTGCTTCAAAAAACCCTACTCAAAAAATAAATACTTTGTTACTAATGGCGTTCTATTTAGAAGTCACATGTGGAACGAGTTGTACAAAGTTAACATATATACCCTACAACCAAAAATCTGATAGATGTGGTAGTCAATTATGGGTGGAATTGTGAATGTTACATTGCGTAAAGTGATCACTTGAGCCAGCTGTATAATAGGTTGCAAGCCCTATCAACACCTTCCATACCTACATTCCCATATAATTAGCTCTGTCTGTATATCTTTAATATGTCATCTATACTAATATATAAAGAGGTAAAGTTTACGAGTTTGGATGTAGGAGGTAATTTTCGAAACTGTCAAAAATTCTTTCACCAAAGAAAGGACTTTCAGGGTAGTTATAATCAATATATTATCCAGTTAAAATAAAAGGGCTTTTCGTAGTGACCTTTTTTACAACTAAAGTCAACGAATAAACGGTTGAGTGAAATTAATGCTTTCTATAGAAGTTGTAGAACTCAGAAAGGTCTATAAAAAAGTCCACGATGACATATATCTATATGTTAAGGTTTATTTACAAATTGATAAAATATGAATAAAATCATCATCATCATTCTTGGCACTACAACCCTTGGTGGGTCTTGGCCTCCTCAATAATTTTCCTCCACTCATCTCGGTCTAGTGCCAGCTCTCTCCAGTTTCGAAGCTCTAAGGCAGAGATATCTTTGAGGACGTTGTCACTCCATCTTAGTTTCGGCCTTCCTAAGCTCCTTCGCCCTATTGGCCTTGAGCTCAGCAGGGACTTTGGTGCTTGATGCTCGGACATTCTCTTCACATGACCCAGCCACCGAAGTCTTCCCAGTTTTATAAATTTTGTGACGTTTGGGTCCTTAATTAAATAGAGTATAGAGGTCATTGTTGTAAAGTCTGCGCCAAAGTCCATTTTCTAGAACCGGTCTGAAGATACGCCTCAAAATTTTCCTTTCAAAAACGTCCAGTGCTCGCTCATTTCTCTTAGTTAGTACCCACGTCTCAGCTGTGTACGTGAGCACTAATATCTTGGTGTTTCTGGACAGCAGTCTGGATTTTATCTGCTTTTGTAGGCGGAAAAAACAGCGATTTGCGCTCACTATGCGCTTCTGGATCTCCTCTGTAATATTGTTGTTGCTTGTTATCAGGGATCCTAGGTATGTAAATCTTGGTACCGTTACCAGAATTTTGACTTCCACACGAGAGAGTTGGGCTTAGTTGGGTGCATCCTACGGCCATGTATTTGGTCTTCTGCTGGTTTACTATGAGACCCATGTTTTTGGCAGAACTTTCAAGATTTATGAAGGCATTGCCATAAGGCATTGGGAGTTTTCGCAATTATGTCAATATCATCAGCATAAGCTAATAGTTGCACAGAGTTGTCAAATATCGTTGCTCTTATCTCAATTCCTGAGTCACAAATAACTTTTTCTAAGGCAATGTTGAATAAGAGGCAGGCCAATCCATCTCCTTGTCTCATCCCGTGGAGCGCTGCAAAGGGCTCGGACAGATCCCTGCCAACCCTGACTCTACATGTTACTGGGGACATTGTTAGTTTCACCAGATTGATCAGCTTACGCGATATTATTATTATTACATTCCAAACACACTCATTGCATTATACAGTGCATTCCTATTTATGCTATCATACGCGGCCTTGAAGTCTACAAAGAGATGATGAGTTTCGACATTGTGTTCTAACATTTTTTCTAAGATCTGTCTCAAGGAGAAAATTTGATCAATGCATGATTTGCCTGACCTGAAGCCGCATTGGTAGTTGCCAATGATTTCCTCAGACATTGGGAGCAATCTTTTGTATAGGATGTTGGACATTATTTTATAGCCGGTATTTAACAACGTTATTCCCCTGTAATTACAGCACTCGAGTTGGTCGCCTTTCTTGTGTAGTGGACACACAATTCAACTCTCCACCTGCTGCTTTAAATAATTCAGCCACCAGCTCGTCTGACCCGGGGGATTTGTTGTTTTTCAGTTGTCTTATTGCCTGCTTCACTTCCTCCAGTGAAGGGGGTTCAGAACTGTCAAAGTGTAGATCATCTCCCGTGCTCTCCACCGTGTTGTGCTCCACCTCTACCGAGTTGTTATTGAGAACCGTGTCAAAGTACCTCACCCATCTTCTCAGGATGTCAGGCTTTTCACTCAGTATCACTCCAATTTCGTCCTTGCATATATTTATTTTTGGTTTAAAATCGGCTCTCATGCTATTTACGTTTTTGTAGAAAAGCCTACTCTCATTCTTAAGCCTGAGTACTTCAGCCTCTCTAATTTCTTTTCGTAGAAATTCACATTTCTTTTTCCTGTGCAACTTCTTTTCTCTCTTCCTCGTTTCCCTATAAGTGTCCATAAGTCGTCTTGTGCAGCCTTGTTGTAACGTATATAATAAATAAAATATATATTTAAAATTAATTTTAATACAGGTGGCCCAAAAGTCGCAACATCATTTTAAAGTGGAATAACTTTATCATTTCTTAATAATTCACTTTTATTCTTTCATAAACAGAAAACACACTTTTTGGAAATATTTTATTTAGTTTTGAAAATTACATCCTTTAAATAATTCCCATTTTGCTCTTCACACTGACGCCCTCTTTCTAAGGCACAAATCATCAATGTTTCTTGGCTTATTCTTTCAATTTCTTCACAGATGGTGGCCTTCAATTGCTGACTGGTTCGAGGATTGTTACTGTATACTTTATAATTGATGAACAGCATGGATTCAGGAAAGCATAATAATGGAAGCACTGGACGCGGGACATCAGGTGGATTGTTCATATAATGATTTTGCCAAGGCTTTTGATACAGTCAACCATAATGTACTATTAAAAAGGCTGTATGAGATCGGTTCTCGAGACGAGATTATCGGACGGTTTGGTAAAATTAATGGCAAGCTACCTCCAAAATAGAAACCAATTCATCTCCTACGGTTTATTTGCGTCAGAGTGTTTCCATACTTTCTCGGGTGTCCCGCAAGGCTCCAACCTGGGTCCATTGTTGTTTTCTATTTTTATCGATAATATTAAAAATGTAATTTTAAACTCGTGCTTTCTGTTTCTCACGGATGACTTACAGCTTTTCTTAAAGAACCTTGGATGATTTTCATATTATCCAAGCAGATATATCAAATATATGTGAATGGGGAAGGCGAAATAAACTTATGTTTAATGTTTCCAAGTGTTCGGTTACATCTTTCACTAGGGCCCAAAAAACTCGCTTAATTATTTCGCTACAAAATGAACGACCAAAATCTGATACAAACGTGGAATGTTAAGGATCTGGGCATTGGATTTGTGAGCAACCTGTCTGTCATTAATGCATTGAAAATGTTACGATTTGTTCTGCGTACAGCCAGGGTTTTCGAAAGTACAGCGTACTGAGAACTCTTTTCAACTCCTTGGTACGAAATAGACTGACTCGAAGATTTGGGGGCCACATGAGCTTAAGTACACACTTATGGTAGAGAAAGTACCAAAAAAGATTCTAAGATATCTCTACATGAGAGAGTGGGGGCATTATCCTTGGCTTTACCCAACTGAGTTCCTCCAGGGTATGCTTGGCTACAGCAGTTTAGAGACTAGAAGGAATATGTATCTGATTAAGCATTTTTATCGATTGTTGCGCGGTATGATCGATAATCCTAAAATTATGCGGAGCATTGGTTTGTATGTTCCAGATAATTACCTAAGACAGCGTCAGCATAGATTGTTTCACATTCCAATATACAGGACCAACCTGCCAATAGTTATACCTGTTGGAAGAGCTACTGCTATGCTGAACAATATTGCTCTGGATATCGATCTGTTCCATCTCTCTGAGAGGATATTCTGAAGCAGGATTCTCCTACACCTTTGATGTGAATGATTTTATATATTATGTTTAATATTTGCTTTTGTTTATATATGCTTATATAATTCTAACTTATTTATAACATTTACAAATAAAATTTTGGGTTTGTAATGTAAATGTTGTATAAAAAATAAATAAATTGGAAAAATTGAATTGAAAAACCACCAGGTGAGCGTGCAAGATGGCCCACTGTAATATTTAAAAAAGTAAAAGTATTTCCACAATTATTGTCCTCAGAGGGTCGGCGGCCCAAAGACTCAACGAGGTGCTTCCATTTTCTCTGCCGCTTCGGTGTTGGTTGACGAGTCAAGGCCAATAAAATAATTTTATTTTGTAAGTTAAGTTTAATTAAATGGTTAAACTGGATAACATTACAAAGTAAGACTACTGTTAGAACATTAAAATTAAAATATAAAAAGATTGTTAAGTAAACATATATTTTTAACCTATTGTAAATCATTATATTCGGAGATGTAAAAAAAATTGATAAAATCTTACATTAAATATGTACAAAAGTATGAAGCTTGAATACAGTATATCTGTAATAAGAAACAAATAGCTACGAAGCGCCTCGTCGCAGGTTTTCATGGGATGTTTGACTAATTTTAATAATGGCACATAGAAGGCTATCGAAGGCATATAAGGCACATACACACCTAACACATATAATTATTTACGATTAATAAACGTTAAGCAAAATCAGTACCTACATTAATGTTAACCTACAATATGAAAACGAGGCAGAGGTGGTGGGGGCAAGATTGCAGGATGCCCAATTCCGGTCAACTTGTCCTTTGTCAAAAATCTATTATAAATATCTTTGGAGCAGAAGCCAGGACCACAGATGTCGCACACATAGAATATGTACGTCTCTATCCTGTTATTTTTCATTATGTTTTTACGCTTGTAAATTCTGATGATAAATAAATACGTATATATGTTACAGTGAATCTGTGTTTCCAGTGAGTCTATATTATCACTGGCATTTTAGTGAAATTATATTCAAGGTCATTATTATCATATCCAAGCAGATTTTTGCCAATAGAAATTGATACAAACTAGTGAAAAATATTTTAACTGATATCTTACTAGTTGGCTTCCGAACTGTCGTTAAAATTAAATTTGACAGATGATGACAGATGTCTAAATCCGGATTGAGATTGACCTCTTAGAACAACAATTCTGCGTGAAAAATGTTCTTACTGCATTATTCATTTCTTTTGTGCATATCAACATTATATACCGGATATTATTTACCTAACCTGACCTAAGCTTTGAGAAATGCATGTATTCGTGGACAAAATATAGTTTCACCGAAACTGCATAGCGAATCTGTAAATTCATTGATTGACATGTTTTCACAGCCCGACCAGGTAAAATATATTTCTACTAGTGAAAATATAATCACTAGAAATACAAATTTACTGTAACATATACATATAATAAAGAGAATTATTCAAAATCTAATAATGTGGCATGACTATGTTTATTTTTTCAAAAAAATTGATTTATTTTCACAAATCCCACCACTATCTTAATTTCCCTAAAATATATTTCATTTATATATTGCTCAAAATAGTGAAAAATCTGGACATGTACACAAAGTACAAATAAATAATATCTATTTATTACTAATCATTTTCACAAAACATCACACATATACGGTTTAATTTATCCACATTAAAAATATATAAATCAATGTTTTGATAACGCTGCCAGTAAAAATAAAAATATTATTTTGTTTCTAAATAATAAACTAAATAAAACTATGAAATGCCATACACACAACAAATTACATAAAATATTTAGTCATTATTTGGTATGCTTTAAATACAAAGCAAATAAATTAAGTCTCAATAAAAATTTATACATTATTCTAAGGCATTAAAATTAATGAGAAACACAATAAAGCATTTCTGGGAGTTCAATTGGTTGATTTCTAAATAAGTGCCATAGGGGGATTTATTATTTGTCCTGGAAAATTAACTTTTCTTCTCAATATGCAGTCAGTTGGTTGTTTGTCATTTATGTAACAGTAAAATTCTTAACATAAAATTATTAAATTGAAATCACAAAATGGATGATTTAAAAGTAAACCTTTGTGTCATGATCCACGGCTAGATTAACCCAATTTTTTTTTTAAACTTTCTTAATTGGTATATAATATAGTCCCATAGTCTCCGGACCTTATCTCAACAGATGTTCATGTTCAGTTCAGAAAGGTTTCTAAAATAATGCAGTTCATGACTGAACCAAGACAATTTAAGGATGGAATTAATAAATCGTGATCCAAATGAGAACAAGTAGTATTATGTATACAGTAAAACCTTGCATAGTCCGGTTTCGCAATAGACCAGTTTAAAAAAATTTAATCGAGAAAAATAATTTTTTAAAAAATAGTACCAGCACAGAATTACTTTTAATACGTAAATAAATGATCAGCTTTTAACTTTTGTTTGTCGAGTCTCTTTTGTGCAGTTTTTTAATGTGGTTTTAAATTTGTGCGATATGATACAGCTTGGTTTCAATGAGTTAGATTCTGTCAACTTAATTGAGTGTATCAAAACGAACACTAATGAATTGGATGGTGAAACACTTATTACCATAGACAAACAAAGGGCTTATGAAGAATGTGAGGATAATTTAAACAATGACGACTATGTTGAAGTGCCTGCAAGAGAATAACAACAGCTGAACAACTTTTAAAAATGATTGGAATGATTGGCCCCTTGTCGTCTTGTGAGAATATTATGGAAGTTGATCCCAATATTGAACATAGCCTTACAATTTGCTGAATGGTAAACAATGCAATTTGTTGCTACAACGAAATGTATGAAGAGAAAGAGTCAAAAAAGAAAAATATGCAGACAACGATACTGCAATTTTTAATTGCATTGTTAGTTAATATTGCATATATTTAGTTCCTCGATTAGTCCAGTTGCAAACAGTCCCGGATATTGGCGGAACTGATAACATGGACTACGCCAGGAATTACTACTGTACTTGTGAAGACATAATAATGGTGAAGACATAATGAAATAAATTGACATTTTTTAAAACATAATTTTCAATTTCAATAATAAAATGGCAATTATTTGAGAATCAACCTAACATTGATGAAATATTTTTGCGTATAATTTTTTCATCAAATTCAGTGAATACAATCAATCTAAAACTACATACATACACCAGATTAGTTGAAAAAACAGCTATGTATACATTTTCAGATCATTATCCTGTGTCGTTTTTGGTGGTAGCCAAAGTCTCGGGTCCAGTGGCCAACATCAGAACTGATGTGATGAGATTATAAACGTGGGATGCCAAGACACGATCTGGCAACAACCGACCAACGGCAGAAACCAGAAGAATTTTTATCATTATTCAACAGTCTTGAAATATTTCTATGCACGAATTTGACTATGGAAGGATTTTCTAATTTTGAAATGTCATTTCAGATAAGTAAAGTAATGAGGGTATGCTGATTATCAGCATTTTACAAAAGAGATTTATGAACTGACATCTATTGAACATGCACAACAATTAATTCTATTGTATGTAGTGTGTATTTGATATATATATTTATTTGATCCAAAATTTTATTTTGTTCTCATTAAAATAAAAAAAATTTAAAGTTCATTAAAATAAATATTTTTTCAAATACTCGGTACTCGATGTACTAAAAAAATTCTGAGCCATCGCATTTTCAAAATAAAGCCTTGTGTAAACATTCACGCATCATTCTTCTCGAGTCTGTTAACGCTGGTCCAGAAGAATTTGTTAATAAAAATATATGTTTTGTATAATAAAAGCTGGCTGAAATCTCTTTTGTACCTTTTTAAACCGAGAATAATGTTTAAAAAATGGCACATCAAGTACTTCACCTATGTAGCATATTTTAGTTAAACTTTCTCATTATATTTTTAGAATTGGGTTAAATTATAGAAAACATAATTGTAAAAATTCTAAAACATGACGACAGACTAATTCTTATACGTAATACAAGGCGAAGCCATAGTTTCCGCACAAAACCTTGTAACTTCCCCAAACTGTTTTTTTTTTTGTTGCAATTTTTGTAAAATGTAGTATGGCTTTAAATATTAAGGCTGGTCTGTAATAAATATTTTTTTGGCACAACAGTCGCAAGGTTATAAATTAATAGATCCCATTTATAATTATCTCTCGCGAGGAGAGAGACCCAGTGAGATGTTAGTCTAGTATCTTATGAAGAGCCGTGCACACCAGCTTATGAAATCACATTCGAGTTAAGAAATATGGCAGTTAAGGCACATCAGTTAAGTCATATCGTAAAACATTCATATTTGTTATCGTTTATAATATATTAAATACAAACAAAATATTCAATGCTCGCATTACTTATTTACGATGACAATGAAAACAGTCGGGGATACAAAAATTGTCAGTTGATGTCTAAAATGTATCACTAATGAGATTATGAACTACCACTAGGATTAATAATTTATTTCCCAGCATAGGTAGGATTCTTGAAAGTGGAAGTGGCTTGCTTGTAAATGGGGTTCTCTCCCTAGAAAAAATCAATAAAATATTGTATTTATTAGTGAATAAATCAATAAAATCAGACAACCTGGATATACACCAGATTACGTTGTTATAATACAATATAGTATTAATAGAGAAATTCAAAAAAACTTACCGTATCCCACTTGGCCATCATTCGTTCTTTTTCAAAACGAGCAAACTCTCTTCGATCGTGTATAGAGGTAACCATCTTCCAAAGCAGCAATAGCGCCATACCAATCAGTACGATGGCCGCAATTACCGCTAACACTATACCCAACATAAACACCTAGGGAAATAGAAAAATAATACATGAATACGTATTGCCCTTCAATAATTTTCTAATTGTACATAGCAACATTTTGCCTATTTTATTAATTTAAAATTTGGTATAATTCAAACGTTTCACAACCTAAATAATGAACACCCACCCGTAGGAAACTTTGTTAATTCAAAATTTACTCGAAATTCTAAAAGTAATGAAGAAGTATATGCAATCATATTGCATGATTTTAACCAGAAACACAGTTAAAATACATAAGTAATTAAAGGAACACTCGAGCGATGTATAAAAACTGGCAGAAATGAAAACAAAAAATCATAGAATATAAAAATAAAAATGTAAGAATGCGTGTGACATAAAAGTGAAAAAAATCGTTCATAACCACAACATCGGGATTTTGCATTAATCATGAATAAATAAAAAGACTTAAATTCACCAAATGAATAATACATAATTACCTTAGGAGGGCATTCCAACTCCTGCTGTGCTCTGATGATGACCTTATCATTTTCATCATAGGTATACACATAGGCAAACCTACAGTCATCTTTGTCGTAATAAGCACAAAAGTTCTCATCTTTTTCTTCATTCGCTAAAAAGCCAAGTACAAAATTATGTGATTATCCGATTGAGATTATAATCAATATACAATAATAGTAATTCAATTTCATAACTGATTTAATATTTAATAGAGTTTCATAAAATATTAAGTATTTACCTTCAACAACCTGAACTCCGATGGGTACGAAAGTACAGTTAGCGGCGCAATCTTCTGGCGTGAGCGGTCCCTTCTTGTACATCTGGCACTGCACGCACGTCATGAATTCTGCGCACCTTCCTGGGCAGGTCTGAAATCAAACACAAATGCAAAATCTTTCATGTATATTATTTCTTAATAATTTATTGTGGGCTTCATAAATACCATATATGCTCTAGCATAGAGTATGTCTAGAGTGTAAGGCGATTCGGGTATAAGTTAAAACTAAGTTCTTCAGGGTTTCAAAGTATCAGAAATCAACTGCGCAAGTCACAGTTAAAAAGAGATGAACGCCAGACAAAACTTTTTTTTAAATGTTTTTATACATGTCGGCCATAAGTTATTGCATTTTTGAAAATCCAATTGAAAAAACTGTTGTCGTATGATACTGAATGTTTATTTCACCGAGAGAGCACAATTGGGATAATCATATCTTAAAATTATTATCTTCTAGGCACCTAGGTTTTGAAACACTCTATGACACAAAACGCATGGGATGTTGGCTATCTTGTAATATATAATCTTGACGCCTTAAGTTGGATTACTGTGGTTGGTTTATCCAAGTAAACATGATTTATATATAGGGCAGGTTGCCGCCCCGCCTTGCCGCATCCGAGTCCTCTGAACGTATCCTGGGATTGTTAGAATTGCGGCTGGAAAAAATCCCTGATAGACTCTATCTAGTGCAGAATTAATGGAATAAAATGAATAGGCAAGCTTACGGGACATTTGTCACAATAGCGTCCAGAGTAACGCCCCTCCTCGCCCATCCCGCACACACACTGGCCGCATACACACTCTCCATGACCGCTGCATACTTCTCCGCCACCTGGAACCCAAGGAGACCAAGGATAAGAAATTAATCTTGCAAAAAATAATAAACAGAATAAGTAATAATATTCATGACATGACACTTGTAAATGCCGAATGATCGCTAACATTTGATAACCGGAGAAGCGCTAGAAGAAGATAGTAAAATGTGACTAGAGTGTAAAGGGTAGCATCTATCACCTGGAGGGATGCAGGTATCGTTGGTTGCGCGGCAGTCACAGGCGAAGCCACTCCATCCGTCTTGACAGAGGCACTCTCCGCATATACACTGCCCGCGGTCCGAGCATAACAGTCCATTATGACGATCACACGAGAAGTTATCACATTCGCAGAACTTTCCCGATATACGCTAGAAAATAAATAAAACATGTAGATTATATTATTGCAAATAACCTTTTATAGTAAATTGTGTTTTTTTGATTAATTTTTATAACAAATATGTCACTCACCTCATTGGTGTTGGGTCTCGACTCGCAGTCGCACTGACCACACACGCAATTTCCGCGGCCTGAGCAATCCACAGTGGTGACGTTATCAGGCCGGCAGCCGCTGGTTCCCACGGCCGCACCTCCGTGCATGTCCTGTGCCGAACACTCGCATACTCGCCCAAAGTGGAGTGGCTTGCATTCGCACACACCGCAAGCGTATGTGCCATTACCGCTACACTTAGGAGAGGCGAATTCAAAGCTCTGGAAAATATAAAAATTATTACGGTAGGTGCTTTGAATTTTTACAAAAAGAAGTGTAATAAAGTGAAGATTGCTGACAACTTAATTTGAACGCTTACAAAATATCCCAAAATATATAATGATCGCGGATATAATTATTGAGAAATATATCACAGTTATGTCACACGATTTTTAATCCACACACACAAAGTGCAACAAATAACAAATATTTTTAGTTTCCTGATATTTGGTATTACGGTAAACCCTGGATTTTGCGAACAAGATTTTCAGTGACCGAGTAATTTTTTAAAATAATCACCTGTTAATTAAAAATGTTTCAACCGTCGTGTGCCGGAGTGCAGATCTGTGCGAAAACTTTTGTACTCTCTATGTGCCAGAGTGCAGATCTGCGCACCATAGATATGTATGCGAATTCGGCCTATTTTACCCGTGTTTATACAAAATTTATCTAAGGTGATGTGTTAAATTTTTGGAAAGAAAAAGGAAATTTCGCTCACAAATTTCAACAAATGTAGAGTAAATTTTCTAAATATTTCGGTGTAAAACCTGGGGAAATTAAAATATTCGTCCGCGTAAATTGCTCGAAATATTTGTATGGCAATATATGGAGATGAAACGGGACTTCGGTAAATAGCGGAAAAACGTGAAAATGTGAAACATAAACTGAAGTTTTATGCTAATACAAAGACCGCAACATTTCTATTAATAATGTACCCGATATACATATTTGTTCTTCTCACTTGTGAAAAAATCAAAATAATTTTTTCAAATTTGTCAAAAAATTTCTAATTACATGAACTAAAATGTATTTTTTGTGGCGCAAGGGGCTAAAAATTATTTTAAATTCCGAATTACTGGAGTTTTCTAGTTATCGGGGTTAATTTAGTATGAAATTAACATTTTGGGACTTGTGGGTTTTAAAAATTTCGAATTATGGTGAATTTCGTATTATCGGGGTTTTACTGTACCTAGAACTATAGTCTCAAAAGTGTGGTGAGTAAATAAGAAGTAATATAGAAAACCTGTCTGTTATAATAAGCTTTTCATAGATTCTATATTTTAATTATATAAATATATATCTTTAAACCAAATAACTCTTTTTGAACACCACATTATTGAGTTTACACCAACTAGTTTCAGCTCACAGCTGAGTCTTCATCAGGGTTCAGTATTGACTTAATACTGAACCCTGATGAAGACAAAGATGGTATGTCTGACCACAATGTGTTTGCTTCGTGTGAAAAAAAAAAAACATTTCTTTAATTTTGAACACACATATTCAAGTTTTGGCTTTACCGGACACTCCGTCAAATTAATCTGTTATCAAGATTTTACTACATTTAAATATTTAATAAATATGTATATAAAATATGTTTTTTGCAACCTTTAATATCATATATAATATCACGAATCAGCATGAATAGCTTTACAAATTCTGTGTTTTGAATGAATACGATACGTAAGTCATTTACGGTTACAAGAGATATGAATCACTTACCGGATGCCCTGCCCTCTCGCAAGGACAATCGCACAACATCTCCAGGTCTACCACTAGACTCTCGTTAATACCCACGGGGTAAATCTGGAAAACCTGATGCCATTCGCTCGGGTCTGCAGGACACGAAGTCACCATTATCTCGGCTGTGAACTTCACCACGTCGCCAACCTATAAACATACATATATTTAAGCCCAGCGAATATTGATTTTCTTAGTGTCACCTCTACAAGGCCTAAAATAATGTTAATATTGCATTCATCTATGTATACAGGTGTAACAGAGCTAGTCCGCAAAAGTTTACAAATAGATTCCTGCCTGAATTATGAATCGAAAATGTTTTGGAAGTTTATCGATACTCCATTTCTATTTTAAACTTTAAAATTTTTGACATCTGCACACAAATGGTTAAGTTATGTGAATCATTCACCCAAGCATTTCACTGGGGTAGGTACTATCCGAGTAACCCAGAAAAAAATTTTTAAACTAAAATTGATTTGAAAATATTTATAGGGTGTTATCCTTAAAACAAAATGTTCCAAAGTCAAACTATTAGATAACATTGATGATTCTGTTTTAAGTACAAATTTTTAAGTGCACACTTTTTTTACAAAAACGATTAATTTTTCGAATGATGATCCTTGTTTGATGAACCTGATCGCAAAAATATAGTATATTTCGCTACTGCATATTTAGTTAGTGCAGTAAAATCTAGGAACAAATAATAAAAATTTAGAATAAAATATAGGAAGAATAAATTTTTTTTGGATATTTTTTCAATTTTATGATTTTGTTCACGAATTAATCTTGAATCATATATCTATTTTCAAGCAAAATGTGAAAATAGTGTTTTATGAGTTCACTCACGGTGGTAATTAATGAATAAAAAGAATTTCACAATACTACCATCGAAATCAATAATTAATGTCATTTCCTTCTTAAATCTTTACTCTGTAAATATCCTTCACTTATATGAACATTATAGATGAACTCACGAGCAGATATGAAGTACAATTAAACTAGTTAACTTAGTTTACACCACTAAAATTTATTTGGTAAAACCAACCGGTTTCGGAAACGACGTTCCTTCATCAGGGTATACCCAATACTTTATTATAGTATTGGGTATACCCTGATGAAGGAACGTCGTTTCCGAAACCGGTTGGTTTTACCAAATAAATTTTAGTGGTGTAAATTAAGTTAACTAGTTCTATATTCATAATGAATAACCACAAAGTAATAGCAAAATACAACAGTATAGATATGAAATACATACAGTGAAACTCTCTTAATACGTTTTTCAAGGGACCAGCAAATAAAAACTTATTAGGCCTGAAAACATATTAACAGTAATTTCAATATTTTCATAAATTATTTACAGTTTCTAATTTTGTGTTTTAATTAAATTTTCGTTTATATAATATAATATTACAATTTAAGGATATTTTTTTTTAAAAAATGAAGTAGGTAAATATATACATTTGTAAAATATTACCTATGTAAATATACATAGTACCTGAGGGTCAGTAAACAATAAAAACCACCAAAACTATAAAAAAAAATTAGCACTATCAATTTATTAAAATTAGCCAAATGACATTTAGAGCAACACTCGGCATAAGAATAATTTCTGTTGGGACATGCAATGGATTTATCATTAATATATGATAAATCCATTGCGTGTCCCAGAAAATGTAATTAATATAATCAGAAAAAATATATGGTACACATTGTATGAAAATTCATTTGAGGGGAATAAAATATGATTAAATTTTTCCAATTATACAGAATTTCGAATCATAGTTGCTTGTTAACGAGCTTTTACTGTATTCGAGTATTGGCTTTACCAGACACTCCCGACAAATTAATTTGTTATCAAGGGACATACGGGTAAAGTTTCTATGGGAAATGTCAAAGCCGACGAAGTGTACAATTTTATACGTACAATAGTGATCAAGACATGATTATTACTTTACAGGTACTGCTGTCTTGAGAATATTTTTTATTTCCCATTTTACACATCAATACAATGGCGGGCTTATTGCCAGTCGGCAATTTCGTACAACCAGTCACACAATTTAATATAACAATGGAAACATTGTTATAGTGACAAATCCAGCTTTATGATAATGAGAGGAGTATAAGACAAATTAGGGACAAATTGGGTTTTGGGAATTGCTTTTGAAGATAATTATGGTTTGTGAAGATGTGATATCTACGCACAGTTGATTCCACATAAGATTAATATTTGAACAATTTAAGGTAAAAACAGCTATTTGTACATATTTGATTTAATAAACGGAATAATTGAAACACTGATTTTTAGAAATCTTGTACTAGAAACATAATTGCCATTTGCTTCAATGAGATTTCAATAATAATTCATAAACTAACCTTGAGTCCGTCGCACTTGCTGGTGGCTTCTGGAGCTCCACTGCCAAGACAGGAGGAGTAATACGTAACTCTCACTGCGCTGGTGGAGTTGTCCTTCATCTCTACCGAGGATGAGATTTTCTAAAAGAACGGCAACAGATCAACTTTAGGAATTTGGACACATATACTGTGGCGGGTGCATGTAAACACAAAACAGTTAATTTCTTACATCGTACTGTTCCTTTACTAGGTCCACAACGTTGCTGGAATCAGCCGAGAGTGTCCCGGCGGAAGAACCCTCAATGTGTTCTCTGAGTCTTTCATACACCGAGATCTGTTCTGCCGTCACAGCAAATATCACATTTATGGCGTTGTCTTTCACCTAAAAAAAAAAATAATTTAATATATCAATCATCACGTTATAGATAAAATTAAAAATGTTAAGTGCTTAACATTTTTAATTTTATGTATCTATATTTATTTTATCTATATTTAAGTGATTATTATGAATGTAAAGAAGTCAAAAGTAATGGTATTCGAGAAGGAGGAAAGTAAGACAACGTGTGAAATACTAGTAGGCAATGATTGTTTGGAACAAGTAGATGAGTTTGTGTACTTGGAAAGTATGTTCGATAGAAGAGGGAATGTTGAGAAAGATATAGAGAGGAGAGTGACTTCCGGGAATAGGGTGAATGGTGCTTTGAATGCAATAATTTCTAATAGAAATATGTCTACCGAGGCAAAACTAGCGGTATATAATGGAGTTCTGGTACCGACACTAATGTATGGAAGTGAAGCCTGGAGCTGGCAGAAGAGGAACGAAAGTAGATTGAATGCAGTGGAGATGAGGTCCCTTAGATGTATGTGTGGTAAATCCATGTATGATAGAGTAAAGAATGAAGATATTAGGAAAGAATGTAAAGCTGATCGTAGCATAATACATAGAGTAAAAATAGGGTCGCTCAGGGGGTTTGGGCATGTTGAGCGAATGAATGAGGAAAGAATGGTAAGAAAGATATATGATGCAAGTGTTGACGGCGCCAGAAAGAGAGAGCGACCACGGAAGACGTGGCATGACCAGATTAACCAGATACTGGAAGATGGTCCTGTTAGAAGCCTGAACAACCGTCGAGCTTGCGTGCGAAGATGTATGAATGTAGACGAAGCGAAAGTCGTATGTCAGGACAGAAGAGTATGGCGCTCTTTCCTCTCTGCCTACCCCCACGGAAAACGGCGTGATGGTAAGTAAGTAAGTAAGTGCTGCTGGACTCACTTTAAGGTTGACTTGAGAAATGCTGGGGTAATCCTGAAGTGAAGAATGTGTGTACATGCCGCGGCCGTCCAAGTGGCACCTGCCATCATTAGGCTTGACAATACCTCCCAACTGAAAAAAAATCGTATTCGGTCATTTTATAAAACCAGTTAATTTTTGCTGTTTTACAAATTTCAACCTTGTTGCAGCCATTCCAGAAATCCAAACGAGCATCAAGCAAAATTAAAGCAATATTTTCTTCTCCGATAGGGAACAATTAAGATATTTTATCATAACCCAGAAATTTGTTCCACGTAAATATTAAAAAAAAAATTATACATAGCATTGGACCGAATTTTTATTTTAAAATTCCTACGAATCACTTATTATTAGCGCAGCCTTCGTAGCCCAGTGGGCATCAGACTGACTTCTCACACAGAGGGATCTGGACTCCACAATAAACCTATGTGATTTACTCGAGCTTGGGTGTTTTTGTGATGTGTTTCCCTTCAGTAATGTGTTTCCCTTTAGGCCTGTTAAAGCAAAAATATATCCAGTTAAATGAATTCTTGATTTCTAAATGGGGATATTTTATGAATACAAAAATCAATTTTTGTTGTCAGAAATTTGGAAGCTGAAATGCTGCTGTGCTATGGATACGTATTTATTTAATTAAAAAATTTCACAGCAAATATTAGGTCCTTACATATGAAATTGGCATTTTGCCGTACTGGCAAATTTGATCTCAAATATCTTCTCCTTGGTTAGGAATTCCAAATCCAAATTTATACAGCTATTTACTCATGTATTTGTGTTTTGAAAATTATAATTCATTTGTTTTTTCCTCAATTGTTTTTTTCTTTGCGTCACTCAGTTTACAAAATGAAAAACTTGAAATATCGCGTTATTTACGAGTACGAGTTCCACCGTGGCACCAGTGCTGCAGAAACGGCTCGAAGGATTAATGATGTGTATGGCGACGGTGCCGCAAAAGAAAACACAGTGCGTTTTTGGTTCCAACGTTTTCGTTCTGGAAATTTCGACCTGCAGAACAAGCCCCGTGGACGGCCGGAGACCAAAGTTGATAATGAAGAATTGAAGGCTATTGTGGAAGCGGATCCATCGCAAACCACATCCGAGTTAGCTGCAGGCTGCGGTGTTAGTGATAAAACTGTTTTAATCCACTTGAAGCAAATTGGTAAGGTGAAAAAGCTTGAAAGGTGGGTACCTCACGAATTGAGTGAAGCAAATCAACAAACGCGCGTTGACTGCTGCGTTGCATTACTCAACCGGCACAATAATGAAGGGATTTTAAATCGAATCATTACCTGTGATGAAAAGTGGATCCTGTACGATAATCGGAAGCGCTCATCGCAATGGCTGAACCCTGCCGAACCAGCCAAACCATGCCCCAAGCGAAAATTGACTCCAAAAAAGTTACTTGTGAGCGTTTGGTGGACTAGTGCTGGTGTCGTTCACTACAGCTTTCTTAAATCTGGCCAGACGATTACGGCAGATGTCTATTGTCAGCAACTGCAAACCATGATGGAAAAGCTAGCTGCTAAACAACCGAGGCTGGTTAATCGCTCTAGGCCACTGCTGCTTCATGATAACGCTAGACCACACACTGCACAACAGACGGCTACCAAATTAGAGGAGCTTCAATTGGAATGTCTAAGACATCCACCGTACTCTCCGGACCTTGCCCCAACAGATTACCATTTTTTTCGAAATTTGGATAACTTCTTGCAAAGGAAAAAATTCAACTCCGAGGGGGCAGTCCAAACCGCCTTCAAAGATTTTATTGATTCCCGTCCGAATGGTTTTTTTAGTAAAGGGATCGATGAACTACCTATGAGATGGCAAAAGTGCATAGATAGCAATGGTACATACTTTGATTAAATAAATATATTATAATAAAAAAAAATCGGCTTTATGTTCCTCCCATACTAAACGCCAATTTCATATGTAAGGACCTAATATTATAACAAAAAATTAACACAATAATTTGAACACAACGTGTACACAGAGAAAAAATTAACACGATAATTTGAACACAACGTGTACAAAGAAAAAATTAATTTCATAAACACACTATATAGATATACTCACTCACATTGCATTATATACAGGAATACGGCGAAATAAACTCACTGATATTTTAAATAATCGTGAACAAAATCAAACTGAAGTACTGAAAAACAGAGAAACAAAAAATTCAGTTGAATTTCGCTAAAATAAAGATAAAAAAATAATTTTATAGACAACGGATTTATGTTCCTCCCATACTAAACGCCAATTTCATATGTAAGGACCTAATATAATGTTACGTGTAAATATGTGCAAATATAATTGTTTCTGATATTTAAAAAGAATTTAACTGCATAAATAACTTTTTCATTTCAACACAGATTTTAAACATTATGTATTGCTTGCCCAACGTAACTTGGCGTGTGGCGAATTTTGAACTAAAATCCGCCCCGCCCGCACCCGGCGGTAACCCCTCGCCCTGTCATTCAGTTCATTCTCGTCTTTGAGCGCGAGCTGTGACATCTTGATTACCAATATACACTGAATTATTATGTCCAAAACATCCTAAACAGTCTGGGATGGTGCAAGAACAATTGCCAATGAAGTATTAAAGTTTTGCGAAGCTGAAAAAGCGAATAATGGACCGATATTACCGTCGGACAGTTTGACAGATAGAACGGCCGCCATTACTGCATGGTTTCTTTAGTGCTGCCCGACCAAATTTCTGTATTTAATACGACACCGGTCACCGGACATTCTGTACATTATGTATTGCGTAATAAATTTACACCCTGACAACTTATGTTACGTGATAGGAACGCCCTCTCTCGCACGCCTAGTTATAGTGGTATGTCTATAGTTGATAAACAGTGTATAAATAATATTAATTGTTAGCACCATTTAGAATGCAGGTAGATCTATATCTAGATCATCACCGCTCTCCCCTTCGTGCTTTACCCACCTACCTTCTCTATTACCCGCATCCGCAAGCACAGATCCTGTATTCAGTTCGAACAAAGCCGCCGAGTGCCGCTTACCTAAATTTTATACGCCTTATGTGTATCGCTTACCGCCGCTCAGAAACATAACCTACGGGTTTAAAATATCTATTTCTTTATTTTACCAAATAAAACTTAATCAACACAAATAATCGTGAGTGTTATCCATCTCAAGAAGAAAGCATCTCGCCGCTCGTTGTATAGTGGACAGCAGGAAATACAGAACCAGCATCCAGAAAAGTAAGTGCGTCCTTCTCCTGTGGAATCCACTGTTATATCCACCATTAATTAGTTATTGTTTTTTATTTTGCAAAAATGAATTTCAACAAACAAAATTAATACTTCATTGACCCATTGACTTACCACGCCCGGTCAGGTGCCCACGTTTTTATTGTAATGTCCAATTAAAAAGAAGTGGGTAATTTTATTGGCAATTTTTTATACTGGCTTGGTAATGTAATTTTTTGTGGCTGAATGTAAAACAATCACAAATTCGAACAGTTAAAAGGATGGGTTAAAACTAAACATACCTTTCCGTCCCCGGCATAATGAAAGCCGGCATCTGTGGAGAACACGAGCAAGCGCCTGGCCTTTTCTCTCCATCCGATCTCACCGCGGCACACTACGGCTTGCATGATGGCGTCGAAGCCACCTTCGGGAGCGTCAAGGTTACCCGAAACTGCCGCATTCCTCACCTCACCCTATAACACGCGCATAGTTTAATGTTGTAGAATTTGCGTCACAAACAATTAAAAATTTAGTGATGCGTAATTAAAAACGATAATAATAAAACAAGTCAAAAATCTTTAACACAAGCATAAGGAGGTGTTTTTTATCTTTTCAATATCAAAGTGGTGGAAATCAGAAGAATTGTTGAAAGAAATACTACTTTTTCTTAAGTGTTTGATGCACATGGACAATAGTTATATTTTATTTATATTATATATTTTTCTTTCATCAAATTAAGTGAAGATCTCTCTTTTATATTTTAAAAAAAAACAAACCAACAGAAGTGTTTTATTTTTAAATAAAATATCACTTTGTTTGACATCACTTTATTGACTTATTGAACTGGAGTATATATTCAGTCCTGATGAAGGCGCATCTGTGAGCCGAAACAAGGTGATAATAATAATATGTGGATAACTTATATAGCGCCGTTTTCGCGAATACTTACCTCAAGGGCGTGATAATAACACAACAAAATGATTGTATTTTATTTAAAGATATTATGTCTCAAAAAAATGTGTTAGCTTCGTGTGAAAGAAGCGTGTCAAGAAATAAATATTATTCTACATACTGAAATCATAACTAAATGATTTAATTTAGCAATTTGTAATTAATGTTATTCCCCTTTGCATGGAAGAATCACTCTTCAGTAAGCATACCACATAAAAAATAGTTATTTTTAATAAAACATGTTTATGAAATTGAACAAACTTGACTGAACATTTTTTCTCTATTAGATTGTATTACATAATATGTATCTACAATGTTATTTTCATTTATTACATTTGTATTAATTTAATAAAATTGTTTGAAACATAAAATAAAATTTTATATTACAAAGGTCAAAAGTTAATCTTCTGTTTTGTGTCTTCTGGGGTATTATGACGCGTTTTTACGACATTTCTGGCACAAAACAGAAGATTCTGAGTGGCCGTGAAAACCTAAGAACAGTCAAAAATGAAATTATGACTTAATGTGTAAATACAAGAATAACAGTTAAATAATCATTCTGGTGCAATTAAAAACATAAAATTTGCAGCTTCAGCGGTGGGATAATGTGATGTGGGATTAATTAAAGTATAAGGGAAAGGGAAAGGTTTTAAAAGCAGTACAAACACGGATAAAACATTGTGCGAGAGTAACTCATGCAAAATAAATTAAATCATAATAAAGACATGCAGATAAGCCATTTCCTTCCACCTCCCTTCCTGATCATGACCAGCCTCATGACTGAACAATGGATAAATATATTTTTTAAAAAAAGTTACACATATGATTATCGCATCACCCCTGTATATGAGTTTTTTTGGGTGGCCCTTGCCTCCTGGTTATTATTAACTATTGCTTGCTACTAGGCTCCGCGGGTAGCTATGGTAGCCGCTTCCAATAATTTTTAGACATATGTATTTTGAATTCTTGGACTTCATTTCTCTGAAATGAGTGAAGAAAATTCACAAGGGAATAGTACCTTTTTCTTAAAAATATTTAAACAGTTTCATTAAAATAATAAGGCAAAAAGCTATAGTTTTAAGTTTTGACATTAGTATGAACATTGCCAATATGTTTTGCTACTTGAACTAAATGAATTTGCTGGTTTTTGATAATGGCAGTGCGCACTACATGCAACATTTTTGACGCATATTATCTATAGATATAAATAATTTATATATGTACAATACTTATTATTTATTATTATTGAATTAAATATAGCTGATTTATTTCACAGAGTTAATATTGCCTGGCAGAAGTGGCGATCACTCACTGGCATAGTATGCCCATATGCACAAAAGGCAAAATATACAAAACTGTAATAAGACCAGTGATGCTTTATGGGGCTGGGTGTTGGATAGTAAAGTAAACATAGGTACAGAAGCTACATATGTAAGTTGCCTAAGATGATAAGGACACGCGATGAGGAGAGACGATGAACACATGATACATAAAACGCTGGCTCTTCAGAAAATAAAATGAGGACGCCCTCCGCTGACACAGTGAACTAGCATGACAAAACTAATACAAAAAAACCCAAATATCCGATCCGACGACCCAAGATAGGTTAGGAGAGTCCATCCCATCTGAAATGGGAAGGGGCAAAGATAAAGAAGAAGCGTATATTGAATAAAATGTTACACACATTTTTAACGCAGCTTTGTGACAATTTTTGAACACAGAATTCCTCAATTACAAAAACTTTTGTAAACATTAATTTAACAGTTTTGGTATGTGTTGAGTCTGTTATGTAGGCAGCCAAAGTATCTGTATCCGCATGAAAAAGATGTTCTGCAGTCATGATCTCAATCTTGGATTACGAATGTGAATGGTCAGATGCTACGTTTTCTCGGTATTATTTTATGGAAT
The DNA here is from genome assembly GCA_016648135.1 of Agrypnia vestita. Lineage (NCBI taxonomy): Eukaryota > Metazoa > Arthropoda > Insecta > Trichoptera > Phryganeidae > Agrypnia > Agrypnia vestita. Next base: position 56,420 of record JADDOH010001739.1, on the reverse strand, counting down.
GGAAGCACGGGTGCTTACCGAAGAACTGATAAGGCGACTTGAGGCATTCGAGATGTGGATCTACAGGAGATACTCAAAATAAGCCGGGTGGACAGAGTTACGAATGAAGATGTTGTGGTTCGGATGAATAAATAAAAATAAGTTATTAAAACAATAAAAATCTGAAAACTTCAATATCTAGGACATGTGATGGACTTCCAGAAAAGTATGAGATCTTGCATCTCATAACGCAGGGAAAGATTGCTGGAAGACGGGGCCCTGGAAGAAGGAGAACATCAGGCAGAAAAACCTGAGATAGTGATTTGACCAGTCTACTGTTCCGGACCGCATTAAACAAAGTCCTCGTAGCCAACATCATAGCCAACGTCCGTTGAACGGATCAGCCACGAAAAAAAGAAGATATTATATTTCACTGTGAATGTTACATATGCATTTGTGTTTAGGAAGCGTTATCATGACATGCAATAGGGCAATACAGGTGACTTACCGTTACTACGGCTCGTGCTAGTCAGGTTATCATGCAGAGTAATATATAAGTTGAAAGTAATAAGACTTACGGCGAAGGTGTGTGTGTCGGTGCTGAGCGACATGACGTTTCTGTACCCGTAGGGGGCGGCACACCCTGTACAGGGCTCCAGCAAGCTAAACATACCATCCACATTACCAATCACAGTCCACACTCCCAACCTGGGTACCCACACCCCGGGCCACAATAATTGACTATTCAGAACAGTATTTAAAATATTCAATTATATTACCTATATTATATGTATATGTAGTTAAATATTACACATAAAACTCTTGATATGATTGAATATAAATAAACATTGTTAAAAATATATTAAACGTTCGAGAAATATACAATGGGTGTTTAATTTTAATTTAATTCAACGAATGTGTCTACTTGTCAATCGACATTCCATTATTATAGATGATGATGTATAATTGCAATATTTTTATAATGCTTAGCTAAATTATGAATAATTTAATAAATGCACTGAATGAGCTGAGCGACCTCATCCAGCCTGATTGCCGACCTATCAAATAACTAACTGTAACTAAGCAGCTGTACGTGAATTTACATAACGATGAATAATAGTTTTATATCTAGTTAAATAGTTGAAAGGTAAAAAACAATAATACTTATTTGAAAAATTATTTTAATTACTGTCTACGAGATGCTATAATTCGATAGTTTTTGAAAATCAAACAAGAAAATATATAAATTCTACTGAAAAACATGCATTTCAAGCAATACTTCAATTATAGAACCATACAACAAGACTACAGTTTAACATAGCCAATTATAGTAAACAGTGCACTCAATGCCTCCTTCACAATAAGAACAAGATATTTTTTTATGCCCATTGCAAAGCCAAACTGAGCACACTGTCCAAATTAGCAAATTACGTACTTTGAAATATTCTGAAAAAAAAGAAGAGTAAAGTTCTGAAAAATCAAGATATGTTGCAAGTCATAACAATTTAGAACTACACAAATGTAATACACATTCCCGGAGAAGAATAACCCCACACCAGAGTTTAAACATAACAATTCTAGGCGTCCTCCTCTTACAGGATACAGGGTGGGAGCAAGCGGGGGCGAGAAGGGTGGTTACGGAGAGGGAAGGCCCTGCCGTCGCTGCATTAGTGGGGTTAGACTTACGGAGAAAAGTTTAGTGTCTGTACTAAGGGGCATGTGGTTTCTATAGCCGTAGGGGGCCTCGCAACCGTCGCACGGCATCTGTAATCTAAAGCAAACTTTATGTCTCAGCGGAGAACAGTAACATCATCGTACTTTTCAACGAGAACAGAAATCCTACACAACAATTGAATCGCTTGATTTGATTTATTAAGGAAATACATTAACTCTCAGGCAATTGGCATTGAAAATAAAACACTCAGTTGATCTGCTACGATCAACAGTGACATTGAAAACATTTCATTATGAAAAATTAAGAAGGTTAAATAAAATGCATTACTGTAATGTGGTTCTACTCAAAGATTCTGGAATACACCAGGCCATCTAACTTTTTAAAAATTTATAACACTGATTTTTATAAAAGTAAGCAAAAAATTGCACATAAAAAATTAATACTGCCAACGTTGAAAAATGATTACTTGTTGTGGGATTGCAATGATGAAAATTTGCCAATAAAGGCTCATCTTCTGAAACCTGTACTCCCTGACAAACCGGCTTTGCCTTAAGTACTAAAAATCTGGGTTTTATTTCAACCCTCGCCAATCTCGGAACTTCTTGATCTAATCGCATCTCTCTACGATTTCACTCCACAAAACAATCGCACAAAACACGTCAATGAAGAACAGAACCAGCTCTGAAAACATAATTACGTAAATGGAGTCTCTGTCCTGTCAGCAATAGTATCTATCTACATACAATATTTTTCATAATTATTTCAACCTTCATATAAAGTGATACATTAGCATTGCCAGTACATTTGATACAATGGATTAAAGTTATTTGTTTGCATGTATTATGGCATAAAATATCACAATAATTTTTACAATCTACAAAATAAGTCAAGTATTTAAAAAAAAACTAAACAAATATGCAATAATGTAAAAAAAAATCTATTTTGTGAAAGAATTGTTGAGATTTTAAGAATATCTCGTAAGAACTGTCCAACTCAAGTTTGCAGATACACAACAAGGTGAGCAGATACCTACATGTAGTATACATGCAAAAATACTTACTAAACACTAGTAATGAATGTGTAAAATTAAATTTTAATGTTTTCAGAAATGAAAGTGTAGACTTCTTATTCCTTTACTAATGATTGATTTTCTCAGCACTAATATCTACCTGGTACTGATATTTATTGCACAAACACGAATTGGTTGATAATATAACACTTACTTCTTAGGTACTGTGGAGACATAAGGCATGACCACCTTGTCAACGAAAGAACCAAAGCCAAGACGAAAGTTAGAGGTGATGTTCCTCATGGAATCAGACAGGAGGTCTCCTAGCGCCGAGAGTTTTTCCTTGTCGTCCTCCATAGATTTGCTGAGATCCATCAAATAGTATAGGTCTACAGGATAGTCCTCAGCCTGTGCGTACCAAACACTCAACCTGTGCACTTCATCTGCAATGATGCATTATTTATTATGCTTATAGATTACAAAAAGCTATTACCTATATTATTATATGTTTTGGCATTAATGATCTTACTTATAACTTCATAAATTGTGGTCGGAAAGAAACTGAAAATACAAAAGGTTTTTTTCACTCACTGATCCTAAGTTGCAGATTGACTTTTTGAGGACTGATCTGCACCACTTCTGCATGAGCAGACCCCGAAGCTTCCCCTCCCCAGGACCCACTGGAACTGGAACTTGAACTTGAACTGGAACTTGAACTGGAACTAGAACTCGAACTGGCTCCTGCACTCATCTGACCTAAGTAAAACAAACAATACCCAATTACCCTTCTAACATACATTCAATTTCATAAATTTATTTAATACTTTACAATCAATTAATGTGAATTACGTGACATGAAAAAATCTAATTTGATAATACCTGTGGTCGAAAAGTTGTGATTTTTTATAACTTTATTTACAGATTTATTTATTTGTATTGTTGTACTAGTATTGTTATGTATTTTAATTTACAAATTTTTTAATGCCACTTTTGTAAAAATCTTGGACCGCATATATGTATTTGATATTTACTTTTGCGCATAGTAATTTAATAATCAAAAGTAAATTGTACAAAGGCCTGTATGATAAGTACCCGCGTTAGGGAAGATAAAGCACTTTTAATTGTAAAAAATATGTATATATATTTCTCAAAATAATCTCATTGACTCGATACACTTAGTCCAGTGATATTTTGACTTTTTTAAGCCATCCAAAATAGCCCTCTGTTTCAGCCTTTTTCATGTACGGGAATAAAAAGAAATCGCATGGGTCCAAATTTGGAGGATAATTAAGCCATTTTTTCATAAATTTAGCGCCATATTAGTCCAATAAATCAGCACAATATTGTCCTGTGTCCTTCCTTTCTCCAAATATTCAGTGAAGATGATGCTTCGTGGATCCCAAAAAAAAGTGGCCAACAACACTTTTCGCATGGTGAAATTGTTTTTGCCTTCTTTGGGGCCGATTTTCCAGGTGAAGCACCCACTATTTTGGCTGTTTGGCTTTAATTTCTGGTGACACATCCATGCTTCGTCAACAGTCATGAAACGCCGCAGAAACTCTTTTGTGTCACTCATAAACATGTCCATACTGTGCTCCGAAGTTATCATGCGACTTAGTTCTTGTTTCATCGTGAGCGAATGCAGTACCCATCTTGCCAATAGCTTTCTCATGCCCAATTTTTTGTGTAGGATATTTTCTATGAGTTCAATTGAGATATTTATAATATCAGCAATCTCTTTGAACTTCACCGTTGACCATACCCTCCATAGTCACCTCAATGGGATAGCCTGGGTGCTCTACATCAATTTACAATATTCGGCCAGGCTTTGAATTTATTAAATCAATGGAATTAGCCGATGATTACCATTAGGTAGTCATCGAAGGTCATGGTCATCATAAACTTCATGGCATGCAACTTCGCCCTGATTTCCTCACACGCCTTCCCATTCAAAAAGAGGAATTGAATAACTGATCAATGTTGCTTTTTTCTTCAAAATACATAAACTTGCCCACTTTCAACAGCTATCAAAATAAAAATACTTGATAAATCTGTCTGAAATGTTGACAGACATTGTTCAAAGTATGGCGTTAAATAATGCTATACTAATTTTGTGTCAGTGATGCCATCAGTCATTGGACATGGGTAAATAAACTTATTATATAACCTCGCATCAAAAAAAGTAAAAAATTACATTCTCACTTCAACATTCCAGAAAATATGTCGACAAGATATTTGTGAGGATATACAGGTTATTGAAATATGTTACTTTAATACACTCAACTTTTTGGTGCCAGCATGGCACTAACTTTAATAAATTGTCAAAAATCATAACAATCAACACTGACAGGTGAAAGAGCATTGCTATTGGATCAACTTGCAAATCAATTAATTCTTCAAAGAAAATTAGATTTCTTTTGACCGTATATTCTTAACTCTAGAGTTAAAGAGAAAAAGATGAATAAAATAAATTATAAATTACATTATTAATTTCGACAGATAATGTAACCCGCACCTGAAGATCAACAAATAAACATTTGATAGGTTGAGTGTGAATAATTGGCTACCTTTAGAAAGCTGCCTGTTTTCCATGAATGTGGCAATGTTGTCAGGATTCCAGGTGTACTCCTCGGCACAGCCACCTGACAGGGAGGCCATGCTGGGCTGGTAGCAGCGGGGGCGCTCCCCGAAATCAGGCTGGGAGCACCAGGCGCAAGACTTGGTCTGGATGCACTCTCGGCAGGAGCTCTTGGCGACGCATGGGTTCTGGGCTGTCAACTTTTCTGCCTGCTGTCCCCAGCACTCCATCACCAGAAGACTGACGGAGAGCAGCCATAGCGTTCGGGTTGGATACATTTTTACCTAGAAATTTACAAATAGAATCACTGAATTTAAAAATCATTTTGTACATATCAAAACTGGAAAGCAATTTTGTCATAAATGCCAAATCTATAACTTTATAGTAGAGATAAACTTTTTTGGAAAAATAAATACCTTTCAATTTATCAAAAAATTGTTGTAGGAATCAAATAATGAAAGGATTATTATGTATTATGGAAACAATACAAATAGTTAATAATAATTATTAACAACAATTTTCCTAATTTCAATAAATTGCTTTCCAGTGTTGACATTAAAAAAAAAACAGAATATTATAGAATATAAAGTAAAAAGAAATTATTTAAAAGAAGAAGAAGAATTCTGACATACATATAGTCCGTCTAACTTATCTGAAGAATGGCCAAATTTGGAACTAACGACGCCATATTGGATTATCTACAGCTGACAGACCTTTGACAGACTTTGTTTACAGAGAGGTTCACGACTGTTTCGATAGTTTTTTAAGAACATTTTAGATTGTCACCATGCCAAAAACCATTAAAAGCGGTTTTCGGGAAATAATCTTGAAAATGCACACGTTTTTTGAAGAGGAACAACGTCTAAAAGCCCCAATTATACCGTTTGATTTTGTTCATAGACTTATTGCCGCCACTTCAGGTTAATGCTGCCATGCAATTATAATGATTTTCCCATACTTAGTTTTTTATTTACTATTATACAATTTCTTCAGGTATTTCTGAATCGCCAATTTACAAAATAGTTAAAGAAGGTAAAGTGGCCGTGGAAATGGGCATCAAAATATCTACACCCGGAAAAAAAGAGCAAGGATAAGTGGAAAAATTTAATTAGAAGCCTTAAGATGAGAAAAGTTTTAGAACATATATTATTCGATAATTTTTTACATAGAATTTTTATTATTTATACTTTTTATTACAAAATTCATTAACGAGTTCATTTGTATAAACATCTTTTTTCAAAAATAAACTTTTTTATTTATGCACATTAAAGACTGGTTGCATCAACTTACTTTATAGCAATAGTTCATTTAAAGCATAGATTTTTACGAGAGCGAGTTGTTTGATCGGTGGAAAATGCAAAATATCTATGCTTTGAACGAAAGATTACTATAAACCAAGTTGATACAACGGCCCTAAACCGATTGATATCCTTAGGTGTTACTGAGTTAAACATGGTGATCATGATCATTAGGTATGAGACACCGAATAAAACCGGCGCCACACTTCGCGGATCTTCCGCCGCGTCTCTTCTGTCGTGGAACATCGCTACATTTCTTTCCATACAATATGCGCTTATTAAACACATTACGCGGATGATCGGTCGATCTATTTGCTTTGCCGATTTGGCGCAACGGAAAAAACGCGGCGGAAGATCTGCGTAATGTGGCGCCAGCCTAAAAGAATTATTATTGTTTGTTTTTTATTTTTCCTGAAAATGGTATTTTTCTTTGATTTTGAAAAAACGCCATTTGTGACGTTGTGTATTTTACGAATGTATATTTTGATAAATTTATTTGTACGTTAGTTTACATTTTTTGTTTTTTATCGTGTCGTATACTGCTTAATAACTTGTTTAAGAAAAAACGAAAATTCCCTACAAATGAGATAATTTTTAGACTATGGGCAGTACCACAACGATTGGGACGCCCTCCTTTATTCTCCAGATAAGTTGGACGGACTATACACGAAATGCGCTTTTACGAATGGTTTAAATTATTGACAGGTATTGATTTTCAGGGGCGCAGTCAAAATATTAGACTTACTCAACAGAATATATTATTCATAGACGATTGGATATATTTGCGATATCATAAAAAATTTAAAAAGCAATAAAATGAAAAATAAATCTAGGGCAGAAATTAAGATTTCGTCGTCTCAAAACGTTGATAGTGTAAGTGCACCGCTTCGCGTCAACACGGCAGTCTCATAACAAAACGGGTCAAACGGGCAGTTTGACACAATTGTCTGTCGAGGCGCGCGGAGGCCGCGGCAAAATCGATAGAAAATAGACTGTTCCACTGTCAATCATCTCTTCCTCCCAATTCCGGCAACGAGCCGCAATTCGGTTACGCCATTTTTTATTCCAAGTAAAAAGCGTTCGTCACGTATACAGGCAAAATATAGTCGCATTCATCGCAAATACACCGTGTCCACATCGGAAATGCGGTTGTGCACGAGGGTTGTGCGACAAGTAGGTACCCGTGCCGCGGAAGGAAACGCATTTTTTGATGTGTAACATCTTTCCTTTCGCTTTCCTGCAATCTGTGGCAGTGATTTCGTGAAAAGGACAGAAATGCGTAACAGGAAATAAGACACGCGCAATTTCATTTAAAGAAGAGGCCTACTCCAGCAGTGGGGGGAAGAAGGCTGGGGAAGAAAGATTTTTAGAGAAAAAAGAATATTCCGTGTATTTTTGATCAAACTTCATATTTTACGTGAAGAGTCGTGTGACGAGACATTCATTGATCATTGAGAATTAGTGATGCAACGAGTACGAATATTCGTATTCGAGGAATAGTAGACATTTACCGAATATTCGTATTCGCCGAATATCATCACGAATATCATTACGAATATTAAAAACGAACTATTTATAACTGAACGCAACGCAAATTGCGGTTTGACTGTGCACCGTGTATCCGAACACACCTCTATTATCGGGGATTCTCCTTACATTGAATGAATGGATTTGTTGAGTTCTCAAATTCTTTTTTCTATGGAACTCATGCTGTCAATTGTTACTTGTTTCACAGCATAACATGAGTTCTTTCATCTAGTTTTTTTGGGTTTTTAAAAAGGTTACGTGCTCATTCCATGTAGTTTTTGTTTTGTAATATGTATTGTTCGTTCCATTTTATTTCTGTTGTGTGTAAAAGTGTTAACTCTTATAAAATAATTTCAAATTAAATCTAATAACACGACCTCTCGTAATACCAAGATATTAAACTTTTTTCACAGGAAATTCAGAAAATAGGAATGAAGTAGATACATATCTCAAACAACCCAATATCTCACTTTTGCTAATCCATTGCTTTTCTGACGTGAAGATATATATTTCCATAAGCTGAAAAAACTGGCCCAGAAGTATTTTTCATTAAAACCGTCTACTGTCGCCTCAGAAAGATTATTTTCGACCGCTGGGAATGCACAAACGGATAAAAGAAATATTTTGCTTTTTGAACAAATATTTGGTAAATTTTAATTGTTAAATCTCGTAGTAAAAAAAACTAACCCATAAAAACCAAGTTTTTATTTTTTTCTCCCTTTCTTTGTAAATTAAGTTTACCATCATGTAATAATTGATTGACTGAAAATGAAACATGTCTATGTCAAAAATCTCTAAAAATATATCTTTATTATTTGATTTCTTCCCAAAAAAACCGAAGCGTACTGTCATCTATGAACCAATTGTCATAAATTTTCGAAATTCGTAGTGAAGTACCTATTATACCTACCGACGAAGTAATTCAAATTTTAAATATTCCGTGACGTTATCGGGCCGCCGGCGCCGTTGGTAGTAATCAAACTTTTGTAATGATTCCAATTTGAAAAAACCATTAAATTTTCCATAATTATACTATTATTATTATTATTTTTTAACGAAAATTTGATAGATCTTTTTGATCGTCGCCACGAGTCTACTTGCAAAGTTTCAGCTCTATTGGATCACGGGAAAAGGGTTAAAAATCGATCCAAAGTTTTTTCGTCGAGAAAACAAGCAAGCAGACGCCACGAGTTAAAAGAAAGGAAGTAAAAAGAACGGTGGTGTATTATTTATTACAGTAGCCGGCAAACATCTTGAAATTTTACGGCGTAGTGGGGGGTAGTTTGCGCATGTACCATTCCACCAAAGAGACCCAAATTTTGTCTTCTGCGCATTCCCCCACTACGCCAAAAAATTTCAAGAAGTTTGCCGACAACTGTACCTTGTTGAATTATTCGTATTCGCCGAATAGTAGGTTTGATATTCGTATTCGTGAAAGTGGTATTCGTTGCATCACTACTGAGAACGAATGACCCCGTTACAAAAAATTTTTTTAGAGGTAAGTAATCTCCGTTTCGTATGTTTACGTCGCGCGACTTATCGCGCAAAGGAGACTTATCTTCTCAGATCCAGCGAGGCGAGGCGGGGTAGGTACTTGCTGGCTCGTCTCGGACGCCCCGACCGGTCACGTAAAGTTCCGCGAAGGCGGTGACTCAAGCAATGACGACAAAACGCTAAATCCAAACCGCAATCACTTCCTAAAAGGCTGACGACTCTATACAGCGCACAGCAATACTTTACGATGCCACGGATGGATGTTTAAGAATTAACCGCAATAATATAATTGTTACGAAGTTTATTCGTACTAGTCCGTGAGTCACGGACTAGTACGAATAAACAAACACGATTAAAAAAAACACAAAAAATATATTTCAATTTTGTAATTATACATATATGTTATATAAAAACAATAAAAAAATTAGATACAGTCGAGCCAGTATTCTCTCGATAACTGACAAAATTTTAGATATGTTTATATTACTTCATATCTCACGCCCCACGTGCAAGTTTTTAAAAATTATTTTGTATATAACTTCTTGTCTGTCGGCTCAAGTATTTATGAAAAAGCCGACTCAGTACTTGTTTCGCATGGGATATGGTCCCGCGATACTTAAAAATTATGCCTGCGAAATTCCAGACAGAGTCAAAATCCACAAAATAATGTCAATGAAGATACTACAGGTAGCAAACCCGCGGCTTCGCCGACACCAAGGCGCCGAGGCGATTATGCGACCCTGGCGGCGGCGGGCCCAAGCTATCACTATTTTGGACTGCGAGCACGCGGAGGATCTCCCGCTATGCGATAATTTATGCCGCAATATGAGACGTTTTTGACATTTTTTAGATTGAAATGAATATTATATAGATTAACATTTTATTAGGAAAATATTTTTATAAACTACTGAATGCCCTGGTTATTACTATATATGTGTACACTGTCTGGAATTTGTGTAAGATGTCATTCCATATTTTATCTCTGCTTTTTTACTGTCATGTCAATATGGTATACCTAATCGTTGCTCTGCTTTGATCTTTGCTCTTGATAATTTTGTGCTGTAACCATGTATAATCCTATATCGTTTGAGGCCTCAACGAAACTGTATGATTTTCTGTATTATTTATTATCTTTATGCCCATAATTTCATGTATGCCTTTGTTAGATTTAGGTATTTCTTATGTTTGTATTTTGTGTTTTTGAAAAATAAACTGACTGGGTTTTGGCGGTCTTATTAATTCTGAATGCTGACGGGAGATAACAGGGATTGTGCATATAGACAACCCGCGAGACGCGCATCTCATTTTTGGAAGATGACGACGATCTCGCGGATTACAAATAACATTAAAAATACATTTTTTTTTACATTTCTTTTACTAACTGCGCAATAGATTGGCAGGTAGCCGTCTGAAAGGGGGCCCGAAACAGCGTGCGCACCCCTCACGCGGCATCCAATACGGTGAAGCTGGGTTTATGGACCACACGCCGGCGTCCCGTGAAGGGCGTCCGGGCCGTAATGCGAAAAAATTCGCGAGATGAATTTTTTAAAAAATGCACAAAACCTGGCATGTCGTATACCGTTGGATTCGGCATGTCATTTCCTGTCAGGATTCACTAAAAAATAAACAATCGGATTGGTTTTGAGGGAGATATATCGAGAGATAAGATTCGGCCCTTTTGAGGCGAATTACGGTCGCTGACACATCCGGACACATTAGTCATAATTAAATTCATATGCGGATGTGTCAAGCGCCCAAATTGATATAATTTGTACATATGTACGTCTCTCCAATCGAGAGAAATCTTAGATAGACGAGCCAAACGCGCCGTCTAAGCACTACAGCGGCACGGTATTACACGCGCCTGCGACTCTTTTCCGTGCGGATGCAAGTGGTCCATCACTCTCCGCTACTGCACCATCTCAAGATTTATCTCCCCCCCAAGACTAATCCCATTTTGACCGTTAAAATCCCGTTATGTCTATTTTTTTGGTATAAATAAAGGAAGGTGAAATGGATCAGGCAGTGTGAACTCTTCGCTTTTCTTGTGCTTTTATCGGTCGTAATGTCCGTCACTCTGCCGGTTCAGTGCACCGCTTTTGTATAGTCTGAACCTGTGTTTTTATTTAAAATCTCCTTTCTATTTAGTAAAATGTGTTAAAAAGTGTAGTAATATAAATTTTGTAATTTTTTAAATTTTCTAAATATTTCAAATTTTTAAAATTTTTTAATTTTTTAATTTTTTAATTTTTAATTAATTAATTATTGATTAAAATCTGACAAAACTCGCGTGTCCGCGGCAAGGCGTCGGATCGTGCAACTTCCCTATTTACAAATCCGCTAAATCGTTGCCGTTCGCCATTTTGTGTGGAACAATATTGTTTTTCTAAACAATTGAATAATTTTGTAGAAAAAGTAAGCAATATCTTAACATCCAATCACAATGATCATATTTTAATCTTAAGCGATTTTAATTTGAGCAAAATCCAATGGAATTTCGATACCTCCTCCTGTTACTTCTCACCTACCAATTACCACACAAATGACGAGTGTGAATTTATCAATTTTAGCAATATGTTTGATCTCCATCAATTCAATGGGGTATATAATGACAATAGGCGGATTTTGGACCTGGTTCTTTGCAACGAATTGGTCGGAGTTTCAGAATGTCTTGACCCATTAGTATCTGTGGATCCCCACCACAAACCATTGACAATAACGGCTAATTTTATTGACTTCCATTCACTGAAACCAGCACCTCGAACGAAATATTGTTATCATCGTGCTAACTTTGAGGTTATTAATAATGAACTAAACAAGATTGATTGGGATTTATTGCTAGCGGATAAGCCCGTTGAGCAAGCATTGAGATCATTTTACCAGGTACTTTACACTATTCGCGACAAATGCGTACCATGCAAGACGGGAAATTTTGATAATTTCCCTCCTTGGTACACTGCGGTACTCAAAAAAATTATCAGAGAAAAATTCAAGTACTTTCGTAAATTTAAAATTTATGGCAATAAATCTGACGAATTATCTTTTAATATTTTACGCGATAGAGCCAAGTCATTGGAAAACGAATGTTACTTGAATTACATCTCTAAAATAGAGGAGTCTGTAGTACGTAACCCCAAAACGTTCTGGTCATTTATTAAATCAAAATCTAAATCATTCAACCTGCCAAGTAATATGACATACGGTCTCAATACTGCCACATCAGGATCCGACATATGTAACTATTTTTCCGATTATTTTTATTCTACGTTTTCTAATCCCTCTTCAAGTACTCAAAATACGAATTCTCTGTCCAATTACGAACCAATCACCGATTGTTTCATTTCATCAATAGAAGTCAGTAAATCGAACATAATAAATCAATTAAAGCATCTTGATATAAATAAATCTGCTGGACCTGATCAAATACCACCAATATATTTAATTAAATGTGCTGATATAATTGCTGTACCTCTAACAATTTTATTTAAAAATTCTATTAAGGATGGATTTGTGCCAGATATCTGGAAATCGGCATTTATTACGCCGATTCATAAAAAAGGCTCGAAATCAGACGTCGCAAATTATAGACCTGTTTCTAAATTGTGCACAATTGCTAAAGTTTTCGAGAAGGTTATATACGATCAAGTCTATGCAGCTCTTCATCACTCCTTTCATCCAGATCAACACGGATTCATCAAAGGGAAATCAACCGTCTCCAATCTAATCCTCTTTAATGACTTTCTAACTGATAAAATGGATAAAGGACTTCAAACAGATGTGATCTATACTGATTATAGTAAGGCGTTTGATAGAATAGATCATCATCTGTTGATTAATAAGCTTTTCTTGGCCGGAATACGTGGTGACTTGCTAAGATGGTTTGCATCCTACATCGATAATAGAACTCAGGCTGTGGTAGTAAGCAATTACATGTCGAGTTGGGTTGTAGTTCCCAGCGGAGTACCCCAGGGATCACTGCTGGGGCCATTGTTGTTTATAATCTTCATTTCCGATATTCACGATTGCTTTCGTCACTCTAATGTCCTAATTTTTGCTGACGATATGAAAATTTTTAAACCAATCTCTAGTATTTACGATTCGTTCGATCTACAAGATGATTTGCTACGGTTAGATAATTATTGTAAATTAAATAAACTTGATTTGAATCCCTCAAAATGTTCTTGTGTAGTTTTCACACGCAAAAAGAATATAATACCATTTAACTATATACTAAAAGGAGAACAATTAGAAACAGCTACATCAATCAGAGATTTAGGGGTGATCAATGATAGAAAATTATTATACGATGAACATATCGATTCTATTATAAGTAAGGCTTATAGGGCTTTAGGTTTCATCATGAGAATATCTAAAAATTTTAAGTGTGTAAAGAAAAAAAACATTGAAAGTACTTTACTGCACTTTTATCAGAAGCAAACTTGAGTATGCAACGCAAGTATGGAACCCCCAGTATATGATCTATGTAAATCGCTTGGAACAAATTCAAAAAAAATTTATTCGCTTTCTCAACTTTAAATTCAATTGCGTTTCTGACGATTATGACAGTTCAAGCAAAAAATATCACATCCTACCTTTATACAGACGTCGGGAAATAGGTGATTTGATGTACCTACTAAAAATTGTATCAGACAACGTCGACTGTCCTGAACTATTAAATAGACTAAAATTCCATGTTCCCTGTAGATCTCGTAGACACAACCCAGTCTTTCACATTGATTTTACCTCATCCAACTATCGTCGGAATTCATATTTCTTGAGGGTATGCGATGCATTCAATAAACTGATAAGATTATTGGATATTGATCTGTTCGAGTGCAGCCACACAAGATTAAGAAAAATTTTGAGTGCTGAATTTTTTTCCACGTAATAATTAAGTTTCTTTTTCTTTTGTTTAAATTTTTTATTCTTTCTTTCTATATAATTAATATGCCTTAGTATATCATAAATATTTATCATTACTGACATATTTCTGTTTGTTTAAATTTTTTATTCTTTCTTTCTATATAATTAATATGCCTTAGTATATCATAAATATTTATCATTACTGACATATTTCTGTTTGTTTAAATTTTTTATTCTTTCTTTCTATATAATTAATATGCCTTAGTATATCATAAATATTTATCATTACTGACATATTTCTGTTTGTTTAAACTTTTTATTCTTTCTTTCTATATAATTAATATGCCTTAGTATATCATAAATATTTATCATTACTGACATACTTCTGTTTGTTTAAATTTTTTATTCTTTCTTTCTATATAATTAATATGCCTTAGTATATCATAAATATTTATCATTACTGACATATTTCTGTTTGTTTAAATTTTTTATTCTTTCTTTCTATATAATTAATATGCCTTAGTATATCATAAATATTTATCATTACTGACATATTTCTAAATGTGGAGACCTGTAATTGGCCATCTATATTGTATCAATGTTTTCTATGCTTTTTTTTGTGCTGTTGGTCTTCCATAAACATTAAATAAATAAATAAATAAATAAATAAATAGACATGGGTCATTTTTAGAATATGCTGTAAAAAAGGAAAGACTGTTACTGGAGATAAATAAATCAATGGATATACCCACTTTAATTGATCTATTTACTACTGGACTACCAAATTATATAGCTGATAAAATAGATAGAATGAACTTAAAAGAAACAAAAGATTTATTTAACAACATCAGGGGCTTAGAACATTTGGCGAATAAAAATAATGGTGAAAAGAATGTAAGAGATTTTGAAAACAAAATTAAAGAGAAAGATGGAAGACACATATTTTTCTAGAAAATTGAACAACACCCAAATAAGAAAAAAGCTATATATCTGGAATGTTTGGCAATAAAAGAAGCAGTTAAATATTGGCAGCACTGGCTAATGGGAAAAATATTTACAGTTTTCACTGATCATAAGCCATTAGAAAAAATGAATATAAATACTAGAACAGATGAAGAATTAGGAGACCTCACATACTATCTATATAACCTAACCTAACCTTTATAGGGGCTTCAAAAGTACTAACGGTACCGTCCCTCGGGTCAGATTTGACCGAGTAGTATAATTATAGGGAAAAATGGATCAAAACTTCTTAGTTTTGCTTTTTTAGTTTTAATTACGTCTATCTTATGTATTCATAACCATCGTTATATAAAATATAATATTAAATTGAAGTATTTACTACGTAAACGCAATCAATTAGAAAGAAAATAATTAGAAAAAAAAATAATCCTTATTACATGTGCATAAAACCATTGTATTAGAATGTTGTTTACGTACTTTTTTTTACACATCAAACAGATCATAGGTGTTTTATTGTCAGTTTTTGCACATAATTGACAACGACTTCTTTTGGGGGCCTTTTTAGCAGAACCTGTAGAGTTTCGTGATCACGTATATTTTTTTGCAATTTCTAATGAGAAAAGATCTCTACTGAGAGAAAAAGTGTCCTCGGTAATGTTTTCCTGGACTTTATATATGTTGTAAGCAGCTACATACCTAGGTTTTCCAAATAATGTCGCCGTTTTGCTAGACACCCTTCCATCCATATATCATTAGCAGCGGAGAATAACACAAAAGCGTTGTATGCTGATATATCCACCATGTCGCTGAACACTACATTAGGCCATCTGTTTGTCTTTCTTTTGCAGGTAGATATAGCAGGAGACCGCTTTGTCCAGGGTATCTATGCTGCCTTTACACTTATTGTAGTCTAATATTAATATTACACCTCCAAAAATACGTCTTCTTTTTAACTATCCCATAAACTTTTGGTGCTTTCATTATTTGAGTGAAATACACCAGCCAGTAATAATGGTCAAATGAATGCGAATATATCGTTACTATCAATATAATACCAATCATCAGCAAAAACACGCTTGCCCTCCAAGTCAGTATATTTCAAAATAGTATGTATCAAAGGAGGAGGAAAAAATAGATGAAAACTCGATATTTCCTCTGTGGTAATTCTTGAACAAGAGTAACGTGTCAAACCTAGCATCAAGGTAATGATGTGTACTCTGGATGCTCCCCCTCGAGATTGAGTAAATGGTTCCTTGGAGTATTTTATTCGTCCGTCTTTTGAAGTCATTGTTCGAACAGGCTGTACATCACTGTTATAACTTTCACTGTCAGAGGATTCAGCTTCCTCGACAAAATCTTCTGTTTCCGAATATAATTCTTGATCATCTGACACTTCTAACATAATTTCTGTATCACTATCTCTCATTTTTGGAGGCCAAAATTAGTTTTACAACCTTGAACTAAAGAATGCGTTGTTAGACTGAGAGAATAATATAATCAAAGACAGATTATCATTCTGTTGTTTTTGTATCACTGGCAATGTAGGTAGAATTACAAAAGCCCCACGAACATGATCCTATAAACAAATCGGAACTAATTACCTCAATTCTAATGAACGATAACCAGACAAAACGTTTTGTGCGTTAAAAGGTAACTTGTTATTACCTGTGGGTCAAACTTGACCCGAAGGCCGTTAGAGTAAAAAAGTTCATACGCACAATAACATAAGTTTTTAAAAATAGATTAATTTGAAAATAAGCTTAAGACAGCGATTAAATAAAAGTCATAAAATATCAATATTTAAAAACTGTTAATTTTCGAGAAAATTGCTCATTCATCCCAAAATGGGTCAAAATTGACCCGAAGACTTTACGAAGGTTAAGGTCATATATTCCCCAGGAAAATACAACTTTGAAGCAGACAGTTTAAGCAGAAATCCTGTATTAGAACCATTTGAAAATCAAGAAGAAAGTTTAAAAATTGTTAACTTAATTAAACTAGAAGACATCCAAAATGATCAAGGAAGAAATGAAGGTATAAAACAGAATAAAAACGGACTAGAATTAAAGAATAAAATATATTATAAGAAAACAAGAAAAAAAACAAAGATAATATTAACTGAAGAATTCAGCAAAAACTTCATAAAAAAATCATTATTTTTATTGTCACATAGGTATACAACAATTGAAAAACAAAATTGTACCTTACTACGTGGCGAAAAATTTAACATATAATATAAAAAAAAATTGTGACAATTGTGAAATCTGCTTGAAAAATAAATCTAGAGGAAAATATAAATATGGACTAATGTTTCACTTAGGTCCTGCAACTTACCCATTTGAAATAGTATCCATAGATACCATTGGAAGATTTGGTGGCTCACGCTCTACAAAAATATATTTGCATCTTCTGGTAGATCATTTCTTTAGATATGCGTATATTTTAACTTCAAAAACATAAAGTGCTAATGACTTTATAAAGTTGGTTAAAAATGTCACACATGGAAATAGAATTGGTATGATTCTGTCCGATCAATATACAGGAATAAAAGTTTCTAAAAGTCTCTAAAAGTTTAAAAAAAAATTTAGATGAAGAAAATATACCTATTATCTTTACTGCAGTTAATGCACCATTTTCAAATGGTTTGAATGAAAGATTAAACCAAAAATTAGTTAATAAAATCAGATGTAAAATAAACGAAAGGAAGAATAAATTGGCCTGGACAACTACTGCTCATGAGTGTACCCAAAAATATAATGAAACAGAGCACACGGTTATAGGCTTTTCTCCAAAATATCTGTTGGCAGGTGAAAATGTTGACATTTTACCAGAGGAATTCAAACAAAAAAAATCTCAAAGTGACTTATTGAAAGATATAAAAATTGCTTTGGAAAATACTATAAAATCGCACATTTATAATAAACAACACTTTGACAATAACGGAAGGGAATGTGAATAACAAATATGAGATTTGGTATATGTTGAGAATGGAAACCGATTAAACAGGAAAAAATTGGACGAATTAAAAATTGGCCCATTTCAGGTTTTAGAAAAAATGTCAAACACAATTTATAGAATAGATACAGGATATAAGAAATGTGAATCAAATCTCTTCCACATAACGAAACTTATTCCAGTGTCGCAGGAGTCCGAAGACTACTGAGTTGGGGGGGAGATGTAAATGAAGATCGGTAGGTACCTATTGATCTTCATTTAATTTGAATTGTTAAAATGGAACGTTTAAATTTGTGTGAAAATTCTTTCACAAACAACTGACAATCGACCTATTGAGAAAATTATAATATAGCGGTGAATAATACATATTATTTAATAATTGATAAAGTTTCTAATATAAAATAAAAGCTTTAAATGTTGTTTCTCTTTTCAGGTATGATGTGTATTTTTATTATTTTTAAATTTTAATGTCAAATATTATGTTATTTTGTTAATAAAATATATACTCTTTTCAGAACAACGCAAAAAAGCTTTTATTTAAAAAAAACTAAAATATTTGGGAAACCACATTATAATTTTTTTTTATAAACAAATAAATACTTTAGGATCCGACATCTAAAACAAGTATCATTTTTTAAGGATTACAGCTAGTTTTATACATAATATTATAAAAGCAATACAGGGTGAGTTTGTATACAGTACTTTAAAGGTGGATTTCTGCTTTGATTACGAATCGAAAATGTTCAAGCAACCATGAATATCAATAGCTGTGGAGATGTGCAATATCAAAGTTTTTTTTTCTTCAATATTTCTGACTTATTTTTTGCAAAACATTGAACTAACCTACAGTAACCTATATCGATTTTGAAAAAATCATTCGTTTCAATACATGTTAAATAAAATGTTAACAACCTTGCAAAAACATTAAGCAAATGAATTTCTCACAATCGATATAAGTTTCTGTGATGATTGTTCAACGTTTTGCACAAAATACGAAAGAAATATTTTTATTTATTTATTATTTATTAACGTCCTACAGGACTTTAACAAACAGATAGGTAAAATGTACATTAATAGAACATATAGTTTAAAGAAAATACTTAAAATACAGATACAAATATATAAAGATAAATTTAATATAAAGTAAAAAGCAAGTACATAACAAGCAGAAACATAAGGAAAACATAATATAATAGAAATTCAAAAACAAAAAAAGTAAGAATAAAGAGTGAAAAGCAATAGCACAAGCTTTGAAAGACACAATATAATAAAAAAATTACATAACAGTTACTTATCTCACTCAACCAACAATAAAAATAAATACAAATCCGATTTGACAAATAGTAGTAATCTTTAAATGCACCTTTTAATATTTGTTTGAATCTTATACAGTTATTGACAAAGACGTCAAGTTGCTCGTGTATCTGTTTGTTAGTCTAGGAAGCCCTTGCAGTGGGGAATTAAACAAGTAGTTGTTGTTGAATGAATCAATGAATGAATGAAAATGTTGAAGTAAAATGAAAATTTTGATGTTACATATTTCCATAATTATTGATATGAATATTCAGTCATGGTTGCTTGAACACTTTCGACTTACATTTAAGGCAGGTGTGAAGTATTATGGGCTAGCTCTGTTATACCCTGTGTATGTATGGCCGCGCCGCAATGGATTTTGGAATGTTTGGAAATCCAACGTTCGGAGTGATGCCATAAAATCCACGCGGTTTTTCACATTCACGACGAGTTGACGCATTGATTTGGAGTGATGGAGTAGAGTGCTGCCAAATTGAGTGCCCGTGAATGGGGGCCTTTACATATAATACTACTGTACCAAAAAACCAAGGATTATTCCGTATGACAGGTGGCCGGTCTGCTCAAAGCTGCGCCTCCACCGCGATGGAGTTGTCCTTGACGTATCCATTCTCAGGGTTCACGAGCTTGCTCCACTCAATGAACTTGGTCCATCCCGAGGGGTTTTGATCTCTGTTGGTTAATCATACGGTTATTGATGCGTAACATCTTTAGGTCATGGGACTAAGTGATTGCGACGGAAACGTGTTACAGGAAGTAGGAAAAAGCGCGTGCTATATGTATAAGAGATTCTCGAGCCGCAGACTTCTTTACCGATTCAGTAAAGAACTTCTTTACGAGTCTGTAAAGAAATCTGCGTTTTTTGGATACTGCTACCTTTGCTTTTACACCCTACACATGTATTATGTGCTTACTAGATTGTGTATATAATGTAATAATTTCAATAAACGAGATTCTGCGAGAGAGAGGTACAGTTAGTGGAGTTTTGCGGCCATCCGTGCCATGTCGCCCTTTAGACGACACACCACGGCATGGCCTTTGATGTCAACATGGTGACGAATGAGCACAACCGATATGATGGCTTTCGCTCATAAAAAGGTCCTGGGTTGGTGGCGGGTATCCATTCACTGCAGCTTGAGGTTCATTGTGTGTGGTGACTATGTGACGAACCGATCATGATCGGAGGTAAACATCTTCTTCAGATGCTGGAAAAGGTTGGTTGGTCTGGATTGCTAGGGTTGACTCTATCGGCCTCGCACTCTTCCTAGTGCGAAGGCAGCAATACCTGTTTTGTGGCGGTAAGACTCGCCACGATACAAATTTGTCTGCTTGCATGTGATATCTTGAGTGAAAGAGGGGTGGCATATACCGTAAGCACTATGTACAGTTATAAATAGATTATATAACTACCACTACTTATAATTTACTGAAATCTGTTGAATTGCGACTGTAGTCCAGTCATTTGGTGCTAAAAAAGGGGTTTCCTGGAAAGATTTCCGGGAAGTTTAGAAAATGAGTAATTTTATAGATTTTGATGTGCTCTTTCCGAATTTCAACATCGCCACCTTATATCTTTGCCGCTCACGCCTTTATTTTGGAAAAATGACACCTAAAAGCAGTTTTTTGACAATATCACCTTTCTGACTCATTTTACAATAAAAGTATGTAGACAAAATAAAACTAGAGAAAATTTACTCAATTTATGTAATAACCTTTTTTCCCGTAAAATTAATAGTTTTGGCGTATGAGCGCCGCAAAGTGAAGTTCAACACGCGTTTTGGCCAAAAAACTAATTTCCACACCACCTTGATATAGAGTAAGCGGCGCGTTTTTTGTTTTAGGCAAAATCCACATACAATTCACTATTCCAAAATTTAGCGCATTCTTATTCACTTCGCTATTCTTGATGGACCAGGTGTTGCGATTTCATTGTTTTTAGTACCTACTTTGCTGCCATGCTGATCCAGAGATCATGGCTAAAGCTGGAGAACGCCTCCTTCTTGAATTATACAGTTACAGTAATAAATAAATAGTGAAAAGTAAGAGTCGGAAAGGAGATATTGTCAAAAAACTGCTTTTAGGCGCCATTTTTCCAAAATGGCGGCGCGTGCGGCAAAGATACGAAGTAGTAAAGTTGAAATTCGGAAAGAGCACATCGAAATCTATAAAATTACCTATTTTAAAAACTCCCGGAAAACTTTCCAGGTAAGACTACCAAATGACTGGACTACTTGGGCATAAATAGGATGTTTTACTAACCTATTGAAAGAATGAGAGCTCTTTTTGAACACTAACGGATCCACTCCAGGCTTGAAGGACAGCAGCCTCAACTCAAAGCTGAGTGTTTTGAATAGAGTCTCTGACTGGCTAGCTTCGGTGCAGTTGAGGAATATACCCAAATACTTCAGGCCGTCAAAATCATATTTATTTATTCCTATCGTCCATGTCAGGCCGTATAAGGGATGCGGAGGGCTCCAGTTCCGGTATGCCAGCTGCTCGATGTTGGGGAACGTATGCTTAAATGTAGTCAGTTCTGCAATCTGCAATGCGGAATACATTGTATAATAAATATACCGCGCGCATGCTCGGCATCCCCATGCAAATCGTTTGCCAAAAACTGATTTTCTTGGTTTTAACAACAAGACTTAAGGCGATCGTCTTGCAAAGTGAGCAAATTTCACAATTTTCTCTAGTATCTTCTCTTGCGCTTTTTATCACATTTTTGTATGGAAAGATATCATATTAAAATTTATTCATCAGTTTACATACATTTCAAATACGGATATCCTATTAAAATGGCACAAACTAAATTATTTAATAATTTAATAAATAACCAAACCTATGACGTTTTAAAAATTAAGAAAATTGCTCCACTTTGTGGGCCTTTTATGACTTAATGGCCTCGTGAGATGTCATTTCTTTCAATAATATTAGAAAGTAAACGATAATCCTACACCTATTATAATTTCCATATCTGTCAGTTTAATATTATTAATATTTAGTGCATTAACTTTGTGGTTAGACATTATAACAGAGTTTTAGTTAAATTAGTATAAACCACTGTATATATTGAAATAATATTTTGCTTATTGACTCCAGATAAGGCATCTCTGTCGCAGGGGGCATAAGGAGCAGCGGCAGTCACTTCGGCCAGAGAGATTTGGGGGTGGGGTGGTGTCAGACCACTACAGCTTCTTCATAGCAGTCAGAATAACCTGGCGGTCGTAGGTCAGTAATGTTTGAATGTGGTTAAACAGTACATATTTTCATATAAAAAAGATTACATAAAACTGGTATATTTAATTTGTTTTAAGAATATTGGGCGCACATTCACTGTATTCCCCTGCTACACACACGGCAGATAGAAGCCAGAAATGATAAGTCCTTCCAGGATTCAAGATGTCCTTATTATATTGAGTTCTCTTTCCTTCTAGATTATCTTCTAATTAGAAACATGAGTAATTGAAAATCATAAACCTATCTAACTCGAACTATTTTTTTGGCAAATCAAAGAAAACAGAAACCAAATTTATTGATCAACTAGAAAGACACACAGAAAAATCAAATCAATGAAAAAATATTTGGCTGCTACCGGGATTCGAACCACGGATCTCCTCCTATCCGGGGCAGGCGCGTTAGCCAATTACGCTATAGCGGCCTCTTACATTTCCGTGAATATATCGACATTATCTTGTAAGTCTCATTTCAATTTTAAATCCACTTTTACTGGTACGGCACAAATTACTTTGTGTAACTGCCGCTAGGGAACGCCATAGCGTAATAACGTATTTAGTTAACGCACCTGCCCCGGATAGGGGGAGATCCGTGGTTCAAATCCCGGTAACAGCCAAATAATTTTTTCGTTGATTTGATTTTTCTGTAGCAATGTCTTTCTAGTTGATTAAAAAATTTGTTTTTTTATTTCACAGAACTTAGTTCTGAAAAAATTGCAGCTTCACAATAAGAATGTGTTCTTGAATATAATATATGTGTCTTCTGGGGTATTATTCCAACCTTTCTTTCCGACGTTTCGGATCCCATTGCAGTGTCTGATGTGTTAAGTATTGGCTTGCAATACCGTCGGAAGCTTGGTGTATCTGTGTTTATGTGTTACGTGGCAATACCGTGTCGGAGTCATGTATTGTCTTGTGTTGTGTGTATGTTTCATCTATTGTCTTGTGTTGTGTGTATGTTTCATCTATTGTCTGATCACTATCTCTGCAGGAACTGCAACGAGATCGACTTTGAAGCGCCGGATACCATGATATTTTTAGTTTGAGACCATCATCTCTATCAATATTTATCGGGTGCTTGTTGATTTAGAGTGCTTCCTTGATAAGACGCTTTCAAAGGATTTTCGGTTCGAATGCAAAATGATGTTATCCAGATGATATCCAGAAAATACTCAGCCAGTACTGATTTTCCTGGATGACCGAGTTTGCACGCCCGTTTGTGCTCGTCAACCCTTTTGGAAATTGTACGCGCCGTTTGTCCTGCGTATACTTTATTGCAGCCTTGACAGTCGAGTCTTTACACTCCGTCTGTTTCTAAGCGATTTCTCTCCTTCGCCGATCTCAACAAGTCCTTAATTTTTGAATTGGTTCCAAAAAATGTCTTGATGTCTCTTTTCTTGAGAGCTCTAGCAATTCTATCCGTAACGTTTTGAACAAAAGGGAGAAAGGCGATGCCTTTGCACTCAGGTTCTGTATGTTTTTCGGGGCGATTAGATTTAGCTCTTATGATGTGCTGTGTCTGTCGCTTTTGGTAACCATTGCCTTCCAGTGCGTCGCTGAGTGTTGTCATCTCTTCCTGTAGAAACTCGTCTTGGCATATCCTTTTTGCCTTCATGGCCAAAGTGTTGATAAGACCTCTATTTTGTGCCGGGTGATGGTGGGAATTTGCATGTCGGTAGCGGTTCGTGTGGGTAGGCTTCTCATGGACTATAGAATTTGTATTTTCCTATAATTTGTATTTGTGTATAACTGCCAATCGGGGTCCCGTTAATGAGTCATCAATGAGAGCGACGGCCCGCGGTCGCGAGGGGGTAATTAAACCGTAAAACTGCTGTGCATTTTGGCATATGTATAATGTAATAAATATCAAAAAATTAATAAATATATATAAAAAAGTGAAAAAAAAGTCTTTATGACTCACTCAGGTCGGGGGCGCATGTAATAAATAAATTTGAAATTCATTTGATAACATCGTTACGAACGAAAACCATCAGGTGGCCGTCTGAGATGCTGTTAGCCCCAGTGTAGGAGGCCGCAAATCTCATCCAATGATTTTTGGCAGGCAGGTTTATAGCTTACACCTACGCGGCACGTGGTCGCAAAAATGACGCTGTGGATTTTTTGCCTATGGCGTTATTTTTTGATTACACATCGCCAGAATGCTCGATATCCAAAGTATTGGATATCATTTTAATCAGCATAACAAGGGCTACCTGATGCAGTAATTAAAGTATAGAATTTGTGATAATTAAGAAAGTTGATATTTTGCATCACATATTCCTAATTTACAGCGCTGACACGTCCGGTGAGTAATCTGCGTATTACATTCATCTGCGGGCATGTATTACGGGCATTTTGACATTTGAATCATTAGCGGGAAATACGGGGGAGCGGGTGGCGCGCCGCGTGGAATGCACCGCCCTGCGCACGGTATTGCCGCGGCCTAAGGGTTGTACAGCGCACAGCCTCCGTGGTCCACCACGTGATCCCCTCTCTCGTTAATCCCTTTTTGGCAGTTATTTTCCCGTTACTTTGGCTGGACTAGAATAAAAAGGCTGCGAAAACAGTGAACAGGGCACATGAAGAAGAAGATGATGAAATATTTTATTTATATTGTGGTTTTCTCATTATTTATCACATAGTTGACAATTTTTCACATGGATATATTAAAAGAATTAATATTATTATTTTAAAATTAATACAAAAAATTAAAATCTTATTCAAAATATCATATATCTGCTATTTAATCAAGGTACTGCGTATTGTGTCTTACTTTACATATTGATTAAATAGTTAATGTCAGGAATATCGAAAAAGATTTTGAGTTAATTTGTCTATATTTTAAAATAATAATACCAATTCTTTTAATAAACGAAGCGTTATTTCGTTTACAGAGTGGAAGTTCATGAGTAACACAATAATTTATACAAAACATTTTAGTCTACTTATTTGAGTTATATAAGTGGCCGACAAATATAAAGTAATGGGAGGGGGGTTGTTATTTATTGACATATACAACAGTAATTCATTATTACATAAAATAATATTTATTTTAACAATGGGGATGACGCAGGTATTTGAATGTTTATTAGGTTATTTTTATTTTTGATTGCTTTATTAATTTCTAGTATTTATAGAGTTTCCAATTTACGACCCTTCGCCTCTAGATGTAGGACCCTGACATTATTTTGGTCAAACAAGTGATCAAACTTATTTACAAAGGTTCCTGTTTCCGTTGTTTCAGTTCTAATATTGCCTCTGAAGATGATGGTTGTGCCCATCGAGAGCGCTTTGGCTTATATAACACAAATAAGTTGAAAAAAAAGTGTATAAATTATTGTGCTAACCAATTCTTTTGATTATTGAAGTAAAAAGTTGTCGACCATGTAAACAGGGTTGAAAAAAACCACACAAAAATAACATATTTTTAAAAACAGTGTTTTTTAAAACATAAATTGTAATACACAAACTGAGATATTTTGCAATAACTTTAATTAATTTAGCATAATCGTTTACTTTGTAATATTATTGAAAAAAGACATCTCAAGAGGCCAATCAGTCATAAAAGGTCCACAAGATGGAGCAATTTTCTTCATTTTTAAAACATCGTTGGTTTGGTTTATTAAATGATATAACAATTTAGTTTGTGTCATTTTAGTAAGATATCCGTATTTAATATATACGAATCCTGATGAATAAATTATGATATCTTTCCATACAAAAATGTGATAAAAAACGCTAGGGAATGTATGAAAAAAAATTATAAATTTACTCACCTTACGAGACGATCGCCTTAATTATTGTAATAAAAAAATTAAATCTCAATAAAAGTACCTATTGTTAATAACAACTAGTAATTTAATAAAACAAATAAAATTTCACTAAATATGTAAAAGCAAAAAAATATTTAACTGAAATTTGGGCCGATTTTGAAAACATATGTGGTCACATATTCAGAGGAGAAATATGCAGTTTCACACATATATTTAAAAGTAAGATATATGCAGGTCATATATCTACAAGAGAGAAATATTGTGCAAAAAAATAATAACAGTTTTCTTTTTATTTCTCTACAAAGTGTAGTTTATTTATATTTATCGCAAAAAATACATCATTAAATATATATATTTTTTTAAATAGAGATGCGAACACGGAATACATGTCACATCAATATTCTTACTATTTTCAAATTAAGCTAAACGCTTGTGCTATGCCTAACTTGATGGTCTGGAGTGAGATTCGAACCTGCGACCTTTGGATCACGAGGCGAGAGTCCTAACCACAAGACCAACAAGCTACTCTATTATTGATGTATTTTGTATTGTTTTCTTGAATATAATATTTCTCTATTTAAAGTAGTAAAATTGTATAAAATTTCAATTTTAACAGATTTCAACACCTTGATAGACCAAGTAACTCAAATACAAAGTTTTAATAATGATAGGAATCTGAAATATATAAAATTTGGTGACACCAGGTCAAGCGATACTAGATCAGTCTTGTAAATGTACCGACCTGTTTATTGCAATATTATTGGCAATCCGGAAGTATTTTGCTTAAATTTTTTCAAAAAGTCTGACAATTCTCAGAAAAATGTGAATGTGAAATATTATTAAAATGTGAATTATGCTGTGTATACTTTTCTGGAATATTCTGCGAACTCGTGTTAGCCCTTATGATGGACCCTGCAATGGGTTCCAAAACGTTGGGAAGAAAGGTCAGATATACATGGTAGAATATCCCAGAAAAGTACACACAGAAGATTCTGAATGACTGTGAAAACTAGAGAACATTTTTAGTGTATAGAATAGCTTGCTGGTCTAGTGATGCAGTGGTAGAGTCACTGGAGATAACGAGTGGATCCTGTGTGTCAACGCCTAATGTCAGAAATCGTTAAGCATTAGTGAAATTGTTAGCTTATATGTAAAGATTTCCTCTATTATTATCCATCCCTTATTATTAAGCTGAACTTAAACCAATCCAGCAAAGATATTTCTAAAATATTAGAATTAAAAACATAGAGAGGCGTAAGACAAAATGGTTACCTTTCGTTGCAAGGCTTCTACCTGCGTCACCATTTCGATATCCCCTTGCGGCGGCTTGGCCGAGACCTGCACCTCCAGCGTGACTGAGTCGTTGGTAACATAGCCCATCTGCGGATCCAACACTTTTGTCCAGATCATGTATTTAATCCATCCCGCGGAGGTAGCTTCTCTGTTCAATACCACGAAGTTAAAATATTTTCTCAATGATAGTAATAGTTCATTTGTAATATTAGGTCCGGGCAAGTATTTGAATGCCTCACTGCATGCTGTGGCAAGCATATTACACTGTTAAATAATAATCAGCAAACACAAATTAAAAATACAGCAGAACCTCCCTGACGTCCTGGGCGGGCTCGCGCTGCTTCTCGGCTCTCACTCTGTGCTTATAGTCTCAGTATCTATAGTGCTTATAGTCTTAGTATCGCACATGATCGTACTTATTTCCAAACTTGTATTCAGACACATTCGCCCGTATTCCGAAAATAGCAATATCGGGATCGAAAATTTTTATCCCAACACTTAATACATGAAAATAAAAATAAATGAGACATAGGTATACGCGGGCAGTAGGAGAGGTATGGTCAGAGGGAGAAAGAAGTACACGACGGTTATTCGCCAAATGTCAAGTTACTGTAATGATAGTTCAACGTTTTGTAAAAGATAGGTCAGAAATATTGAAAAAAAATGTAATATTTTGATATTGCATACCTTGCATACCTTTAACTATTGATATTAGGTCATGGCTGCTTGAACATTTTCGACTCATAATAAAGGCAGAAATATACTACTGCAAGGTTATTAATGTTTTACAAATAACCCTATGCACATGGTCGGGGAGGGGGACGAGTTTCTAATATCTGCCTCACCATATGACAATAATATTCATATTTGGTAATTATAATTATAGCATACTCATACGAGGTAATTATAATCTGAGCACATAAATGGGATGGGAGAGAATTTCCTGCTATCGGTATGATAAGTTGGTAGGGAAAAGAGGTAGCTCTTGATAGATCTGAATGGGAGGTGGAAGGACAGCAGCTGGTGATTTGAGGAGAAGCAATAAGGTTGTGAATAATTTGGAAAAGGAAGGATTCGACTGTTTTCAAAAGTGTCCAATTTATGAAATTGTGTCGAGTCCAAATAGTTAAAATTCAAATTAAAATTGTAGTAAATACGCTTAAGAAATGATTTTTAAACGTTTTCGATTTTATTTATATGTGGGTGACCATATTGTCGGGCAAAATTCAAGGTGAGTTCGAGTGTACGTTTCATTAGTTAAAGGTGTGTTTTGCATTACAAATTCGCGTGCGAATTACGCTTGGTTAAACAAGGCTTCCATTTTACTAAAATGTTTATGTATTACATATACATACATACATAAAAGGGATCATTTTTTCGTGTGTTCTTATAAATTATGTCAAAAAGTAATACATACTTTCAAATACAGAAAAACCACGTTAAACACCTTTAAATTTAAATTCAACATAATTCTAAGTTGTCTTTAGTTTGAAATAAAATACTTACTTAGAATACTTATAATATATATCGTTGATCATGGAGAAGGGTTGCATCTTGTCGGAGAGCAGTCGAATCTCGAACTTGGCTTCGCAGGACCAGCTCGCTGTGCTGTCCTCGTTGCTGAGGAGGTAAACTCCCAAATATTTCTGAACGCTGTTGTCTGGCTCTTTCAGCTGCAATGCTATCTTCCAAGGGAGGCCGCGCAGGTAGTGCGGAGAGGAATATACCGTCTCTGTGGTGAGCCTGCTGATGTTGTGGAAGGTGCGCTTGAAAGTGGTTAGTTCTGCGACCTGAAACATAAGAGATCATCGGTCCGATGGGCGCGTGGTCTTGCCTGCACTTCTGCAAACAGACACAAGAATTGTGGGGTGGGGTATAAAAGCAAAGGCGGCAATATCCAAAAAAAAAAAAGTTTTGAATGTAGTCACTGAGGATCACTAATTTAAAATGTACTGAATTCTAGATTTCCAAACCATGTTTTCTATAAATTTATAGGCAATGTTTCCTATAAAATTTCGAATTCAGTACATTATAAATTAGTAATCCTCGATGACTGCATCAATTTTTTTTGGATATTGTTGCCTTTGCTTTTATAGCCCACAATTAAAAGATATTTTTCAGAGTTGAAGCCATTCTTACAAATGAATTATTAATTAAAAGGAGGACGGGCAGAAATGTATGGAAGCCAGCCTAGGGACCAATAACAGCATGCGATATATCATTGGACAGGTTTTTTTATGCACTTTAACTATTGTTATGGTGGGAAGACACAAATTGCTGTGTGGATATAGTTATGGCGCAATAAAACCAGACTTCGTTCACAATTAAAAACCATAAAAACCAAGTTTTTACTATACTCCCTTTCTTTGTAAAATATAACAATAATTAAAGACGAATTAAAACATATAACATAACACTAAACTTATAGCAATTTAATATATTTCTAAAATGTCAGATGTTTTGAGATGTCAAGATTTTGATAGATTCAATTATCATCAATATCGTACCTTATGAATTTCCAGCGTCAAATAATTTAGTCAGAATCAGATTTGTGTAATGTAGAATTCTTCAAAACTAAGCAGAAATCTAAAAGAAATAAATGATTATTTGATATCTTCCCAAAATACCCAATTTTGCTGTCATCTGTGAACCAATTGTTATAAATTTTCGAAATTCGTAGTTATGTACCTATTATACAGACGAAGTAATACAAATTTTAAATATTCCGTGGCGTCGTCGTTAGGCCGCCGTTGGTAGTAATCAAACTTTTGTAATGATTCCAATTTGAAAATACCATTAAAATGTCTAAAAATCCAAAATTATACTATTAATTTTTTAACGAAAATTTGATAGATATTCTTGATCGTCGCCACGAGTCTGCTTGCAAAGTTTCAGCTCGAATGGATCACGGGAAAAGGGTTAAAAATGGTTCCAAAGTTTTTTCGACAAGGAAACAAGCAAGCAGACGCCACGAGTTAAAAGAAAGGAAGTAAAAATATAAGCGTTTATTTTTATGTTTATCATCAATATTAAAATATTTTTGTTTAACTAACATAGTGAAGTACCAAAAAAATAAAATCTGTTAAGTGCGTGTTGTACTCGCACACTTAGGGTTCTGTACGTTGTGACGTAATAAATTTCATTCGTCACACTCTTTCGCAGAGCAGTTGAAAATTTTCAATTTGTAACTAAGTGCTAATTGTAACAAGTAAATCAATAAATATACGTAGGCACCGCGCGCGTGCATTTGTGGACCGCGGTCATCTATGAGCATTCGCAGCCAGCGGCATGCATTACCGGACAGGCAAAACAACATGGCGTCATTCGGATTTTGCCACTCTTAGTGTCAACGTGTAGAATTTTCGCACTCTAGTTAGAGGGTGCGAAAATTTTATTCATTTTATTTCTTAACATCTATTCTTTAAAAAAGGTTATTTAACATTTTTCGGTAAACATAATATTTTCATGAGAATTCACTAAAATACTTAAAATTGTCAGTACCAAAAAATTTCAAGCTTCGGTTATTATTTAAGAAAAAATTCATATTTTTTACCTTTTTATTTCTTAAGATCATTATTTTAAATTATTTCATGAGAATTCATAAAAATAGTTAAAATTTTCATTTAAAAAATTTCTGGTTTTTGAGTTACCGCTCATATTTTCGTTATCCCTTTAGCCCAAGCAATGAAGGTTTTTTGTCGGAAGAAATTAGAGACAAGCTAAAATTTTGCCAGTTGTTAGAACCTAATTAGAGCAGTATTTCCTCAACTGTCCCCGCCCCTCCCCCTTGTGCTTCCTCCCCCACCCCCCCTTAAACATCAATTTCTCAATACTTTTTATTATCGCTCATATCTCCCTCATTATTTAAGCAAAATTAATAATTTTTTTACAGTTTTATTCTTTAACAACGAATCTTTAAAAAATATACTACACCATTTATTTGTAAACATAATAGTTTTATAAGAATTCACTGAAATAGTTAAAATTTTCGCTTTTAATATGAATTTATTCGAAATATATTATACATATACCTACACACTTAATCTTCATTAATTTTGCCATTATCGTCGTCCATTGGTGCATTGTGACATGAATATCCCCTGCAGTGCTCGCACATATCTGAACAAAGTATCCTGACTTTCTACATCTGGAGTAATTCCCATGAGCAGATTTACAGGAACATGACACTAAATGCAAAAGATCATTTGGCGTTAAAGTTTTCAAAGAAGTCACTGGTTGAAGAACTTTTTTCTCTGCTCCATTTTCATATACAGACTCCCACTTCTACTTGGACTTGCAAGTAAACTCTTAGTACCTATGTGTTGTTGACATGCCTCGGTTGTGGGCGTAATTTTGCCAGATTGAAATTTGATCGTAAATGTGATTTTCTGACAGATTCATAAATTTGAAGTAAGGAGCTTCATTTACACTTCTGCCAACCGTCGCGGCGGAAGGACGTACTGTAATAGGATGACTTGCAACGCATGCAATGTTATAATTAATGAGTGTCTCGCATTTATGCAAAACAAAGCGGACACTCTAGACGAAGTATCGATCACACAATTGTGCACTTCCACCTTCTCGGAGGAGGAAATAAAGCTGGCTAAGACCGTATTGTTCGACAAACTTCCGGACAAGCGCACCCTGCGGAAAGGAGATGGTAAGACCGGCCGCGATCTCCAGGACATCCTGAGGGCCCTGAAGGAGACAGATCCTGACAAGTTGCCCGTGTTCGTCGCGAGACAGTTACACAAATTGCCGCCCGTTAACTTTGATAGTGTGGATATCTCCCGCCTGTTAAAAGATCTTAACGCCATGAAGTCTGAAATACGGCAAATTAAAAACGATCTAAAGGAATCATCGAGCACAAACACTGCTGAAATTATGCAAGAACTTTGTCAACTACGCGATCAAATTAAAGAAATGAATGAGCGCAAGATATCTCCAAATCCGATAAAGCAAAGCGGTGACAGAAATGACAGAAATGTGGGTAATCCTCAAACTTCTGAAAATGTAAACAACACTCATACTCCTGCATCGCCGGTATCGTATGGAGACGCTTGCAAAAATAAGACACATACACCGACACCGCTAATTAACACTACGAATGCACAATGCACTCGGAGGAACGATACACGAATCACCCATACTAATACTCACAGCGCACGCGCAGTGAGCAATGGCATTAATCCGAATAAACAGGGTGCACGCATGCAGGAGTCGCGATCGACCACTATCAACGAGAGTGAGTTCAAACTCGTAACGTATAAGAAGATAAAAAATCGTAATCTAAGAGGCAAAGCGGAGTCAGCGGCATTAAAACCCGCTGACATAATTGCATCCGTTTATGTATCAAGGTTTGCCGTTGACACGACAGAGGATGACATAATCAGCTACTTAAAAGACAAGGGTCTAGATGGGGCAACGGTGGAAAAAATAAAACCATTCCACATAACTCCATTCAACTCATTTAAAATTGCGGTTAAAGCGAGTCTAGTAAAGAACTTTCTAGTGGAGGAACTGTGGCCGGAGGGAATTGTTTTCCGAAGATTCAAAGAATC
Organism: Agrypnia vestita; assembly: GCA_016648135.1. Classification (NCBI taxonomy): domain Eukaryota; kingdom Metazoa; phylum Arthropoda; class Insecta; order Trichoptera; family Phryganeidae; genus Agrypnia; species Agrypnia vestita. The sequence continues at coordinate 22,908 of JADDOH010001739.1, read as the reverse complement.
ACGCATACCCAACCTTAACCAAAATGCAAACTAAAAATCTAAAGATCATCTCAGTGAACTGTAGATCTGTCCGCAGTTCGGAAAAATTCATATATGACCTGTGTGACTCACATGACGTTGTCTTAATTCAGGAAACGTGGCTACTCCCTACGGACATAGAATTCCTATCTTATATACATCCCGATTTCAACAGCTTGGGTACCTCTGCCGTCAATACATCCATGGGTCCGATGCTCGGCAGGCCACACGGAGGAGTGGGGGTGCTGTATAGACAAAGTCTCAGGGCTGCCACTATCCCATTGAATAGCTGTCGAATGGCGGGTATTGAAGTGAAACTAACTTCAGAAACATTGTGCATCTTCACCTTGTACATGCCAACTTGCACTGCAGATCATTTAGAGGAATATGCCAACTGTCTCGCCACCTTGCAAGCAATTATCGATGAAAAGGATTACACCAACTTCATCATTATCGGAGATTTCAACGCAAATCCCGACTCTCTCTTCGGAACAGAACTGAAATCTTTTTGTCAAGAGTACGAGTATATATGTGCCGATACCGAAATATTACCAGAAGACTCTTATACGTATATCAGCGACGCGCATCATACAACCAGATGGTTAGACCATTGTCTAGTGACAAAAAATTTATTCAAGCAGATATTAGATATGAAAATACACTACGACGTAGACTGGACAGATCATCGGCCTCTCGAGTTGATCCTACAGACGGACGGAATACCAACAACCGAAGTACTTACAAGCAAGAAAACTGACCGAGCAATATGGAAACCAAAAGGTGCATGCGATATCAAAAGGTATAACACTGCTTCACAAGTATTACTACAAATGATTCAAGAAGAGGCTATATGGAATGAGAGAAGCGACAACCCTGCAAGTGCGAATACTGACGCGCTCTACACACGAATAGTAGACGCACTTCGAAATGCCGCGATCTCAACATTTGACAATCGTAAACATAGCTCGAAACGATATAAACAAATATGCGGATGGAATGATTTTGTTGCACAAAAATATGCGGAATCCAGATACGCGATGTTGATTTGGATCGAAAATGGCAGACCACTCGTAGGCCCCATCGCAGAGGAAAGAAAATTAAAGCGTGCAGCGTTTAAACTGGCCCTGAAAAAATGTCAGAAGGAAGCAGAGCAAATACAGATGGATAAAATAGCTAGGGACCTAGATAATCGTGACTTCAGACAGTTTTGGAATAAATCGAATAAAAATTGCAATATGCGGTGTAAAATTCCAAGTAACATAAATGGAGAAACGAATCCCAAAGCAATCGCAAACATTTTCGCAGACCATTTTACCACCCTAACTCCGACCTCTCTGATCTCCTCGAGTGGACCGCCAATTAATCCAACAACAACTGAAGGTAATGGACTTTCAATTACTGTGAACATGGTCAATACCGCCCTGAAACATATGAAAGCTGGTAAATCGGCAGGCCACGACGGACTAAGCATTGAACACGTCAAACACGCGGGAGGACCAATTTTACAGCTCCTGGCGAGGTTGTTTACTGGCATTATAAAGAATGGGCAATTACCGAGTAATATGACGAGGACCATAATTACACCCATTCTTAAATCCAAATTATCGGACTCAACCTCCCACGAGAGCTACAGACCAATCTCGATTGCCACAACCATCGCGAGATTATTCGAACGCGTGCTGCTAGATCAGGTCGAATCCAGCATGGAAACTAACGACAACCAGATGGGTTTCAAAAAACAGACCTCTACCGACGGTGCAATATTTACTGTAAAACGGACACTGGAGTACTACAGAAACAAAAAGACTACTTCATACGCATGTTTCCTAGACTTGAGCAAGGCTTTCGACAGAGTTTCTCACCCTTTACTTTGGGCAAAACTCAGGGAAAGAGGCATACCATCGGAGGTAATACGTATCCTTGACTCGTGGCACAGACAACAGGAAAACCAAGTAAAGTGGAGAGACAGTCTTTCCGAACCTGTTCACATGACGAGCGGCGTCAGACAGGGAGGGTGCATGTCCCCAATACTGTTCAACCTTTATATGGACGAACTCACTCAAAGGCTAAACAACGCGGGGGTAGGCTGTCACATCGGAGGACAGTGTCTTAACAACATCAGTTATGCTGACGATATGGTACTGATGGCACCGTCTATAAGAGGACTACGCATTCTTCTAAAGGTCTGTGAAGTGTTTGCTGAAGAAACAAACATGCTCTATAACCCTAATAAAACAGCACTGTTGGTTATAAAGTATAGTCAGGGCCCAACAAGTATTCCTCCAGTTACTCTGAACGGTGTGGTCCTGAAGGTGACCGAAAGAACAAAATATCTAGGACACATAATTACAAATAATCTAATGGACGACGACGATATTGACAGGCAAAGACGAGCTCTCAGTGTTAAAGCGAATATTCTGTGTAGAAGGTTTCGTCTTTGTAGCACCGCTGTAAAAAGAACGCTCTTCCTTGCCTTCTGTGCAACGTTATATACATGTAAACTCTGGACAAATTATAAAAAGAGCAGCATAGAAAGACTTCGCATACAATATAACAACGCCTTTCGTATGATGTTTGGCCTTCCCAGATATTGCAGCGCCTCCGGTATGTTCAGATCCAGGATGGCAGGGATGAGGGAAAGGATATACAGCTCCGGAAATATCCTTATCCTGGAAGCCCGTCTTATTCCAGCATCCAGCATCGATGCACACTGGAGAAAGATACTGGCCCCGCATAATTGACTTGCCATCGCTCGCTAAAGCCGATATTTTACCATATATTTCTTTTGATTACTTTTAATACTTCTCTTCTATTTTATATGATTTTACTATTTCTCTTCTGTTTTATATAATATTTTTAATGTGTGTATTTTCTTTTATATGGAATGTGTGGGATTGCACGAACCTCCCCACATTCTGGAATAAAGCTATATTTATTTATTTATTTATTTAAGTTTGTTTGTCTATTGATTCCATATAGTTCAAGGGTAAATCTTTCTCCACTAACTAGCAATAGTTCTTTTGATATATTTTCTTGCAAAAATATTGAAGCTTGTCGCTGAGCTTCAACTGAATATTTCACCAGTTCAATAGCTTTTATCTTTCCTAAACCATAAAAGCATGATGTAGTCATATCCGGTCATTATATTTACAAACAAGAGACTTCTTTTAATTTTACTGTGCTGCCCGATCAAATAATCAAAATGCAAAATAGTTTAGTTGGATCCTTGCTACCTTTTTGCTTACAAAAATAATTTTATTTTTTCTCTGGAGCCAAGACCACTAATAAAGTCAATAAATCTGTATCAAATCCTACAACAACAACCTTCGTGTAATCCTTAAGCTTTTCTATAGCAACATTCACTATATCTGCATCAGCATCCTCTTCAGCGGTCAAGGTTGATATTTTCCTTTTATCCATTTCTGAAGCCACTGCTTTTAACAATCATTTTTTGTTTCCTAAAAAGTTTTCCTTAGGTGTACTTAGTACATTTTGTATTTTCTTCGAAATGGATGTGAACTTTTCTTTAAGGCTCTTCTACTTTTCTCTTCGTTTTTAGTGGTTGAATGTTCTGGATATCCGTCAAAAGTAGCATTGTATCCATAATTTGAAATAACATAGTCACAATAGTTATTTACAACTCCTCCGTATGTTGAATCGTTTGGCCAGCTCACATAATGAAGGAATTAAAAATTCCCGTCTAGTAAAAATTCTGCATCATGAAAATCAACATAATTTTGTAAACTATTTTCAAATATCTTCATCAATGAAGATTTTATTCCTTTACGGAGTGACACATCAAATATAGATGGCGACCTAACAGCTAACTCGTATGATAGCTTATAGTTTCATGGGACCATAACAAATGCATAAAATTCTGTTGAAAAGCTGTTGAGGATTGACCATTACTTCCAACCTTCACCATTTGTTTTTTCTGTGTAACTGCAACTTAAAGAAGTTTATTCCGCGCATTTTATGATATATAACCAGATGACAAAGATAAAAGTTCTCCCGATTCCTTTGTAAATGGATTACGTTCTTGAAGCCATGAAGTAAACTTTTGTATATCTAACTGGTCTTCCTTGAATCCCTAACTTCTACATGTTGTTCTTCAAATGTTATGGAACTTCCCAAAAAGTCTTTTTCTTCATGCACCTTTACAAAATAGGGGGTTCCATGTATCCATTTTGAAAGTATACTTTCTGTGATGCCTCTACCTGGCATCAAACCTCCGACAGATTTCATTAGGCGCATAAGGCATTGCTCGATACTCATATTGACCAAAATTTGCCACTACGTCTCACTGTAAATAATCCTTTTGTTGTAAACAGCTCTAGCTCTCTTTTTGTCAGTTTAGAATTGATTTCCATCATTTTTTGTACATATAAATGGGCTGATTTCGCATAATAAGGTAAGTGCTTGTAAGTATATTCAGACCATACACTATAGCCCGCAAACTTTCAAGTCCACTTTCTTCCATGATATATCCTACAGAGCCCATAAATGAAATAAGGAGGTAAAAACCCCCTAGCCTTACAATTATCTTAGCGATTTCGCTATCAATTTCTGCAGAAGCTACAATCTCGGACGCTTTCAAAAACAAGGGTTGGTCGAAAGTGACCCATGTATAACTAGTGAGTTAAGATTACGTTTTTCTAAACATAAAAATTAAAAAACCAAATAATTCATGGAATTACGAATAAAATAGTAAGTCTAGAAAAAATGTCAAGCTTGTTTTATTTGGCTTATATTATAAGGATCAAAACTTGACCTCGTTTTAGAGATTTGAATAAGGGATAACGAAAATATGAGCGGTAACTCAAAAACCAGAATTTTTGTTAATGAAAATTTTAACTATTTTAACTAAATTTTAATTAATGAATTCTCATGAAAATAATTTAAAATAATGATCTTAAAGAATAAAAAGGTAAAAAAGATTAATTTTTGCTTAAATAATAACCGAATATGGGCCTTAACTAAAAAGCTTGAAATTTTTTGGTACTGACAATTTTAAGTATTTTAGTGAATTCTCATGAAAATATTATGTTTACCGAAAAATGTTAAATAACCTTTTTTAAAGAATAGATGTTAAGGAATAAAAAGGTAAAACAAATATGAAATTTTCTTTAATAATAACAGAATATGGGCCATATCTAAAAAGCTTGAAATGTTATTTTAATGAAAATTTTAAGTATTTTAGTGAATTCTCACGAAAGTATTATGTTTACAAAAAAATGTTATGATATATTTTTTAAAGATAAGTTATTAATAAATAAAACGGAAAATAAAATATTAATTTTGCTTAAATAATAGGGAGATATAAGCGATAATAAAAAGTCTTGAAAAATGGATGTTTAAGGGGGATTTATATCACCGCAATCGGCATGTCATTTCCTATTAGATTTCGTCATAAAAATTGATATTGGATTAGTCTGAGAGAAGATGCATCTTAAATTCGAAATCGCCCCTTTCAAGGCGATTTACGAACGCTGACACATCCAGGCGTACCTGTCATAATGTAGTTCACACGCGGATGTGTCAGGCGTTCATTTTGGTACTTAAATGACAGATACAGTACTTTTCTGTCGTGAGATATCTTTAAAAAACCGGCCGAAATTGCCCGCCGCTGCACGGTATCACAGCGGCTTTCGGGTCGACCCAGCGGAGATGCGCGCGGTCCACCACGGGCAGCCTCTGGGTGAAAGTAAGATGCATCTCCCCACTCTGGCTAATCCGATTTCGACCGTTAAAATCCCGTTATCTCTAGTTTTAGGGGTATAAATAAAGGATGGTTTCGTGGACGGGCATCCTCAGTTTTCGGAAACATTTTTTACCTCGTTACTCTGCCCGTTCGCGAAGCCGAATTTGTGAAAAAAGTGTTTAATTTCTAAATTTTCTAAGTGTTAGATTTTTTTTGTGTTTTTGAATAATTTAAATTCTCTTTTTTTTTAATTAAATTCATTCGTCTTCGCCTGTGGTAAAAATATTTACCACGGTGAATTTCTGATACCGCGAGGCGGAGACCCACCCTATTAGCCTATTTTTTAATTCCGGATGAGCTTTCAACATTTTTTTTGGGTTAAAAAGTAGCGTCGAGATTGGTGCGCAGCGCTTGTGCGTACCAAGTAACTTTTATCGATTAGGAAAAAATCATTAATTTAAATACAAGTTAAATAAAATGATAAAAACCCTGAAAATTTTCCAATTGGAATGTTATCCAATTGTTTAAATACAGGAAATCACTGAATATTAAACACGGGCTAAGGGCCGGTCGCTTAATCAGTAATAAGAGTTATAGTTAAACAAAAAACTCCATCTAGTGTGTCCGAGAAGAAGAATGATCGTTTCTTGTATGTTGTACCTGTCTGCCTGTATGTTGTACTTATATGCCTGTAGTTGTACCTATCTGCCTGTATGTTGTAATTATATGCCTGATGTTGTACCTATCTGCCTGTATGTTGTACTTATTTGCCTGTATGTTGTACCTATCTGCCTGTATGCTGTACCTATTTGCATGTGTGTTATACCAATCTGCCTGTATGTTCTACCTATCTGCATGTGTGTTGTACCTATCTGACTGTATGTTTTACCTATCTGCATGTGTGTTGTACCTATCTGTCTGTATGTTGTACCTATCTGCATGTGTGTTATACCTATCTGCCTGTATGTTGTACCTATCTGCATGTATGTTGTACCTATCTGAATGTTTTCTTAGCTGAAAAGCAAATATTACATTAAGATGTGTAGAAATTAGTGATGGTTCGCAAACTAGATTGATTAATAGAAAACTCAACTAAAATTGTTCTCACGCAAGATTTGTCTCAAATGCTGATGCACTAAATAATTCCAACTAAGGGGCGGTTGTACCAACTTAATTTATAGTTAGAGTTTGTTTGTAACCAAGATTTTTATGAAAACGGATGTTTTAATTGGTGGAAAATGCAAATATCTATTCTTTTTTCTTAACTTCCACTCCTGATCAAAGAATCGGCCCTTGCACAGTGAAATATTAATGCACAAAAGTGATAATTTTCTCACAAAAAGAGAAACATGCATTGTTAATACACGCTCACCATAAATACAATCTGCAATATTCGGTCACGCCGAGGACCACTGCCTTCCATGCGACAGATCTCTTGATCGTGGAACCCATGCATCCTCACTTGCTTGGTTATTTTATATCTCATATAATTTGATGATTTACATCAAAAATTATTTTTATTTGTTGATTAACAACATTGATATTATTTTTTTTACATTATTTCTCATCTCTATATTAAAAGTGTATTCTACAGCAAGTGATCTTTCTGCTTTTTATAAAAAGTTTTTGTATTTTTCTTATATTTACATCAAAGGTCAGACCATTTAAACCATAAACTCACTAAGCACCTGTTGATAATATTAAATCAATCTATAATATTATAATTTAGTCGTCTGTCGCCAGTCGGTCTGTAAATTTGTAATTTGCTGGAATTAGAGCTTTAGATAAATAGAGTGTGACGCGCAATCAGCGCGTGGCTCAAGCAACACGCAAAGGTCGAAATTACACGGCCAAGGCGTTTTTATATTATTATTTTATTGTATTTCGTTTTCGGTTTAAGGAAATAGTCAATTTAAATGAAATAAATGGTTTTCTATTCTTGAATTTTCATCTTCAAATCCTGCAATTATTATGTCCCGCGATTTTTCACGGGTGTACGGCTAGTAATTAAATAAAATTTAAGGACTCAACGGGCTAAAATTATTTAGAAATCCGGAAGTATCTATATATCAATTACGCTAACCAACGTCGCTGTCGTTGTCGCGGAAACTGTCAGTTAAAAATAAAACAAATGGGAAAATCGTATGAAGTAGCGAGAAGTACGGATTGTTTTAAAATACATGCAGATTATATTTATTGTGTAGAAATATTATACACGTAAAATAAAAATGGTCACTTATAAAAATAATGTACTTAATATTTATAAACGTTTATTAATTTTTGATATACATATTTGTGTTTCAAAATTGTTTGCAAATTTCGTCATATCTTTTTTGAGCTATGTAAACCCAAACATAACCCAGCTGTCACTGCTGTCGGTTTGGCCGTTCGGCGCAATTGTCGCCATATTGGAGCGATGACAGCTATTTACGTTTTCTCTTTAAACTATTTATCCCCTTTAAAAACTACTTTTAGTTAGAAAAATGTTATATCATAGTGAATGAAACGAATCAAGTCGCGGATTTTAGATTACGGAGCAATACATAATTATGTATGATATTTAACTGTCATATTCATGTCTTCCAGGTTAGAATTTCGTGTTGTATATTTTCCAGAACATTAATAATATGAGGACATACAGATCCACGGCAATAAGAACAAATATTTCATTATATTAAAGTTGTCCCCAAATCAATTATAAATGGTTATTGCGTGTGCTTAATACATCCACAGCGACAATCAAAAATGCAAAATTAGTATTGTTTTACGATGAAATTGAATTTGATAGATCTTTCTTTAAATTTAGTGCAAGAATATCCTTTTTAAAATGTGTGATAAATACGAAAAAAATTGTTCAGAATTTTAAGAAAATTGGACCACGTTTGTTAATTTGACAATCTATACCTATAAAACTCAATGTCTGTCTGTGTGTCTGTTTGTTCTCTATACAAATCCACACCGTTTGTCCGATTCGATTCAAATTTTGCATATTTATGCTTTAAGACCCGGCGGGTAACATAGGAATTTTTTCCCCCATAATTTCCCCCCTATTCTCATTGGTGACATTTCCCCCTATTCTTTTTCCCTTTCCCCTCTATCTATACCGTTCGAATCGAAGCTTTGTTTACCCTCACAAATTTATTTTGCAATGCCGGGTATGAACAGCTAGTTGACAATAAATTTTAATGCATGTTCAAAATATTTATTTTAAAACTCCGCTCTGACTTATTATTAATAGGTTAAAAATACTGAATAAATAATTTGTCTTAATTATAGCTAAACTACCCGCGTAGGTACACCCACGAAAAATTATAGGTGTAATTAATAACGACCCTTGCGCGTGACCTGGCCCACGGGCTGGTTGCGTGTCATACTCTAATTAACTGAAGTTGTAATTCCAACAAGTTACGGACGTTGCGGACCGAGAGACAATGAAATTATTATACATAGATAGCCACCATTAAGACCTATCAGACCTATTTGCGCAGTAGCTATCAATTGTCGCGAAGCGACTACCATAACCGACAGCATGGCCTTGCAGCAAGCAGACACCGATTGGCGACAGCCGATTGTAGACACCAATGGCCGCGCAGCGATCACTGCCAGCCGCGAAGCGATATATATATAATATATATATATATATATTATATATATATTATATATATATTAAGAAATAAATAAATGAAATTAAGAGAAACACACAAATATCAAATAATAAAACTGAAAAATTACTCGCTTCCATAAATAAATGAAAAATATAAATAACATATATACTTTATTTGCAGTTTAGCAAAGAATACTTCCATTAATCGGAAATCGACTAGCGGAAAGACGTCAAAGCTTCGTTTGATATTCTCTCAACAGTCGATTACTCTCTGAATAAAAATGGAATAATATAAATAAGTGAATTAATATTTCAAAGAGAAACATATAACTATCAAATATTGGCGACTTATTAAGTAGCTGGGATAGTGAAATTGGTATCACGTTGTCCGCGTAAGACAAAGGTCCGTGGTTTGAATCCAGGTTCCAGCATTTAATTTTTCAGTTTTATTATTTGATATTTGTGTGTTTCTCTTAATTTCATTTATTTATTTCTTAATAAATATTACGGAACTCGCTTCCATAAATAAATGAAATATATATATATATATATATTATTATTATTAGTGACTAGAATAGCTTGCTGCTCTAGTGATGCAGTAGTCGAGTCACTGGAGATAACGAGTGGATCCTATGTGTCAACGCCTAATGTCAGAAATAGTGAAATTGCAAGCTTATTTGTAATGATTTCCTCATTATTATCCACACCTTGTTATTAAACTGAACTAAAACCAATCCAGCAAAGATATTTCTAAAATATTAGAATTAAAAAAATAGAGAGGCGTAAGATAAAATGGTTACCTTTCGTTGCAAGGCTTCTACCTGCGTCACCATTTCGATATCCCCTTGCGGCGGCTCGGCCGAGACCTGCATTTCTAGCGTGACTGAGTCGTTGGTAATATAGCCCATCTGCGGATCCAACAATTCTGTCCAGACCATGAATTTAGACCATCCCCAGGAAGTTTGTTCTCTGTTCAAAACACACCACGAAGTTAAAATATTTTCTTAATGATACTAATAGTTCATTTGTATTATATACTAGCTGTTTATATCCGGCGTTGCACGGATTAAGGTTTAAGTTGTAAATAAATTTGTGGGGGGAAACAAAGGTTCGATTCGAATGGTATAGATTTGCATCGAAAATATATCATGGGGAGGGGAAAGGTTAAAAGGAGAGGGAGGAAATGTTGCCTAATTTACCCGCCGGGTTCTAAAGAATAAGTTTCCAAATTTTGAGTCCGATTTGTCAAACGGTACAGATTTGCATATAATATAATATAATATATCAGGGTGGGGAAGGGTAAAAGAATAGGGGGGAAATTTCGCCTATGTTACTCGCCGGGTCCTAAAGCATAAGAATGCAAATTTTGAATCGAATCGGACAAACGGTGTTGCTAGGGTCTGTATCAACTGATTCTATTTATAATTGAGACGCAGTTCGAACGGGAGAAAGTTTTGGAAGGATTAATCCTTCCAAATCCGGCCAGATCCTTGCATTAATGCAAAGATCTGGCCTACTTTATTTCCTCCTTGAGTTGGACGTCTTTTTACATAGTCGCGTTTTCTTTTGTGGAAGCGGCAACTGTCTCCAGATATTGGTTGGAATCGTGCACTTGATTTGTTGAAAAATCCAAAATAGATAATAAAAGAAAAAAAAACATAGATCGAAACGGTACTGCAATTGCTAAATGCAAGGATGAGCAACGCATTCAAGGAAGTAATCCGTGCAATAAAATCAAAACAACATAACATTTAACTAATATGGTACCCAAATAATGGCAAGCACGCGAGGGTGGCACCATGGTTAGAACACCTCGGGGTAGCACGCGGGTATAGATTATTCCATAGGTAAGGGACATCATTTGACCGCAGGGCGGACAAATGTGCCTGTACTTGTGTTAACCGTGGCCACGCAAACAATATTGTCCTTTCTCGGATAGACTGCGGTGACCCGCCCTAACGCCCATCGCTTGGGAGGGAGACGCTCGTCTTTGATCAGCACTAATTTGTCACACTTCAGATTGGGAGAGCCTTTTAATCACTTGGAACGCTGCTGAAGAGTATGCAGGTTCTCAACATGTCAGCGGTGCCAAAAGTGTTTCGCCATTTTTTGGGAGATGTTGCCACTGACTTAAACGGTTTGACGTGGTGTCACTAAAATCGAATGTGGGAAGATTCAAGAGGAATCCGCCTATCAAGAAATGTCCGGGTGTAAGGGCATCAATGCTCTCTGGATCCGTGGACAAAGAGGTCGAGAGTTCAAAATTGCCCCGATGCTGGTGAGAAGAGTAGCGAACTCCTCATAGGTGAGGGAAGTATCACCGACTACTCTCGCAAGATGATGTTTGACTGATTTAATCCCGGATTTCCACAACCCACCGAAGTGGGGACTGGCGGGAGGATTGAATGTCCACAATATGCCTTTCTGGGCAAAATGCTCTATAATAACTTCCTTCTGAGATGGTGAATGAATATATTTGAAAACTACGATCAGATATCGCCGTGCGCCGATAAAATTCGTGCCGAATTCGCTGTAAATCTCCGAACACAATCCACGCCGATTGGTAAATCGTATTAAAGCGGCGATGAACGCCTCAGTTGACAGATCCGAGACATCCTCGAGATGTAGCGCTTTACTGACCATACAAACAAAAAGGCAGAGATAGGCTTTGGTTAATTTCGCACCGCGACGTTTATGATCTTCTAACATAAAAGGTCCACCGAAATCGACGCCTACTCATGAGAACGGACGACTTTGTTGGACACGAGAGGGTCAAGTCACCCATAATGTACATTGGCCTTAAATTTATAGCAAGTTACGCACTTGGATAACCGTGATCTTATAACCGTACGGCCGGAGATAATCCAATATCTCCGTTGCAGAAGAAATCGTAAACTACGCGGTCTCGTGTGAAGATAGAAACGGTGGTAGTGATCGATTAACAACTTTGTAAGATGACTAGATTTTGAGAGCACAATTGGATATTTACTGTCCAATGGAAGCAAAGAGTTCTTTATTCTACCGCCCACCCTAAGGAGACCTAGGGGATCAATAAAAGGTTTCAACTTTTGTAGATGAGGAAAACACATTTTCTCGGACCTTAGACGATTAAGGTCATGTTGGAAATAGACTTCCCGTTCGAGATGATGATCATTGTTAGCGCATGGTCCAGTTCTTGAATAGTACGTCCGGAATGAGATTTAATTTTATTCGAAAAACTGGAGACCCGATTTAGGCAGTTTCGTTTAAAGCGGAGAATCCAAGCGAGAATTCTCTGCGCCCTTGTTAGCTTGTTTTCAATAAGTGAGACCGGTTTTAACTCGACACTAAAAAACGTAGGTTGGTTGCATTTCGGGTAATTCACTTACGGAAATGATGTTTGTCGACGCCAAAGGCCAAACTTCAAGAGGGTTATGAAGCCATGGCGGACCGATTTATAGATCACTCCTCATGGTAAGCCATGAGGAGTAATCTATAAATTGGGCAGGAAGCGAGCCCCTGGACCCAAATTCAGCACTGTTATCCTCAGATAAGACTTGATTCCACAATGCGCTCGGCACTCGGTCGAGGATTTGAACCACGCTGTTGGCTACGAAGGTCTTTAATAAATGCGGAGGCGTTTGGAGCCAGGAGAGCACAATCGTCGAGTCAGTAAAAAGAATGACATTTTCGATCTGATTGATAAAGTGTACTGACGACAATATATATCGAACAAGTTTTGAAAGAAGTACCGCGGCGCAAAGTTCTAATCGCGGAATGGTTAAGGTCGTTACGGGAGCAACTTAGATTTTGACATCATCAAGTGGCTTAAATTATCATTTTTCACTACCAAACATGTCATAGCGGCATAGCCGAATTGAGAGGCATCGCAAAATCCGACTGGAATACAGGTACTACTAGGTCTAGTATTGTAGCAGCGCGGAATACGGACGTTTTGAAACGCGGGGAGTTGTTCCACAAAGGTTCGCCAAGTGGATACAATATAAGACGGTACCTCGGCGTCCCATTTCGATTTCTAAAATTCCTGGATAATTCTTTTCGCAGTAAGGATCACAGGGGATAACCATCCGAGCGGGTCGTAGATTCGGGAAAGCACGGACAAAATATTCCGTTTGGAATATATTATCGGCTTTGGAACAGAAATTGAGTAGGAAAAATAATGATTCCAATAGACACCCAAGATTTTAACCGTGGATTGTGAATTCCTAGTTATGTAGTGTCATTGCATTCCTTTACTGAAATAATGAATATGTGGAATGATATAGGCGCGCCTGAGAGTGGAATAAAAAATTGGTTTTTGGCGCTTTTTTGAATGTAAATATTTACCTGAAATATTTGGAATTACTCTTAAAATGAGCGCTTGCATGCGCAATTTACATTTGTCATAGCAAAACTTGTAAAAATGCTGTTTTTGATTTTTTATGAATTTTTGAAAATTTGAGCCGTTTGTGGCGAATTTAATTTTAGTTTTTTGGGCCTTGTATGACCCAGCCCGTCCAAATAACTGTGTTATTATCATCTGCTAGGTCTGTTATTACAAAATAACACAGTATTAGTCTCTTGGGAGCTAAAATGCATTTTTTGTGAATTAATTTGTATCTGCCATATGAAATCTGCCGCGCGGTGAAATTGTGCAATCGCGAATGACGTAGTTCACCGCTCGGCCGCTGGGAGCGCTGCAGCGCCTTCCCAGAATTATGCAATCTCATTGGTTTTTGTAACATGCTATGACGCAATCTTGTGAAATTTTGAATTTGGTATAAATATAATGCATTTTTGAGCGAGTACCACAGTTACGCAACTCGCGTTGGTACGAGAATCGCTATTTGGACAATCTTTTTGCTGCTTTTTATTTCTGACCCCTGCTCATCTACTTTGGACTCTGCTTTCTTGGATTTTTGTGACCACTGCTTTCTGACTTGGACTTCGCTTCGGATTTTTTCTTCGACTTTAATACGATAAAAGCACTACTTCGGCGTTTGACTTCTGGCATATCCACGGACTACGAGCTTCACAGAAAATTCTGGTGGCGATCTCTGCCCCACCAGCGAAGACTACTGAGCCGCATAAAAAAGTGTTCCCATCCGGAACACCAGGTGTTACTCGGGTTAAGAATTTAGTTAAACATAAGTTTGTGGGGACACACAAAGGTTTCATTGTTTCGCAGTCTAATAAAAAAAAGGATCCAATTAATCTAGGCTGGGATGGATGGGATGTTCAGGAAGGATTTGTGACCTATGTATTCCGCCGTGACCTAAAGAATAAGAATGCAAAATTTGGATCAGATCGGAAAAAGTGGTAGATTTGTATAAAAAATATATCAGGTGTGTGGTTGGGGTAAGAAGGGAGGGGGGAAAAGTTGTTTTATGACATATAATATAATATGATAACCCGCCGGTTCTTGAAAAAAAAGTATGCAAAATCTTGGTCAGATCGATCATACGGTGTAGATTTGTACAGAAAATATAACAGGGGTGGGGGGTGTGGTAAAGGCGAGGGGGGGAAGTCACCTTCATTACCTGCCAGTTCCTAAAGACTAAGTTTCCAAATTTTGAGTCCGATTGGTTGAACGGTACAGATTTGCATTGAAAATAGATCAGGGGGAGGAAAAGGGGTAAAAAGGGGGAAGGAAATGACGCCCGTGTTACCCGCCGGATCCTAAAGGATAAGTGTGCAAAATTTGAGTCCGATCGGTCGAAAGGTACAGATTTGCATTGAAAATATATCAGGGGGAGGGGAAGGGGTAAAGTGGATGAGGGAAATTTCGTCTATGTTTCCCGCTGAGTCCTAAAGAATAAATTTCCAAATATTGAGTCCGATTGGTCAAATGGTACAGATTTGCATTTTGAATATTTCAGGGGAGGGGAAGAGGTAAAAGTGGTGGGGGGAGGAAATGTAGCCTATGTTACCCGCCGGGTCCTAAAGAATAAATTTCCAAATTTTGAGTCCACTCGGTCGAATGGTATAGATTTACATTGTAAATATATCGGGGGTGGGGGGGGAGGGATAAAAGTGGAGGAGGGAAATATCTCCTATGTTGTATCGCACGTGATCGTACTTATTTCCAAACTGTGTTCAGAAACGTTTGCCCGTATTCCGAAACTAGCAATATTGGGATCTAAGATCTTTATCTCAACACTTAATAGACGAAAATAAAAATACAAAAGAAACGAGACGTAGGTGTACGTCGGTGGTGTGGTCAGAGGGAGATAGAAGTAGAATATGATGATTATCTGTCAAACGTAAAATATGAACAGTCCAACAACATTTTTCTTTTCTATGGTCCAACGCGAATGTGACAATTTTGCCATAATTTTACATCAGGACGCTGTGGGAAGAAATTAATAAGTGCATATGAATTTTTTTTTCTGTAAGCTTTATACAGCATTAGTACTTATTTGATGTACTTTAATTGAAACATGCAAATTGTGGGGTTACGTTTGCGGCAGAGTGAAGCTGTCCGACCAAACTGCCCGAATAAGAAGGCAGTGGAGAAATTTAAATATTTTTTTATCTAAAATAAACAAAAAACTACTCCAACAATATGTATTGAATTAAAAAGAAAATTAACAACCATTAATCTATATTTTAAAAATTATGTCTAAATTAATATCTTACTTGACTTTATAAATTACAATGACATCTTCGCGAATATACCGCCGTCACCAAAACACGCACACACGCAAGTTCAACGTGATTTTATCAGTAGAAAAGCAAAATAATATCAAACTAGTTTAAAAAAACTCATTATCTGCGACGAATAGATTGCTTTCGAATATATAACGTGGTATTATTTTGAACTAATGTCAAATTTAGCATAAAAACACGTTTTAAAGTGATTTTTTTTATGAAAAAGTGTATGGACCACAGAGAGAAACGTCCGCCTCTCCCGCACGGCACGCGGCATCTGATTCAAAACTGCGCTATTTCACATTTCACACTTTAGAATTTTTATTTCAAAATAATAATTAACGTATTTTTAATAAGAAATGTAGTTTTTTATAGTGAATGAAGACTCAAAGTGCGAATATAGATACAATATATCGTTTAAAATCATCTTTTTATATGAATAAACAATATTTGAAAAGCATCAAAATCGTAAAAATTTCTAGCATTTTTAAAATATTATTACTTTTATTAATATTGAATATTTCTTAATATCCTACGTACGGATTCTAGATAATTAAGCAAACTTTATATGTATAAAAAAAACATAGTATGCTTACATACAAATTTTCAACGAACGAATCGTCGCCCGGGAACATTAAAAACGTTTTTTTTGCCGCGGCCTGTGGATTAATGCTTATATTTTTCTTATTTATTGTAAACAATGTTCAGTATATTACTTTTATAGAAGAGCAAAGGTTCTATCTAAGTTATCGCCCTAAAAAAACTGCAATCTATTATATAAATTCTGATATAAATGAATAATGAAAACCCACATTTTCGTAAAAAACGCCGAAATATGCATTCGCAGTGAATGTACCGCCTTAATATAGTTCATAAATAATAATGTCGTTTTCTATTAACCAATTTTAAGTTCTGACTTTGACTTTGGAGTTTTTAAGCCTGAGGGAAAGGTGCTTTGTATTTTGTTCAAGAACATTGGAACTCGATATTCAAGTGTCCTCAGACCATATTTGTTTAATATTTCGAAATTTTCGTGATTAACTTTGTGGAAGTTCATTGTAAATAACTATGAATAAAAACAAAATATGCTATATAGGACAAACCGGAAGAAAAATAAAAACGCGAATAGATCAACATTTTAAAGGGCTAAAAAATGTCAATATTAATTCAGAGATGGCAGACCATGTGAGATCAGAGGGACATCACTTCAAATATGATAACTTGGAGGTGTTGCATGTATGCAAAAAAGGAAAGAAATTACATCTTAGAAAATATAGAAATTCATCTAAATAATGATAAGGCCTTAAACATACAAACACCACTTATTACATCCCCCCTTCTAACCATACTAGCCCCTCCCAATAACCACTTTCACTTTCCGCCTGCCCCTCCCCCTGCTCCCGACAACTCCCGCCCCATGTAATAGATAAAATATCTTCTAGTCTTAAGTTAGTATATTACTGAAGATGATGCAGTAGGCATCGAAAACGTTTTAATTAATTTGTTTAATTAAACTGTCATTGTGTGAAGTAAACAACGTTTTGTTTTTATTCATATTTGTTTGTCATTCTTGGTATTGTTAATATTTGATTTGAAACGCATCTTGTGTTTTTGCCATAATCAACTACTTTTTTGTAACTTTCATTTTCGTGATTTTCTTTTATCAGCAGAAATATAACTAGTCCAAGAATTGACAAAATATTTACGGATGAATATACTAGTTTAGTATCATGTCTTTGCTCGGAAACCTGTGGATTTATTATTATTTTTACAATAGGCAATTACAAAAATCTTTTTCTTAAGGCGGCCATACACACTCCGGTTCATCGTAGAGGTACACCGCATATCGCAGATCGGTACGTCGCACACCGTACCGCAACGTGTATGGGCTTTACCCATAGAGCCCATACACGTTGCGGTACACCGCATGAGTCTTCAGTTTTAACCACGATTTTCGAGTTTACTATTCGCATGTTTGAAAAACATATTTTATACGGTAATAGGATACTATTTTTTAAAGCTCTTTTGTGCGTTTATTTTTATTTCCTGCTTAAGCGATGTTTTATATGATATTGCACGCGTTAAAGATTTTATATAAATATATTATATGTATATATTCATATACACGTTATAATATTATACTTTAGAAGGATCACCTTTTTCAACTACGGTTTTTGCATAATATGTCAAATATTTTATTCAAAATGGCAGACGGCATTCAATTGTGTTCGTGTGTCACATCTGTCAGCTGTCATCTGTTGCGGTGTCGCACCCAGCACTCGCGGCATGACGCCGGAATGGCCGGAAACAAACTGAAGCCACGTATTCACTAGAAGACAAATCGCGAAACATTCCGAGCGGCATGTCGCATCAACATCTACGCTCATGTTTCGGGGACAATGACGCGGTCATTTGACGTGTACACACCGGGATTCACATATCACTTGTCGCGGAAATGTCGCCCGATGAAGTTATGATGACAGCTGCGTATCTATTTATTTTAACGAGTTATCGAAACGTAAGAGGAGAAAAAGGTGGTGGGTGTGAAATTATTTACTGCAAAGAGAAAGAAGGATGGATATTCTATGCGATCTTCGAATGTCTGATGGATCTTTTGCCAATTTCACTCGAATGACAACAACTGTTTTTGACAATTATTACAAATAATCCGGCCTTCCATAGCCAAGCAAGACAATATTAAGGAACGCTGTTGGCCCTCACATCATTTTATTTTTATATTCACGGTTTGAAGTGTCCCACAAAATTGTACGGCTTTGGTAGAGCGCGATGAGTTGGAGAACAATTTCGTTTCCCCACATCAATGTCATGTTGACGGATACAGCGCATGCGCACTCACTTACCACGTGGTACTGACGCAAAGCGTGATGTCGCCGTGAGCTCGCTCGGGTACCGTGCGCATAGCAACGTTGCCGCGACACGTAGAAATGCTCCGCTATGTTGTGCGCGACGTCGCGGAACAGTGCGCGACGTTGCAACGTCACGTAGACTCTATGCCACGCGTGATGTTGAGGGGCAATTTGTTCCATAGTGAATACATAGCTTGAAACTAAACTAGGGATGGGTAAAAAATATCAATATATCGATATTTTTTGAAAAATATCGATATATTGATATTCAATATCAACGTTCCCTGTAAGGTGTGCGCGTGTGCGCGCGTTCACCTAGCAAAATGTCTCCACACACATGTTTTACACTCCGCACAGTCAATATTATAAAATAAAGTTTCCTTTGCCAGATTTAAGTTTTGCTCGAATGCATGAAACAATACATGCACAATTCTTTCGCACGCTTTCGGAGAAATGAGTCGAATAATACAATTTTACCTATTAATTATATAAAATTCATCCCCTTAAAATGTCGAAAAGGAGTGGATGTGGCGACCGTTAAGAAGAAATCCTGCGATAAATTTAAACTGGAATGGCTCTCTGAAATCGTCGAAAGAAAAATGCCATCTTCAATGCATTTACAAAAAGTAACAATTGGTGAAATATTTGTTTATTCGAAGACATATGATCGTGTCAAATGCATCATATATGTTCCGAAGCAAATATGAAAAGTAGGTACAATAGAAATGCGAAGTTTTTCTAGTAAGTAAGTAACATTTTTTAAACTAAAAAATATGTATTTATTTGGAATATCATATTGAGGCTTGTAATACGGGCTTGCCAGGCAACTTTCCTCCGCTTTCTTCTTACCGGACAAAGCTAGGGAAATTATATAAAATCACAGTAATTAATAAATACCCTAAAAATATACATTTTTATGAAAAATTGTATGTGTATTTATGGGGGGGGGGGGGTGTAAATTTATCGCACCGCCACTGCACAGATGCGTCGAAGATCCGCACACACAATAGAAAAATTAGAGGGAACGTTGTTCAATATATGTATATATATTCAATATATGTATATATATTCAATATAATATATATAGTCAATATATTTTTTCGCGATATATGAAATATCGATATTTTTTTCTGGGATAATCGATATTTTTTCTTGACGACCTTTTTTTTTGGTCATCGATATATTTTTTTCGATATATCGATAGTTTTTTCCCAATATATCGATATATTTTTCCCGATATATCGATATATTTTCTTCGATATTTTTTTTTAGCAACCTTTTTTTGGTTACCTTTTTTTTTGCTCTTCGATATTTTTCTCGGTTAATCGATATATTTTTTCCGGTGACCTTTTTTTATTTTTTTGGTCGCCAAAAGCTTATTTCCTTTACATTTTTGAAAATAATATCGATACTTATGGATATATTTTTCTCAATGTATATCGATTATTTTCGATACTTTTTTGAATATCGATTCGATATATATAAATATATATATATCGATTTTTTTTTTCATTTACCCATCCCTACCACACACGCAGAGACACAGATTTGTCCGTCGCGATCGCAGAGACAAAAAGAATTGAATTTCAATTCTTCTGCGGTCACCTGTACAGGTCTGGAAACCTCCAATACGCGAACACCACATACGCTGCGGTACGTCTCTAGAGGTCGCCCGTACACAGGGCCGGCCCGTTCATATAGGCAAACTAGGCGATGGCCTAGGGCGCTCGTATTTGGTGGGCGGCACCGGCCTAGCGAACGGATAGTCAGCGTCAAGATCATGTAAATCGGTCGAATGGTTCGAGCGCGCGGCCGCCGCCCGAACCGAAGCACAGTGGGTCGAAACCGTAATTTGAGGGACTTAGGGACCAACTTTATTTTTTTACTTTTTTCTTTATGCGGATGGATAGAGCTCATTAACCTTATCAATAGTTGTCCTATGAAACTTTTTCCTAAACTTTATAGTTTGAGCAAAAAAAGTTTTGTATTTTTTGTATGAAGCGGATCAAATAAAATTAAATTTCTGCTAAGTGGTGACTGACCCCGCTTTGAAACCTTTTTTTCTCATATCTTGTCTAGTCTACCATTGTTTGATGATGAATGTGTACATAAACTTGCAACTCTATCAGATAAATGGATCGAAAAAATAAAAAACGTATATCTTTATAATATTATTTTTTATTTTCGTAATTTCTTTTACGTCAAACTAAATATGAAATAGTGAGTAAAAGTACATATTAACTCAAATAATCAACAAAAAACGAACAAAATTACACTAAAAAGTAAATGAAAACATAATAATACAGCAGCAAACATATTTTTTTACAAATTGTAGATAGTAGTTTTACGATATATGTACAGGCTGTACCAGAGCTAGCAGCAAAAACTTGGCCGGTAGATTCCTGACTATGTTATAAGTCTAAAATGTTCAAGCAACCATGACCTAATATCAATAGTTATGGAGATTTTTATTTTCTTAACTTCATTTAAGTCAAACTAAATATGAAATAGTAAGTAAAAGTATATTATAACACAAAATGTTAACAATAAAACCAATACAGGTAGACCAAAAACTAACTAAATGAACATTTAATAGTACAACAGCAAACTTCACTATTTTTTTACAATTGTAGATAGTAGTTTTATACGAGATATTGTTCAAATATAAGAGCTAGATTGGAACGAAGTAGTCGTATTTAACCCAGTTTATAAGGAAAAATTGTGATTGGTTAGAAAATGAAATAAGCTGGTCCGAAGGAATCATCTCTGAAGCTGTGAATATTGAACAGGAATTACAATTTACGGTTTCGACCCACTATGCGGCGGCCTGATAACGTCACGGAATATTTAAAATTTGAATTACTCCGTCGGTAGGTATAATACTTATACCTACCGACGGATAATAAGTACTTCACTATGAATTTCGAAAATTTATGACAATTGGTTCACAGATGACAGCACACTTCGGTTTTTGGGAAGAAATCAAATAATAAAGAGATATTTTTAGAGTTTTGACATAGATATTTGTCTAGACATGTTTCATTTTCAGTCAATCAATTATTTAATTACATGATGGTAAACTTAATTTACAAAGAGAGGAAGTAAAATAAAAACTTGGTTTTTATGGGTTAGTTTTTTAACAATACTTTCTTATTGATTGTGTCATTTGTATTACACTTCATAGGTACAAAATAACATTTTTTATATGTGAATATCTCAGAAATATGACGCTTTAGGATTTTATGACCGAATAGTTTTATGTTTGTATGAAAGTCCTCTATCGATTTATATACATTTAATTTGTGGCTAAGATTTTTTATTAAATGGCGGCGAATATGCAAACTTTGTATGGGAGAGGTTACAACCCCTTTAAGATTTTTTGCAATAGGGAGATCATACTAATGCCTTAAATTCACTAGTATCATATCACCTCAAGCTCTCGGTAAAATAATTCCAGAGACGTGTGATGCCTTTTGTTTAATGTTCTGCGAAAAGATTACCTGCAGGTACCTAATAAAATAGTTTTGTTTAAAATATTCATTTATTTAGATTTTAATACTTACGACCGCCAAATTTTGATTTCAGTTTTGCCATCAGGGCACTTAACTACACCAGGATACTTATTTTTAAGAAAATCGAGTGAGGCCATAAAATAAAGTTTAGCCTTTATTTATAGTTAAATCTTAAGAGAAAAATACGAATCAAAATTATAAAATATGTTTTAAAAAATATTAACAATTAATTTATATGAATAATTTTATAACCATATTCATATTGGCATCAGGCTCCAATTCTTTTAGTTTTTGCAGCAATTTTGGGTCGATCGTGGTATTTTTTACGCGCTAAAGATACGGTTCCAATTTATAAACTTCGATTTCTTTACAACTCTTAAGACTTTTCATTTAAAAAACATTGCACCAAACATAACCTCTTCCTGTCACAGCTACGACCACGCTACGACATCACATAATAGAGAGATACTGAGAGCATAGAATAGAGAATATAAAATGAGAGCGCCACACACGCACAGATTTGTCAGCCGCGGCCGCACAGACAAAAAGTATAGAATTTCAATTCTTCTGCGGTCA